>VWZZ01008140.1:127760-167796 GCA_013399095.1 Psophia crepitans | reverse complement strand
GCTGCAAGTTGTGCCAGGGGAGGTTCAGGTTGGAGATGAGGAGAAATTTCTTCTAGGAAAGGGTGGTCGGGCATTGGAATGGGTTGCCCAGGGAGGTGGTGGAGTCACCGTCCCTGGGGGTGTTTAAGGAAAGGCTGGATGTGGTACTTAGGGACGTAGTTTAGTGGGTAATAGGTGGTGGGGGGACGGTTGGACTAGATGATCCTGGAAGTCTCTTCCAACCTTAATGATTCTATGAAATGGTTAAAACACCCACAAACCCAGCCCAACCCACCTGTGTCTGCAATACACAGACTGATAGAGGTCAAAGATCTTTAAAAATCCTTCATGCTACTCTATGCATTTCCACATCTGTCAGTGGGTTCTGAATTAAGGGACTGATGCCAACTCATGACTGACTTACTCTGAGTGTAATTTTATTTACTGGAATGTGGCAACAACATAAGTATTTGAGAAACATCTGTTTACAATGTAAGTGGGCACATTTATGTTGTTGAAATGTTCCCACAGGAACACGTTACCTACTGCTCACACGTCATTCCTTCCTATGCAGTAACCCCACACGTCCAGACATCATCAGTTGTGCCCAGCAGGCACAGCATTAGCAACACATTACAAGGGAGACATGTATAAGCACCACCGTGGACAAAAGCAAGCTAGTACATGAACATGAGAAGGTACAATTGTTAGGAACAACCAAACCCCAAATAAAGCCCTGCAGCACACACGGAGGTGAAACATAAGCCAGCTGAAGTGCTTCAGGTGCTCTCAGTGTTCTGTAACCAACTTCATTAACTTTGCTTCTTAGGTGAAGCCTGGACATCAAAATGAACATGACTTCACTGGAACAGCTCCAGAATAACAATCTCAACTGCAAACCAAGACACTCTTTCTAAGGCTGCTACCTGTATGGCATCTGACTCATACCCATTTTCTTATTTCTGCTTTTGTGTGGGGTAGAAATCTCAAAGGTTAGGGTTTTTTTCAGGTTGCATCACACCTACAGAGATACATCGTGAGCTTCTGTAAAGTTAAATATTTTTGTAAGGTTGCAGTGGAAGACTGGGGTGCCACAGAAGTCACCTAAGGTGACAGCCAGATTCCAGGATCTTGTTTTATGAACCAGGAAATAATCCCATCTGAAGGCAAACAGATGCAGCTGCAGCACAAAGGAGGGAGACTGTCAAGGTCTTGACCGTGCGCTGGAGATACAGCTCAACACATCGCTTTTCCTAAGAAAAGCGAGAGGCTTATTCTTTGTAATTGTGTGCTTATGTGAACCTAGAATTCTTCATCTTAAGGTCACACCCTCCCCCAAAACCACCCGAACAGAATGTACACACTTCAGTAACAAACTCTGGCTATCTCTAACTTGTTAACAAAACTATCAATGAATAACAGTTTCTTCCATCGGTATTGTAGCAAACTGCTTGGTTTGAAAGGTAAACATTTCCCTATCAACCTCTTACAACAACATTCAAGCTCCTACTTGTAACAGTCCACTGTGAACACAGTCCTTGCTGTTGCCACCCGGCCCTGAAATCACGCGTGCTTTACTCTGAAGGAGAGGTGCGCTTGTGCTTCTCTGTTCTGTCCTGGTCATCAATGTCTGGATACTCGGTAAGATCCAAAGTCAGTACTCGACTGAACATAAAGTCGTCGTGCTGAGAAGAGGAAGGATCATACAAGCTAAAAGGTTTCTGTTACTTGAAATAAGCATTTCATAAATGACTATGAGATACAATAATGAGCTTGAGTTACCAAAACGATGTTTTGGCTGAGCCAGTACCTGCAGTTATTTCAGAACACAAAGTAGTTCAAATCCAGCACCACAGTTCTGTGCCTGATTCACTGCAGTAACACTTAAGGTGTAAATCGACAAAC
This sequence comes from Psophia crepitans, assembly GCA_013399095.1. Taxonomy (NCBI): domain Eukaryota; kingdom Metazoa; phylum Chordata; class Aves; order Gruiformes; family Psophiidae; genus Psophia; species Psophia crepitans. The sequence goes on along the minus strand of VWZZ01008140.1, from coordinate 165,912 downwards.
CCCAGCTTGTATTATTTAACAAAATTTGGTAATAATTAATTGTTACCTCTGGACACACTCCAATCAATGCATCTGCTTTGGAATAAAACTCTTCCTTTAGAGAAATAACTATCATTTGAATCTGCTCATGTGCCTGTTCTCTAATGAAACTTGATACCTTTGGAAAGAAGCCAAATATTTCAGTAAGTTAGTTCTGGCAGACTTAAACCACGCTGTAATTAGGGAATGATGAGGAAAGAACTGAACTATGTCAGCTGCAGAATTCAGTAATTCAGTTATGGAATAAGCAGAATAAAATGAGAAATAAAACAGCCTTTAGACAGATACTTTGCACGTTCTTAAGACAACCCCTCAGATTTGCTGCTTTTTGAAAACACTTCAGAAAATAATAATTCACACCACTGAATAAAGTTCTAGAAAAGTATCTTAATATAATTATAAAGGAAGGTGAAAATTCTTGAATAAGGAAAAAAGTGTGAAGAGATTGTTACTGGCTGTATACTAAGATCTTAAAATGCATATTCGTTCACTGCAGACAGCAACATTTTTTTCAATGGTCTGCAAAATAAAGGTAAAAACATTAACTTGAAAGTTGGTGACTGAGTAAGGCAATATCCCAATATATACATTAAATGCTGATGAAGGAAAAGCAGTACATTTTTAATTGGACTTTTGTCTGCACAGTTGCATCTACACAATATAGAAGTAATTTTTAATGGAAGAACTGCCTTTAGTGAGTTACATAATTCACATTCATTTTACTGTACAATTACATGGAAGTTATGGGAGATCTGCTTTAGTAAACCCTTAAACTGAAAGAATGGCAAGAAAAAGACTTAGATCTAAGCACAAACCCTGGATACCAGTGAGTACTAGCAACATCTAATTTACCATCTATCATTTTTTGCTCACTTGCAGTATTTAATTCCTCTGTGCAGCAACACAACCGCATCTCACGGATCAGGAAAGCCTATGAGAGACCCTGGGAGTAGGGACCCATTAAGTTAATTACACTTGCAGATCACTGCATGCCTGCTTTTGCTCCTTCAGCAGTTCAAGACTTTTCACACATGCTTAAGGAATAATCTAACTCTCCTTATAGCAGTACCTAGGTAGATGTTGAAGCCAATTAAAGGAATTTTCGAGGAAACCACTATTTTGCCACCCTCTTCCTGCATTACGTGGGCAGCTGCTCTCCAAGCATATTGTACGTCCCAGCCCGTATCACAGGCTGCCTGCTTCACTTACACCTACGCGAGAGGAGCAGCCCTTTTAGTCATCCTGCCCCAAGCCCTTCCTCGCTTCAACTGGTGTTGGGAGGAGCAGGCAGGCGGAGGACAGCAGAAGAGCAGTAAGCCAAACGGAGCCAGGCATCTCCTGCCAGGCAGGCTACACATCAGGTAGAAGCCCAATTCAGATGCAAAGCAAGAAGCTCGGTGTAACTTCCCACTCGGATTAGATGGGCCCCAAGGACTCAACTAAAGGCTTCATGTAGACTACTAAGGCAATTTCAGGGTTAACTCTAATGTGTAATATAATCCAAGTTTAATAGCTCTTTGGCCATAAAGTGGTATTTATGGACGTTATTTTTATAAATATACATTAGACCAGAACTTGCCAATACTGAAATTCTCTGCATTCATGTTCTTCATTTTCTTAAATACGCATCTTAAAAACATACACTATTGTTGCTGATGTGTCCAATGAAATACGATACTTTCAAACTGTAAAAATACTACCAGTTGAACCTAGGAACCATTTGACTAACAACTGTTAATAGGACCATCTTTTGAGAACGCGTAGTGGGCTATGCCAATGTGATTTTTACCTGAAGAAAAGGAAACCAGTCAGATTTGAAATCCATTTGAATTGAGAAACCCGGCTGCATAAAAAAATACCAGCTACTCTTTGGTTTTAGTGTTCTGAAGAACAGTACTTAGATATTCTTAGGTATACAGTGGCCATCTCTTCTGCCAGATGTGTCAGAATGAGCCTGCTCAGACCGGCAAACTGCGGCATCTGTGTTAACGCATCATTTGTAGCCTCTATGGAAAACTGATGACGTACCAGAAATCACCAACTTCATGGAATGTGTACGTAATTAAGGAACAGTGCATCTATAGCAACTGCAACAAGAACGTACGTGGGTAAACCAAAGTCATCCAGGTAATGACCAGCAATTTTGTCAGACATGATCTGGGACTGCTGCCCAACTCCAGACAGAGCCATGAAGAATTTTACACTTGTAAGCAAAAGACCACCTCAGAAGTCTGCAGAAATAGCAAGAACTTACCACCTAATACACTGCAGCTTTGATCAAAAGCAAAAGTGTGAAGTTTAGCATTAAATAGTGTAATAGCAGACAAAAGAGACAGTGAAGGAGAACTTGGAGGCAGTCTGGGTAACTCCAAGTCATCAGCCATGATACATTTGAGTCCAGAATGAAGAACATCCAGAAAACACAATACTGGTATCTAGCCAGCATACATGACCTTCAACTGTTACGTCAAGTCAGTGGTCCCAAGTGAAAGACTGGTAAGTAGAAAAGTATCCTGCTAAAAAGCTTGGATCTCAGAGGTGGTTTGTGATCACTCGATGTGTAATCTTGTTTCTAATCATGTCATTGAGAGTCAAACCCTAAAGCTTGTTTAGTTATTTTCATTACAGTCTCATTACACCTAATGTGGTGTTGCTGAAACACAGCGGACTGAGTTAAAACAAACTCGGGGCACATCATCTGCTCAGAAGTAGTGGACGATGGGCAGCCCTCATGGACTTGTATTCCAAGGAATGTTTAAAGAACCTGTGTTCAGGAAAACACTTCTCACACTGCTGCGTGGAATCAGTAACCTCCGAGAACAAATTCTCTCTGGCAGGCACAAGCAGTGGAGTTTCCCCAGATGTCTACTATAGAGGTACCCTCCAAACAGAGTTCGGTGTACTTGGCACGTCACAGTTAACTCCATTACAAGAAAGCTGGAGAGGGACTGCTTATAAGGGCAGGAAGTGATGTAGGGGTAATGGGTTTAAATAAAAGAGGGGACATTTAGATTAAATATTAGGAAGAAATTATTCCCTGTGGGTGGTGAGGCCCTGGAACAGGTTGCCCAGAGGAGCTGTGGCTGCCCCCTCCCTGGCAGTGCTCAAGGCCAGGTTGGATGAGGCTTTGTGCAACCTGGTCTAGTGGAGGGTGTCCCTGTCCCTGGCAGGGAGTTGGAACTAGATGGGCTTTGAGGTCCCTTCCAACCCAAACCATTCCATGATTCTATCAGTAGGAAATTAAAAAAAGAAAAAAGTTTGGTGTTTACAAAATTGCACTTGTTAGACTCTACCAGGACTGATACCACTTTTAATGCAAGTAGATGCATAGCTCGGTCTTACTTCATGTGGAAAGGAATGTTTCTGACATTTACAGTTGACCACCTTTACTGTTTGTATTCTATCATAAGTTTTTTGTTCTAGTGAACAGTTACTAGCAAAAAGGGAAAGAGAAACTGAGAACAGGAAGCTATTTTTATCAACCAAGAATTCATGTGACTAAAACAATGGGAGTGATAGCCCTTAATTGGTGGTAGTGTAAAAATATTTCGTAGGCCAATTATACAAAATAAATACTCCAGTGACAGAGTACCTCAATTTTCAACATGCAGACACACTCCTTTCTGCTTCTTAGAGGTAAGGGAACTCAAAGGCCTGAAAAATTTCAACCAAACAATTCACAAGTGACCTTCACATCAGACGGTACCACTCATGGTCATGTGGCGTACTTTCACACTCCTGACCTACCTTCTCAACTTCACAGTTTGGCAACTGATTAAAACACACTTAGATTTATTAATTTAAACCTAGCCCTAGTCTAACATCTCATACAACCATTACTTCACTCCTAAACCCAGTATGTTTTAAAACAGGTTAAGACAGTTCTCTTAACTGTCTCTTCATCCCAACAACTTGTAAAGAAAAGTAGCCATCCTTCTACAAAAGATATTATTATATTGTTGATAAAAGGGTAAGGTGAAAGAGGCCAACTTACTTTATCAATGTTTGTGTTGTCCAGGGCAGCATCTATCTCATCTAAAATAAAAAAAGGTGCTGGCCGAAAACTGTAAAAGAAAATACAGTATTTTGCATTTAGATGCAAAAATGTTAATAAACATTCTAATTACTTTTGAGATTCACTTGATCATAAAATTTTGATAAGAAGTAATGACAGTTAAAGAATAAAGGACTTGAGGAAATTTTGGATAGTCCTTTAACAGATTTTTTTTTTTTGTATGTTTCTACGTGTAACACTGTCTGGCTTCCTGCCACTCACTCAGCCACATACTTGGCTAATACCATATTTCTTTTACCTGTGTATAGCAAACACAAGAGCCAGAGCTGCCACAGATTTTTCACCTCCTGACAAACTGTCCATCGGCATAAAGCGTTTTCCTGGAGCTACGCAGTTAAAGCCAATGCCTTCCAGATAAGGCTCCTCAGGATTTTCAGGACTAAGGAATGCCTGAAAATGCATACATTTCATGATTAATAGTGACATTTATAAAATTATTAAGATGGATACTTTATAGGTTCAAATACTGACTGAGCTGGTGTTGAAACTGGTGACTTGGCTTCGCTTGTGCGAAACACCTGTTCATCTATACTGAAGAGCAGCACTGTGTAACTTCCCAGTGAATACGCCTCTGTTAATGAACCATGAGCTAGGAGGCTAATTAACACCACCATTTTGGAAATGGCTCCACATGTTTGTTATGTACAAACTTTAAACTACTAAATAAACTTGATTTTATCACCTTTTGTGTAATTGCCTTTTTTTTTTAATTTTTAAGTTTTAGATTTCAAAAGCAGTTTTTCTTTTTTTTGTTTGGAAGCAAACATACTTCCAAAATTACACTTTTTTTTTGTGAAAGGTTAGTTTTACAAAATCTAGCTTTGAGCTGGAGAAAGTTATTTTTATAGGTGGGCTTCCTCTATACTTTGTATCCCGGTTCCCCCATTCAAAAATTAAAAGCATTATTTTAAAGGAATGGCCATTTTACTAAAGCATTAAAAAGTATGGTGCATAAGGTAAGTGCTACACGGTTTATTTTTCCCATTAAAAAAGAGGAAATAATAAAATAATACACTCTTCTCCTCTGCTCAAGTGGATACAGATAAAAGAAAAACAAAACACTACATATACTTTGATTTAAAATAATTTCTGTGATAAATAGTCCTGGAAGAAAGATAGAGTGCTTTTTTTTTGTTGGAGGTATGCATATTTTCTCTGCCGAGAGAATGCCTGTCATTGTTATTACAATGTTCTTCAGGCTGTAAACATGTCAAATATCTTGCAATGCAACTGCCAGCTGTATACCATTACATGTATCTATAGAAAAGGAAGTTTTCAGATGTATGGACACCATTAGCAAAAATCACCTTGTAGCTTACTACGGTACATATATTCCTCGCTCAAGATATGAAAGGAATGACATTTCTCTCTGCACAGAAGAAGAGTGGAAGAGAACTGGTGGCAAAACCAGCAGCATCTGTTTACATACAAGTTCTTAGGCAGCAGTTTCTTTCAACGTACTTTTAACACACAACGTGCTGATGAAATAAATTCTACTGAGCCATACGTTCAGTGCACAGATGTTCTGAGTCCAGAACCTCTGGAGGTTAAATTAAGTCAATCTACCAAATCTCTTCTTTGGACTGGACAGTAAAGCATTATTAGTAAGTGTTACTAATAAAACACTATTGGGAAATACTCATTTTAATATTAAGAAATGTTCATGTTAAAAATTGTTAGGGTTGCTTAAAAAGCACCTATTCAAGCTGCAACCTACATCCTCCGATTGCAAAACTCAGAGCTAACACTTCCCTTCACTAACCAGAGCCATGGCCACACAGAGCAAATCGAACAGTTATTTCTCTTCCAAAGCAAATCAGACCCGGTTCCCCCAGCTGCTATGTCAGTACCTGGTAGGCAGTTTTAGTTTCCCAGCTAACCACAGGGTAATCTCTAAACCACGTTATCACTCAAATCAAGGCACAGCATCACAGACCTCAGAAAGCAAGCACACCACTCCTTGGTTTTGGCAATGCATCTGGAAAACACTGGTTGTTTCAGAGTGATGCAAAGTCAAGACCTGTCTAATGTTTAGCCTAGGGGAGAAGGTATGTGCCCAGTAATCATGAAGAAAGAAATGCTTTACTACCCTGTCCAACTTAAAAGCAAAAAGGATATATTTAAGGATATATAAGGTACTCATTAAACATATGACTCAGAGAAAACACAAAATCTGAAGTTTAAGACCGAGAAGAGTTCAAGCCTGAGCCCTTTAAGCATTCAACCACCTACAAAATCTGATGTAAACAAAGCATTTGGGAGTTTCCCCTTTACTTTTGGCAATTAAATACTTGAACACTAGCAAAGATTAATACAATTGTGACACCATTTTTCTATAGGTTTCTTAAGAATTGCCAACATATTAAGTCTATTGGGGTACAAGAAGTTTTAAAACCTCATACAAAACACTAGCACAGAAAATGTGATTTATGATTTTTAGATTTATCTATAGTAATAAGTTTTTAATTACTTACTAGTAGTATCACTAGATCTGTGAACCAATGTTATTTTCATATGAAGTATCTGAATACGTTTCACCTTTGTATCACGGTAATTTACATGTATGCTAAATATAAAGAGTAAAACTAACTCAAAGTAGTTCACAATTTTGTTACCACTTTATATCACATTTCCCTAACGTCAAGCACACTTCGGCATGCTACCTATTCCTCCTCTGACCCCAAAATTCTGAAGTCCCTTATTATTTGTGTAATTTTCTTCTTCAGGACTGAAACTGTCTTTGGAAACTAGAAGTGACGAAGTTCTCTTATTCTAGATAACAAAGCATCAAGTAGGCCTTTTCAGGCAAGCACGTAGGAACAGGACACACCTGAGCGCTACTGTTTCTGCAAAGTTTCTTGTAGATCTGATCAATAGCTACCGAGGCATGCTCAAAGCACCGGCTAAAAAGCTCGTATCTCCTTTTTTTCACTTGTTCAAACTCCTGCTTGCATGTTCTGGCCTCCTTTCTGCTGGTCTCAAAAGCTATAGAAAAAAATGACTGAAATTACTCTGTAAGAAGCCTCTAAGCAAATACACAGAACAAATATATATTGTGTACCACAACAAGCGTCAAGGAAAATATTTATTGCAGAAAAAGGTTCTAATGCACATACAAGGAACGTACCAATATTATGAGTTTCCTTCCAGATTTCAAACGGAGGCCCCAAAACCTCAGAAGCTGGGATGTATTCAATCTACTCTATGCCACATTCATCTGGAGCAATTAACAAAGTTGTTCTCCTAATTTCTTCTGTAAGCTGGGGAGCCTTAAGTCACGCCAGCATTTACCTGTTACTGCTTCAGAATTCCCTGGTTTTCTTAATATGTTAATGTCTACAATGCTCTTTGAACACACCAATAGCTTTCCAGTAATACTCACGTCCGAGTTCTGGACAGCATATGTATGTTCCTTCAATTATTTAAGAAAAAGTAAAGAATTTTAGTATTAAAGTCAGTAGTTTTTATAAAATAAGTAAAAATACTTTAGTAAATCATCTGGCCAACAAAGCATCTTTCCAATCATTCAAACTCTTATTTCAATACAGTAAATAATAGGTTAATAAATTGTTTACATTTAATTAAAGACAACTGAGGATAAACACTTGAGCACAAAAAAATACCTCACTATCTGAAAGAAGCAAAGCCCAGAAAGAGGAATTTCAGTTAGGGGGAAAACTCTCACAGTCCCAAAAGAGGTGAATAAGAAAAACCTCAGTGTTACCATCTATTGATTCCTGGAACTTGTCCCGAGCTATCTGAAGTTTCTCCACTGCTCTCAGGTTTGGAGCAGCTGTCTTCATTAAAGTATTCTCTTTAGATTTTATTTCCTGCTGCATCTGGTTCAGATGATCCTCTATATCTTTATGAGACTCTAGATCCTAAACAAAAAAATAAAAATGCTAGAGCAATAAGATTTGCTTTTAGGCCAAGACAATTTCAACATATACAGCAAGCACTCATGGTTTCTGCAAAAAGTACCCCACTCATCTGAGGTTTAACTGGAAACACAAAAACACCCAAAAAGTCTACCCAGAGTCTTAGCTCTCAGAATAAGTTTACTAGGTCCTAAGCATTGTTCCACAAGACCTTTAAAAACAGACAACAAATTCCCTTCAGCCTAGAAGTCTGGGTTAAAATATAACACAGGAGAAGAATTAGCTGACTTCACTACTTGATCTGTTAAGAACAACCTTTCAGACAGGTTTTTCACGAGTTCTTTGAAACAAGTTCCAACAGTAACAGATTCATCCCTTACTCTGCAGCTAGATGTTTTTGCTTTTGCTGAGCGATGCTCACACAGAGCCAAGGCCTTTGCTGCTTCTTGCACCACCCCGCCGGCAGGATGACTGGGGGTGTGCGGGGAGTTGGGAGGGGACAGACAGGGCAGCTGACCCCAACTGACCAAAGGGACATTCCATACCATATGGCATCATGCTCGGTTTGTAAGCGGCTTGAGGAAGGGGGGGTGGGCAGCCAATCACTGGTTTCTAGAGTTTTGAGTCATAATCTATAGTGTTGGAACTTAAAGGCAGAAGGTAAAGGAGGAAGGAAAAAATCAGGGTTATATTTACTGCTTCTTCATTCTGTTTTTATGCTTTAAGTAAGCATTAAATTTAGTTATATGGGAAACTGACCTATCCAGAGGGTCATACATTATCCCATACATTAGTGCTATGTATGATTGCAAAACCAAAACACACACACACTTAAGCTTAACAGGGGCTTTAGTAAGTTTTACTTAGACTAGTGTGAAGAGTAAATAATTTTAACAAATAAAATATTTTAAGTAAAAATAAAAAACTAAATCTCTAATAATTTCAAACAAAAATATTACCTTCAAGTCTTCTGCTAGGCTGCTGTAGTCTATCTGAATTGCCTCTTCCCTTTCATAGATACTTGACGTAGTCTGAGTGCCTTCTGTTTCAGTTCCTAGCTATAAATATTCAGGACATTCCAGTTCAGAAATAAGACACACTTAACTTTTAAACTGTTAAAATAATACATTAAAAGGATATAAAGTGAGGAGACAGTAGTAACATGGTATGAGGTAAACTTATTACTCCATTGCTCCTCCCCTAGCCAAAACGGAATTAACAGTTGGTTAAGAGCCTATGAGTCTAATTAAAAAATGCACCATTTACATGAAGATGAAACCATTTGCTGCTTTCAGTTTGAGGCTAAGAACGAAGCAGTAATTTGTGTGTAACGTATTCAAAACAATACGCATACTGCAAATGTCCTGATTGCAAAGCCTTTACATTCCCATGAGAATTCATTCCCCATTCAAGGAAAGACTCTGAAGTGTATAAATCAAGGCATTTCTTCCACTCAGCTGGCCTCAGAAGAAATGACTGGCTTTAGTTCTGTACAGCATAAGCAGTGTATTTTCCTGACACTGTAAGCCTGGATTTCAAACAGCTACATTCCCTTGAATGAACCACGTGCTGCATGTTGTTATCAGTCCCTTTACTACCAAGATTCTTTCTCAGAACCAAATCTTACTGGTCTTCTCAGTGATATTAATTAGGAATCAAAGTTGTTATTCCTACTGCCCTCCTCCTTGGTTTCATCTCTTCCTTACTCATTAACAGTGAGCTGAGCTGCCTACAAATCCTCATGATTAGCAGTTCACGTCCTTTCCCTTCACCCACTGCCTTCAATTTTGTCCTCTGACCCACTCATTCATACCCATCTTCTTCAATGGAAGTACTTTTCTAAGGAATGGGTTCAACAAGACGCCTTCCAACTTCAGACTTGTTCTAAGTCCTTCAAAACCCATAGCTCTTTTCTTTTGTAATGGGAGAAAGTTTAATTTCTCCTCACAAAAGAAATGCTGGAAAAAGAGGGAAGACTGGGAAAAATAATGAGAGTCAATCCTCTGGTAGCAGAGATATTTCTATTTTATCCTATCCCTCATTTCTGAGAATATCTACATCTACTGAAGAAAATAAGGATGATTTTAGACAGCATTTATATTATGGATGACTAACCAAATTATTATCTCAACCCATGTACATGCTATATTTATTTACACTTCTGAATTAACCCCTGCATGTCCTCTTAGATATATGTATCTAGAATACTCCACTCCAGTTTTCACAGGAATACATTTCAAGCACAAGCAAAGAAACTGGCAAACAACATTTCTGTCAACAAAAATAAACAAAAATCCTTCTCTTGAATAGGTGAGGCCTGATCATGTAGAAAAAATGTATTTATTTTAACAATACTATGTAAGACCAACAGTCCTGTATGGAAAAAAGAAATATCTTTAAATTCAAGACTGCATAATTGCTTCTCCGTGATAGCCATCTTCTGTGAAACGTTTTAAGTACCTCTACTTCACTGATGTCATCCAGTGATCCAGACAGGAGCTTTATTTTCAAGTCCTGCACCTTGCATTCAAGAAGCATATTATGTCGTCTTAACCTTTTCTCTTCCAGAGAGGTTTCTATAGCTGTAGCTTGCTTTTGTAATTTTGTTGCTTCCCTATGTACACAAAAGGCACAAAACTATTAAAGAGCAGCAGCATCACTGCCAGTAACATCCACAGCCATATAGCATGAAAAGCAGTTACCAAGTAATAAAAGAGCTTTTTCCTCTATAACATCTATCAAACATAGAAGAAAATGGTATTTAATGTCTTCTATCCCCTTCATTCTCTCAAATTACTCAAGAGGGAGCTGAGAACCACACACTATTCTAGCAAGCAAGCTAGCACTCTGCTATTCTGCACTAACTCTTAACTCTCATCGCAGTAGCACAGACAGTTTCAATGCACTGCAAGTTCACACTACAACACATTCAAATATCCACCTTTCCTAACTACAACTAAACTGTTCTGTTCAGTTCTGCTGAGCATGTATGGAGATTTAATCCTTTTAAACTTCCATCAAGTATCTTTCATCATCACTTTACTTGAAACACACCTTGGTTCTTTCCAACAAATTCCTTTGATAGCATCAAGTTGCCAAATAAGAGAAACATGCAACAGTCTTCTATTGTTAAAATTACATGCCATAAAATGAATTACTAAGCATACAACCTATGAGTTTTTATAAAATTCCACAAGCTTACCTAGCCATACTGTGTCAATAAGTTTTTGGTTTTTTTTTTTTTTAAAAAAAAAATAAACCAAAGACTACTCTTGATTAAGATACATTAAACACATCAGTAATAAACAAGCACGAGAAAACTGAAGCAAAAACTGTCCCCAAAGCAGCTGATTTAAGAGAACAGTAAGGACAAAATATTGACCTAAAATTAATATTAGTTTAAGATATCCAACACCTGAAAGGCCTGGAGAAAATAAGAACACTAAAATCAGGGGAAAAAATATTTCTCACTAATTGAATCAACTGTACAACTAAAAAGAAAAAAAAAGAGAAACTACCAGCAAACTTATAATATGTTGTAAGCTAATACATACTTATCAGAAATCATGAGATCTAACACTAGTTGGATAGTAAGATAATGTTATTGTATATGCTTTATGAGACGGCTCTCATGAAATGATCTGGTTCACATTACTTTTGGGAACCACATACTGAATTAGACACACTTCTTAACTAATCAATACTGCAAGTGGACATTACCTTGTCTCTAATGAACCTTTCACAAGAAAGCAGAATAACAGAAATTCAAACATCTGATCACTAAAACTCTTCTAAACATTATCACATTAATAATTTTCCCAGGAGTACAACTAGTAATTACCTATTAAGAGTTAACAACATCTTGCTGAACTCTTCAACTTCATTTTGGATTTTCATAACCTCAGATTTATGAGCACTTAATCTATTCTTAAGATGTTGCTGCTCCTCCACAATTTCATTCACTTTGTTTAGAAGCTTTTCCTCTTCCTGCATAGAAATATTTACATTTTTAACCTTTGATGAAAAACCTTGATATGGAAGTTATTATACAGAAAGAGTTAGAAGTTTAAATCTGTTACAATACATTCAAGTGTGTTACAGCACAAAATTCAAACGGCCCCGGGAAAACAGCCTGTCTTACACATAGGAAGATCCAGTTACTTTGAATACAGAGGCACAGCCAGCTCCAGATTTGTGACTGCACTGAACTAAACTATAAAGCCATGAAACAAGGCAGGGACACTAGGGCACGCAAGATCTGCAGGCTACTCCCTTTTCCTCGAATAATTCCTTAGGCCTGCAAGAAGGATACCATCTACTATATATCTACAACATATTTAGCAACACCTAAGGTAACCTGCAATCCTTTACAAAGTATTGTTCATTAAAGATCTGCGAAGGTACTCTAGAAGACACTTCCTCTACGTAACCCATACCACTGCTAAATTGCTAAAAATGAGGTGCTAGACTACAGTAAACTTAATGCTACATGCATGAAGACGTGATCCTTATGAGACTAATATTATGGCAACTTAATCAAGACCTGTTGCTGTATCTGAACAAAGTACCTTCAAAATTTAATATAAAACAATCCTTCTCCAGGACAATAATACCTGCATTTACTCAAAGTTGTATTTCAGAAGAATTATGCACACAGGCATCAAGTTAGGCATGTTTTTGTGCATGACTAAGTGTTTATTGTTTTTCCTCAGTATCAGAAATACATTGTCTTCTAATATTAAAATACAGAGTTCAAATGATGCATGTGGGGTTTTTTTGCCCACTTCGGGGCAGTTTTACACTGCACTTTTGTTTTTTTATTCAAAACAGTATTACACATCTTTTCTCCTTCACTTTCCAGTGGACCATAAGCAATTTATTTAACAAGTAACAGTAACACAACAAAAAATTACTTATGAATGAAGAACACTATGAAAGAAGATTGATTCATATTACTTCAACTGAAAACCTAAATTACTTTTCATAGAATTATTTGAAGTCTATCAGTGGCTGTGAAGCACCTGAAAGATGCAAAGCAGAGCAGTTTCCTATTACTCAGAAAATTTTGTAAAGAATCTCAGGTATATGCTACCAGTTTCATCTGTAGTCACATCCTGCCCTTTCATATAAGCTAAACACAACACTGTACACACAGTAATCCCAAATTTAATTTTTATTAATCTTATTTTTAATAAGTATCTTAATATGACAGGTTATTCCAACATTAAAAAGATAATATGCAACTGCATTTTTTTAACATTTAAAGTCAACATTGAATTAAGTCATAAAAGAATTATTCAACACCATCAACTATGTTTGTTTAAAACTGTAATTCTACGCATTTTTCCTCTCAGTTCCAGATAAAGATATATAGACATACATATACATATTTCACAGTTACCTTGTGTAGCCCAGTAATCTCAGCTTCATCTTTCTGAACGGTCTCCCTCAACTTGCTGACTGCGTTCATTGACTTTTGTAGATGATCACGATTATATTCCAGCTGAATGTTTAGTCGTGTCTTCTGATTTTCAAACTCCAGTCTATTCAAAGTACAGTATTTCAAACCAACACTTACAAAGCAGGCTAGTAATTGTGATTTCAAGTTATCACAAGATACATTTTCACTTTGACTATTTAGAGAGTATTTTTATATCTTCTACATGATCACAAAGATTTGCATACATTAGAATCATTGACTCCACTACAATATACCGAATATACTGGAAGTTACAAAACCACAGGGATAACAGTTAAAAAAATACAATCTAAAGATACCCTATGATGACATTTAATATGGAAAGCAACAGTAAAAAGTTCAAGTATCTCAGTATGAATACCTGTAAACAATGGAGATATGAGCTGGGCAAAAACTACACTGATGCTGTGTATTTATCCAATGCCTGCAGTCCCTGCTCTGACTCCACAAGGCTCCTAGTCAGTTGGCACGCACGTTTATCTGAATGCTACAAGGAACCCATCTCAGTTGGAAGACAGCAATTAAGAAGCACAAGACCAGAGTTTTTTAAGCCATATTCAGCCTTGATTATCATCTCTCAGTTGAGACATGTATTTGTTTATAGGGGTACAATGGCAGAAATTTCTTCACATGCTGCCGTGAGAAAGGACTGAAGTAAAACTAAGTGGCTGTTTACAAAAAGGTCTCCCCTCAGCTGTTACTGTCTGCCTCTGAGCTTTGACCTTCCCAAATGACTTACTACTACTGTTGCATCTCTTCTTCAGGCAAAAGAGTTGGCACACCACCAGCTACAGGCTCTTTAGACTTGGGCAAGAAGGCACCATAGCACACCCTTACAGGACCACTGGTGACACAAGTTAGGGCACAAGCAAGGCCAAGGCTGTGTGTGCAGTGTAGCATAAGCCTGTGCAAAAAGCTTCTCTCTCCATCATTCTATGACTAACTTCTTACCAGACTTAAGTTCTTGGAAATGTAAATAAATGATCAAATCACTTCAGTCAGCAGGTGCTTTAACTGCAACTGAATGCACCACACTACTACTCTGCTGCAGCCCTAGCCAAAAACATCCATTTGGACCAGCTTCTGAAAACCAGTCTGAGAGTCCCTTAGCAGCTGAAGAGATAGCTGAAAAGAAAATGGAGTTCAGTGCTTGACATGGCACTAGTCATGTAGAACAGGTGTATTTTCTATAAACAAAGTCAGGAAATGCACAAACTATCATCTGCCTAAAAAGCCTGTAGTACAGCAGCCCATTCCTTTCAACATTGTCATTCTTTAAGATACAACTGTGTGGTCCTATGATATGTGCCTGTTTGAGGCGAGTACCAGTTGAGGCTGCCTGTGAGAAAATTTAAGATCCTGTTTTCCTTAATAGTATGTTCCTATACCAAATCACTTACACCCAGTTCTCCTTTAAGATTTTTGATACATGAGTGAGCCTTCATGTCATCCTCAACTTGCGATCAATGTGGATTTTAAAAAACTATTCTTTGCTTTGTTTTTCTACACCAGTGCTAAAAAAGTACTAAATTTTACCTTTCAAGTTTGTAGCAAAGTGTCACTGACTGTAACCATCCAATAAACCCGAACCAAAGCAGTGCAACTGTTAATCTTTGTAGTGATAATACAACCTTATACAGTCTTCTCTGTTTTTGTTGTTATTTCCTGTGATGGAGTTACTCGGTTATCAGCGTGCCCAATCTAATACAAATGACTTTTTTGCATTTCAATTACAAATACCACCTTTTCTTGTCAATCTCCTCTTGCTGTCTCACACGTTCTTGTTCATAAACACGAATATTTTCTATACCGATTTCCTCACAGAACTCCTGGAAAACAGCATCTTCAGCCTTTGAATAAAGAGAAATGGAGCAAAAATGTGTACAGTATTTCAGCACTCACAGAAATAAAACATTTAGACAATCACTTTGTGCTGCAGGCTGGATTTTACTTTAAGAAACAGTAACTGAACTACTGAGAAGTAGTCTGTACTTGATGTTTTCAAGTAACACTTTCAGTGCAAGTGCTAGATAAAAGGCCTATGATCTGCAAAAGGTAACTCTTAGATAAGCTCTTACTGACAGCACCTGGTCATTCTAAAGACAACTAAAGTCATCACAGTGTAACCAACTTCCCTGGTTCTGTCTGTGGTTCCCAGTCAACTGAAGAACAGAAAGCTGAATGGTACACAAGACACTAATCAGGTACACCAAGTTTCCTTATGCAGCTCACATCTTCATTTTAATCCTTTCAAATGATCCATAAATATTAATTGCTATGTTCCATTTATAGCAAAGCCACAGCCAAAGAACTGCTACAGTGTCTTTCATCTCCTAATTATACATTATCAAAAGCTTCACACAATAACAGTCCTAAAATTTTAATGAAAAATCTAGGCAGGCAAATAGGCATTGTGCATGTGGCAGGACTGAACAAAGAAATAGCAACAGCCTAGAGCATTTAAAAGGAAATCCAATTTTAAGAGAACTTTACAGGTCAAAACCTCATATTGTTTACACTGTTTTGGTACGCAGGCTTGTTTAACCATGTATCAAAAACTACATCAATCAAGTAACACTACTTTTCAGAAACTGATGACCAGCCTCTACTTGTGGGTTTTTCTTCTTTTTTTCCTCTAGAACAAGCAAAAGAAGAGTTCCTTGGATTTGGAATTCTTATAATCTAAACAGTAATGACTTTCTTGCAGGTGACATGCATTTGTACTCCCTTGTGCCTATACCACAAGACAGAGAACATGCAGCAATTTTGGCTTGCTTTTTTTTTTTTTAAACATACAGAATTCCACAGATTAATCCAAGGCAGAGAGATGAGAATGCGTCAGAGGCCAGCAATTAAGTTGCACATGTACTATACACCTCGAGTAACTCCAGACAGTGTTAAGGAATTTCTCTAAAAAAATCAACATTTATACAAACATCTAGGTGCAGATCAATTTTGCAGATAAAATTGCAGCACCACTTTTCCATAGTTTGTACCAGATTCCTTTGTTTGGCAAGAGCAGGAACAAGGCAGCTTCAAGAGAGAAGCAGAGATGAGGTGCCTTATTTCTCAGAGAGGCCAGAGTTACTGTCTACTCTAGTAGAACATAGTACAAACCCCCTCTTGGTACCAGAGCATCTTCAATCTTTCCACAATAACCATGTTTCTGTATCTGTCAGCTGAACTGTTCTGGGGACCATCTGAGTATCAGAAAGTGACAGGAAAAATGAGGTATGAGATGGCAGAACAGTCTACAGGAAAAACAGCTGGGAAACCTAACTGTTGGATCAAATATCACAGAGAACTTTTCTTGCTGCTGATAAAAAGCAGCAAGCAGCAGGTTCTAATGACAAAAGCTGTTTAGTACCTTAATAGGTATTGGACAGCTGGGGATAGTACAAGGTCCCTAAGCTCTGCACCAACTACCCCTCAAACCAGAGGGAGAGCAAAGAAGTCTGTTATATCACAGGCTAGCTCTATCTTCCATGAATTGGCCTCCAAATGAATGGAGGCATACAATAATCTCAAAGAAAACGGAATAAAAAACCAAAACAAACCCCAAAATCACAGCATCACTTTCCCCCCCAAAAAAACCTACCCACCCAAAACAGTGCAACGAAAAGTTTGCTGACAATCGTCATGCACACCTCAACCTCTGCCCCAGGGTGATCGGAGTGCACACAAAGTAAAGCACAGATACTGGCTACCTCCCAGGGAGAGGAATCTTCACACAATGCTGTTCTTCATTGATTTCTCTAGTATATAGTGGTGTAACAGGCCACCCATCGCTTCGCTAGGACACCTGTACAGTTCAGAACAAAGCACTCCAGCAGTGCAGAGAACTCTTCTCAGATGTAGAAAACTGATACAGTGCTCACTTCCTAATGGCATGAGCACGCCTGATTCATTCTGCCTGTGGGCTGCAGAAGTAGTGGATCTTCTCTTCTCCAGATTATTGATAGAGCATTTCTATGTAGATACTGAACAGGTCCTGCTATGACTGCATGAGAATGCATGGGTGACTCTCTTTCTGAAAATGAGAAACCGTCTACCTAGTGGGTGCACTTCTTACTGAGAGATCTGCAAATCTTGTGGGTGCATATAGAGTTTACTGTATGTATCCGCTGTCACAGATCCACAATGGCCAGGAAGACTTTATGCCAAAAGAAACCTACAGTCTAGTCATGCAGTCACACTGCATAATTCTCTCTCCACAAAAAGGAAAGCTCTTGTAGTTACAGTTTCTTACAAAGAACTTGGACGTTACAGTCTGAGAAAGAATAAGCTGAGACTTACCAGATTTTACCCTCAGGCCATAAAAGACCTAGGGAGTATTTTACTGGGATTTGAAAGTGAAAGTTTGCAGAGCTCTAAAGCTATGAACTTCCATGGATTGTCCCTGCTCAATACTACAAAGAGTGAATCACATTTACTAGCGGAGCAGAAAAAGGTGGGGGAGAACATCAACCCATCTTCTTCAAACTCAAAAACTTTCCCCCATGTCAATAAAATTACAGTGTATGTATTAAGCAAAGCTTCATCTAATATTCAGGAAGTAGACGGATTGGGTTGGTTGGGTTTGTGTTTGGCACTTAAAAGTCACAGAATTTTGATTTTAAGGAAACTGATTTGCAAAGTTATGATACATATATACGCCATCGAAGTGGCATTTCTGTTCACAGTTACCTTGGTGAGAAAGGTAGAGAACATTAGAAGATTGCTGGAGAAACTTACAACCCTTGTTGACAGAGTAGTTTACAAAGTTAGAAGTTGTCCAAGTTCTAAGAGTCAGCAGGAACAGGAAGAAGTTTCTGTAGTACAACAGCATAAGCTGTCACGTATGACAATGACACAAGGCATTACCTCATTAATTTTTTTCTGAAATTCTTGTATTTTTTCTTTTCTTTGTGCCACTCCTTCATTCAGCATATCATGCTGAGACTCAATATTTAGCAGTTCACTTTCCAGTTTTGATTTTTCCTAGATAGAAAGAAAGGAAAAAGATGGTAATTTTTCTTAATAGGATGGTCGACTTTCTAGAAAGTAATAGACAGTTCTGTTCCAGATTACTGTATTCTTCTGATTAAAAACATTAAATATTTTCCTTTCAAATGCCACTTACCCACTACTATTGTCAATTTGCATGCAATGATTACAGTTTTAATAAATAGAAAAGCAAATCACATTGTAAGTATAAAGTGCATTTTGACTCAGACTTCTGAAGGTGACTAAACGATAAACCAAGCTTACCAGAAATTCAAATTCAAAATCTAAAATAGAAAAAGCCTCATGTAAATTACTCTGTAATCTTATTTTTTGTATTTTGTACTTTATTAATTTCTCAGTCATAACAGCTGTATGTAAAACTTGAACTGAATTAAAAACAAACCCTGCTATGTAACAAGTAGTATTTGCTTCACCGGTAATTACACCTTAGGTAAAAAAATACCATTATTAAACATTAAAATTATGAAGACTTCATACTATACCGTATAGAGATTAGCAAGATGTTTCTTTTTAATAAGCTCTAATTCACTCTGTGAATATTTAAGTCGTGTCTGAGTTCCGTGGCACTGAGCATGCAACTGCTTCAAGTCAGTTTCTTTACGTTTGATCTTCATTAAAACCTAGAAAAGTATTACAATGGGAGAAAAAGTATTTTAAACCAAAGGTGACTTTGTTGGAAATTATTCATGTTTTCAGAGTCATGCAGAACACAAAGCTAACCTTACTAACACAGGCCCCATTCAAGGTAATTGCTGATAGCACTGGTCACATTCAATAGTCATTCTGTAACAGATTTATTTCATAGAATCATAGAATCACTAAGGTTGGAAAGGACCTCTGAGATCATCAAGTCCAACTGTCAACCTAACACCACCGTGACAACTAGACCATGTCCTGGAGCGCCGCATGCATGCGTTTTTTGAAGATCTCCAGGGATGACGACTCAACCACCTCTCTGGGGAGCCTGTTCCAATACCTCACTACTCTTTCTGTGAAGAAGTTCTTCCTAATATCCAATCTGAACCCGCC
Organism: Psophia crepitans; assembly: GCA_013399095.1. Taxonomy (NCBI): domain Eukaryota; kingdom Metazoa; phylum Chordata; class Aves; order Gruiformes; family Psophiidae; genus Psophia; species Psophia crepitans. Next base: position 146,405 of record VWZZ01008140.1, on the reverse strand, counting down.
CTGACGCAACTTGAGGCCATTCCCTCTTGTCCTCTCGCTAGCCACTTGGGAGAAGAGACCGACACCCTCCTCACTATAACCTCCTTTCACGTAGTTGTAGAGAGCGATCAGGTCTCCCCTGAGCCTCCTCTTCTCCAGGCTAAACAGCCCCAGTTCCCTCAGTCGCTCCCCATAAGATTTCTTTTCTAGTCCCTTCACCAGTTTTGTTGCCCTTCCCTGGACACGCTCCAACAGCTCAATGTCCTTCTTATATTGAGGGGCCCAAAACTGGACACAGTACTCGAGGTGAGGCCTCACCAGAGCCGAGTACAGGGGGACGATCACTTCCCTACTCCTGCTGGCCACGCCATTCCTGATACAGGCCAGAATGCCATTGGCTTTCTTGGCCACCTGGGCACACTGCTGGCTCATGTTACTCAAAAGGAAGCACATGCTTGCAAATTCCTAAATTCCTACTCTCTTTCTCCTCCAAAATAACTAGAAGTATGACAAATCGTTTTACACTGACAGGTTTTGGTCCATGGAAATATCTTCACATTGACAGACTGTATCACCTTTTTCACTGAAAGTCTTGAGGTACTTTGAACAACAGCTCTTTTTCTTTGAATGAACTTAATCAACAGTGTTGTCCTGGTTCCCCACCTCTGTGATACGTGAGCCAACCCACCAGCTAAAGACAGAGACCCACAGTTGATTATTATTAACTAGAAAAGGACAAATAACTATTATGTCCTGCCTGCATCTTCTAGAAGTTTGGAAAATCACCTTTTTAGAAAATTCTCTTCCCATAGCTAAATTAAGTTAGCTACAACTCCTTTACGCCTTTCATAGTTAAGTGCTTTTTAAGAGACTTACCTTTAGCTCATTAATCAAGCTATCTCTTTTTTCTTTCATTTTATTCATTTCTTTGTCATCCCAACATCTAGCTTTAAATCTTAAATCACTTGACCCTCCAGAAATCACTCCAGATTTCAAAAATAAAGTTCCATCAAGAGCCACCGTCTTGAAGAAAAAAAAAAATTAAAATTAAAACCAAATAAATTTGAATACAAAGCAGCCACAATATCCCATGAACTACTGCACCAAGACATGGTAGTTAAACAAGCAACAACCACATTTTAGTTGGACTCCAATATTTTCTCCTGTTCCAAGCCTGCTAAAACGATACATGAAGCCTCAAAAAACTCTTGTTTTTTCTTGGCACTAGTCGCATTTTGGTATTATTGCAACTCATTAGAAAAGGAAGTGAAATTGTGTAATTTTCTTGTATTTAGGAAATTGCTGTGAGACATTTGCGTACACACTAGCAATTTAGAAGGTTATGTCTGGCTCAGCAGAGCAAACCAAGCAAGGTGATAATGGAGTGAAAGAAAACAGCTCATTTGTAAACAGAAAGTGTAAATTTTAGTAAGGAATGTGGGTGTATATGTGACTTAACAGGATTCCAAATAAACACGGCTTCACACTCAACTTCAACTTAAAGCTGTTTCAATCAAGATTTTAAAATGTTTAGCAACTGCATAAAAGGGCTCTACAGATTGTGACAGCAATGGAGATATCATTGATAAGAAAAAAAACGCAGGAAGAGACAGAGAAGCTTCTAGTCCTCAACACAGTCTACACTTACAACTAATAAATTTTGCCAGATATTTTAAAAGATTTTTGAAAGCATTTCTTCATAGAAAAGCTAGCAAGATATTTTTAAAGTCTATTTTTTAACCAGACAGTTTTAAGAACAGCATTATTCCTCCTTCCTCCTCAAGGGGACCATACCAAGAAACATGTTTGGGCACCAACTATTCTCTAATTTGCCTCCTTTCCCTCAGAAATCACTTAAACATACTACCATACAAAGGAAAATATAATCATGTGAAATATCTGGGGGTTTATTTGTGGGGGAATAGACTAGACAGCATTGTACCATTCTGTGTTAATCTGCAATACTTTGTGTGATGTTCATAGAAGAATTATTTAAATGGCATCAAATATATAACTGTAATGAAAAACACATGCAACAAAATTCAGCTTCTTACTTTCAACCTCACTGGTCCATCAAATGCTATTTGTTTTGCTTCTTTAACTGTTTCACAGACTAAGCCATTCCCACTCACAAACTGAATCACTCTTTTCAGTGGAGCAAACGGAGTTTGTACAACATCCACCAACATTTTAGCTCCTTTTATCTCTCTTAATTTTTCATTGATTGGTTTAACCTGTAAAATAAATAAGCGGTGTTTAGAATCCCTGTTGTAATAGCAAAGCATGTCCAAATCTGAGTAGTCTGGGGACATGACATACAAATAAACAGAATGGAGGTCTGAGTTGTTGTAAGACTTAGGAACAGATCTGTTTTTCATATTCTGTGTATACTATAATCCTTATATCTTTATAACCCATTTCACTGCATGTGAAATACAAGTACACTAATGCATGTGGAATAAACAAGAGGAGATAAAGATCTGTGTGCAGTTGTAGGCTACAATCTTCTTGGGATCATGGAGACACGGTGAGACGGCTCCCACAACTGGAGTGTTGCCATGGAGGAACGGAGGTTCTTTAGGAAGGACAGGCTGGGAAGATGAGGAGGTGGAGCTGCCCTATATGTGAGAGAACAGCTGCAATGCACGGAGCACTGCCTGGGGAAGGACCATGAGCTGCCTGAAAGCTCACAGGTAAGGAGCGAAGCAAGAACTGGTAAAAGAACATTGTAGTGAGTGTCTGCTACCAGACGCCTGACCAGGACCAAGCAGCAGATGAGGCCTTCTACAGACAGCTAAAAGCACCATCAGGTTCACAGGCCCCAGTCCTCATGTGGCACTTGACCCATCCCAGTATCTGCTAGAGGGACAACACAACAGGGCATAAACAGCTCAGGTGGTTTGTGGGAAGCATCAGTGACAACCCTCTCTCTCACCCCAGTGAGAGAGAAGCCAACGAGGAGAAATGCCCTGCTAGACCTCATACTCACCAACAAGGAGAGGCTTGCTGGGCATGGGAAGGTCAAAGGCAGCTCTAGCTGCCGTGAGCATGAGATAAGAGTTCAGGATCCTGAGGACAGGGGGCAGGGCAAAAGGCAAACTCACAACCCCGGACTTCAGGAGAACAGACTTTGGCCTCTTCAAACATCTGCTTGGCAGAGTCCCAAGAGGTAAGGCCTCAGAGTGAAGAAGAGAGACCCAATAATGCTGGTTATTATTCATGGACCACCTACTCCAGCTTTATGAGCTATCATCCCAATGAGCAGGAAATCAGGCAAAAATGCCAGGAGGCCCACATGGATAAACAAGTAGCTCCTGGCAAAACTCAAACACAAGAAAGAAGTATACAGAAGGACACAGGGAAGGTAACCTGGGAGGAACAGAGAGGCACTGTCCAAAGTTGGGAAGCCCAACTGGAACTGAGTCTGGCAAGGGATATCAAAGAAATGGCTTCTGTAAGTACACAGGCAACAAAAGGGAGGCTAGGAAAAATGTGGGCCCACTGCTGAATGAGGCAGGCAACCTGGTGACACAGGATGTGGAAGAAACTGAGGTACTGGATTCCTTCACCACCTTAGTCTTTAATAGCAAGACTGGCCTCCAGGAATCCCAAGTTCCAGACACAAGGGGGAAAAAACTGAAATAAGGAAGATGTACCTGTAATGGAAGGGGATCAGGTCAGGGAATGCTTAAGCAAACTGGACACACATAAATGCATGGGCCCTGATATGATGCAACCACCAGTGCTGAAGCAGCTGACTGATGTCATTGAGAGTGGCCTTACAATAACCTTTGAATGATCACAGCAAATGAAAGAGGTGCCCAAGGACCTCTTGGAGAAAAGCAAGTGTCACTCCTGTGTTCAAAGAGGGGCAAGAAAGTGGACCCAGGGAGCTACATGACAGTTAGCCTCACCTTGATGCCTGGGAACATGAAGGAGCAACCAATCCTAGCAACCATCTCCAGGCACGTGAATGACAAGAAAATCCTGGAGGAGTAGTCACCATGGATTCACCAAGTGGGTCATGCTTGACCAACCTAATATCCTTCTACAATAAAATGACTGGCCTGACAGACAAGGACAGAGCAGTGGATCTTGTTTAGACTTCAGTAAGTATTTCAACACTGTCTCCCATAAGATCCTCAGAGAAGCTGATGAAATATGAGCTGGATGAACAGACATGAGGTGGACTGAAAACTGGCTGAACAGATAGACTCACAGGGTGGGGACTGGTGGCACAAAGTCCAGCTGGAGGCCAGTTACTAGCCATGTCGATACTGTGACCAATCCTATTTAACATCTTTATTATTATCTGGATGATGGGGCAGAGTGCACCCTCAGCAAGTTCACTGATGACACAAATTGGGAGGAATGGCTGATGCACTAGATTATCATGCTGCCATCCAGAGGGACCTCCAAAGGGCAGAAAAATGGGTGAACGGGAACCTCATGAAGTTCATCTCATAAGTGCTTTGCCTTAACACTTAAGCCTATTTTAGTTAAGCTTAAAGAAGCCAATATCAAGATTTTTCAAGCATATTAACTTGCTGATGACAGGAAAAAGAAAAATGTACTTACATCAAGGTAATCCAAAGCAAGAAAAGTTTCAGGTTCAGCTCGCTCTTGTTTTAGGAACCGAATGCAATCTCTTGCTGTTTTTTCAGTGGCAACAACAATAGCAGTCATATATCTGCTGAATACCTTGGTAACAGCAAGCTGGTATTTTTTATGAATAGGATGACACAGGTCAAGCAGTCTTCCAAACTGAAAATATAGAGAAATATTAACATGTTACTTGAAATATCAAACAATATATCTTCATACAAGATACTGAAGTAGTAAGAGGAAAACGTGTTACCTATCTACCAGAACAGAAACCGTAGCAGTCATCACTCCAAATTTCAAAATATGCCTTCAAAATCTGAAGGGATTTAATTTTTTCTCTGAGGTTACAGTTACATATCTCAATGTTTTACTCAGGCTTTCTACCATACACTTCTAGGAGTGAGACAGAGTGACAACGACAAAGTTAGCTAAGCATCTCTTTTGGAGAGGAAGTATCTAACACACAACAAGATCTCTGAATGACAATGAGGTCTTACAAAATAGAACTGATAACTGGAAAATGGTAGCAAGAGAGGCACTATTCCAGTTTCAGCCCCAACTTCAGTAGCATGCTACTTACTTTAGGAGCATGAAAAGAATAAAAACTAGTTTTCTTGTACTGCACAGCCCAAATAATCAAGCCTGTTTTGCCACATATTCAAGTAACACCTCCATAGACGAAACTAGTCAGGACTTTGCTGTACACGCTCCATAAAGATACTTCGTTCCATTTCCATAATTTTAAGTACAGATGAGCTTTCCCTGAGTGATTAAAGCTACTAATGCACACTCTGAACATTAGTAACCTGTGAATTCATGCAAGAACAATTTTTCTGCTTGTTGACATACAGCTACTGGTCTCCTCTTGCATAGCTACAGTTTTATCCAGATCAAATTTTAAGAGAAGAGGAAGGCGACTGGTAAAAGTTGTGTGTAATAGGTCATCCACACTACTATCTCATGAATGATACAACTGAGAGAGTTTCCAGTAGATCAAATCATGGCCTACTGCGAACTACCTTCCCACCCTTCTCTTGACAAATGTCTTTCCTTTTCTGAAACACAGTGGAAGTGAGGATAACACCCAACACCAAAGGCCGTTAGTTTCCTGGTTTCCTCACACAGTGTCATCTACTTGGATGTTTCTATCTGCAGCTCAGACATGATGTTTCAGATACAGAAAATTATACAGAGGGCCTATACACTTTCAAATACAGGCATTAAGTCCAGATGGAATGCCAGATTTCTGTGAAAACAAATATTGAGAGCCCAGCTGAATCTGTAACAGTAGCAATCTTGCCAATTGAAACCACCAATGCAGGGATTCTGCTCTAAAAATTAAATTATAAAAGCTATGATCAGCTGCAAAATTCACTTTGATGATCAGACTAATCCATGAAAATGCACGTCACTCATACAGCGGGAATCACATCGCTGCATGGTTATTCCAATACCTGGAATGTTCACCATTACAAGAATGTTTTAAAAGAACAGAAGCTTTAAAATCTAGACATTTAGAAGCAGTACGCTATTTTTTTACCTTTGAAATCCAGCAGATTGACACCAAGATTTCCTCCAGTTCTGCCCAAGTAGTTACTGGACTACCAGAGGATAAAATGTGCCATGGGCCTTCTATCCTGAGACTAATTTGGATTGTGCTCAGTAATCTGGAATTAGTACACTGGAGTGTTAAGGAGCAGCTCAGAAGCAACTCTGTTGCCTCACGCTGGTGTTGGGAAAACTATTGCAGGAACAAGGGTAACTGAAGCAGATTATCATTAAGACTTTCTTTAATAGGATAGTTTACATGACCAATTTGATTTATCCAGTTTTCACTTGTTAGAGTCATCACATCTCTAAGTACTCTTAAGTTTGCAGCTCCTGAAGCTATATGACAGAGAACATCCTGAACACCAGCTCTCCCCTAAGCCAGCATGGTTATCACCAGTCTGATCCAGTTCTTTTCAAACAGGGATACAATGCAAAGAGTGAGCAAAAAGAGATATACCAATTATCTTTTTGATTTTTTTTGAAACACCTTGTTAGCAGGGATGAAAACATTCTAAAGAACAGCTGTAAAGCAAAGTTCTTAATCTCTTGAGAAAACAGGATCGGACACTTGATATATTCTGAGGAGGTTTTGCAAAAGACCAAGAAGCAAAGAACAACTGAAAACTTTTATTTCTTACATTCTTATGGCAGCAAAAGGAAGCAGAGATATGTCACCTTCTAAACAAAAAAAAAAACCAAACTAATTTCCAGCTTGTACTTTGCTCACTACGTGTATCAAAAAGGATTGGTTATATGAAACATGCTCAGAGATCAACTATTCCATTGACTACGTTTAAATATCAGTTCTTAATTGAAATGGCTGCCACTGTTAAATATTTAAGTGTCAATAAAGAGGTGTAAATCTGCCTCATAAAACAATGTCTGCTGACAATTCAGAATCAATACACAAAATGCTTCAAATATTCTTCAGTAATGCCATTAAGTAAAATATGGTAACTGATAAGCAAAGACAGACCACTTGATAACATAACAATCTCGTACATAAGCAAAATTGTCCTTTGGAAGAAGTATTCTTTCTGGAACAAATGGTCTCACAGCTAACCTTCTCAATCATTTGTTCAAAATGAAGTAAAAAATCATGGAATCATGGAATGGTTTGGGTTGGAGGGAACCTCAAAGACCATCTGGTTCCAACCCCCCTGCCATGGGCAGGGACACCCTCCACTAGACCAGGCTGCCCAAAGCCCCATCCAACCTGGCCTTCAACACTGCCAGGGAGGGGGCAGCCACAGCTTCTCTGGGCAACCTGTTCCAGTGCCTCACCACCCTCACAGGAAAGAATTTCTTCCTAACATCCACTCTAAATCCCCCCTCTTTTAGTTTAAACCCATTACCCCTTGCCCTGTCACTACACTCCCTAAGAAACAGGCCCCGTCAGCTTTCCTGTAGGTCCCCTTTAGGTACTGGAAGGCTGCGATNTGGCTTTCTGGGCTACCAGCACACACTGCCGGCTCATGTTGAGTTTTTCATCAACCAGTACCCCCAAGTCCCTCTCCTCAGAGCTGCTTTCGATCCATTCTCTGCCCAGCCTGTAGTTATGTTTAAGAACAGAAGAAAACAAAAGCAAAAAGAAAAAAATTACACCCCACTCCCCTCCCTCCAAACATCATAAAAATCACACAAGAGATCAAAATTATTCTTTGATGGAAGCAGTAATCTGTCTAGTTCTGAAAATTGAAAAATAATGACAGTATGCTAATATTCTTTCAGTAACATTATTTCACCAAGTACACTCAAGCAAGCATAAAAGCTTAAAATAATATTCAAGACAGTCCAATTTACTCTAGCTGTTTACTCGGTCTAAGGCAGAACTCTAATCTTAACTTTAGAAGAAGGCATTTAAACAAGGCCATTCAGTTACCACAGAATCCGGATATAGTCTTTTGAGACTTTCCAGAATCTCTGCTCTCATTTGCTGACGCCTTCCCTCATGGTAATCAATTTTGGCATTCTGCAGTTCACCAACTATTTTGTTCAATTCTTCATTCACTTCAGCCATTCGTATTGTTGAATTTTCAATTTCTTTAGTTAGCACTTCCTCTTGCTGTTTTTTCTCTGCTAATGATTCACTTTGAATGGAAGCAAAAATAGGAAAGCAATTTACCATTTCATTTATACAAGCTTTCATAAAATTAAAACTGTTCTACAGTCACAGACCGTGAAAATCGTTAAAGATTAAGTATCTATAAGAAGCTACTTATACAAGTTGCATTCTATAATGTAAGCTATTTTTAAGGTTTCAAAATTTTAATTAAAGGTGAGTTTCCACCTGTATAACATGCAAGCATACTGGTTTATCTTCCATCAAGAAAAGGTCTCATTTTGCAAAGCTAAGGGCAACTGCGAATTCTCATATGAAGTTATGACTCACTTTACACACTTACCGAAATCACTAGGACTCTGACACTCTACTACTACTACTTAATTAAAGCAGTTTTGCATCACACCAATCACAAGGGGTCTGCTGCTCCATGGCAGAACTTTGTTCAGTACAGAGACAGCATTAAGCCAAAGCACACATTACAGGGGCATAGGAAGACAGGTTGGGAAAAAAAAAATCTCTAGAGATCACCTCTAACCTCCCCCACAACACACAGGCTAACGTCAAAGTTAGTTCAGGTTGCTCAATGAAGGGCTTATATACCATATTTCACAAAGAATAAAAATCAGATAGCAGACCCAGGAAGCAAGAACTGAGCTGTGCTAATACCCAATGTAAACATTAACTCCTTGCTTCCTAGAGCAGCACAACCGCAGAATTGCCCTGTTCTCTCCCTCAGAATTTGTATGCTCAAAAGATCCATACCCTACCTGTAGTGACATAATTTTCACATCTAGAAGAAATTAGAAGCAATTATAAAACTGTTTCAAACAACATATGGATGAGTCATCATACTTCCTACTTCACTGTGACAGCTAAAATAATTGAACTATTAGAATTAGTAAGAATTCTAATTATTAAAATTTGAAGGAATAAAAAGACAGTTGGACAGAATTAGAAACCTGCTGCACTAATTGGAAAATATACAATACACAAGAAATCAAATTAGCTTTTAATTTTTTAACCATACGTGCATATCTTGGCATATTCTTCCAACTTCTCGATTCGTTTTTTATGCTCTTCTATCTGTTCCATAATCTGTTTTATGTTTTCCTATGCAATCACAAATAAAATGTGTCAAAAAGAAGCCAGAGGAAAACAACAGTTTTATAGCACAATATAAAGCTCTTAATTCCAAACAAGTATGGAGATAGATCTTTTCTTCCTTGTTGGTATTTCACGCTGAAGTAATAGCATCTCCTTTTCAATAGTACGTGCCAAATTGCAGCATGAATAATAAAAGAAAATTATTTTATTGAGGCCATTACTGGACTTTTCAAGTTCAGTTACAGTTTAGAGAAAGCCTCTTCAGCAGAAAAAATCATGACATCAAAGAAAGTAACTTTAAACGCAGCGTTAGTAAATTAGAGGTGTTAAAACAAAAACCAGTGCTTTCCTTGGCCCAAGATTAGTAAGAGCTTTTTCCCCAAGAAGGACACATGAAAAAGTTGACATAGATGTTGTAAAGTGGCATAAAACTGACACAAAAGCAATGTACTAAAACCCAAACCAATAGTGAAACAAGTATTTTTGATTACTCAAACTGAATAAAAATACATTAACTGAAGCAAATTAAAGGAAAAAAACAACCTGTTACCTACATATATTATTAAGCCTTAATTTAACTTCCGAAATCCCTGTGACCTTTTAAATAGCTCTAGGGATGGAGAGTCCACAAGCTCCTTGCGCACCCGATTCAACGTTTGACCATCCTGGTGGTGAAATAGTTTACCTAACAGCTATTTAGAATTTCCTGCACTCCAAGTTGTGCCTGTTGTCTCCCATCCTAACACTGTGCACCTCTAGAAAGAGTGTGGCTTTGTTTTACTCATACCCTCCCATCAAGTAACTGCAGAGAGCAAGAAGGTCTCCCCTTCACCTCTCCTTCTCCAGGCTGAACAGATCCAGCTCTCTCAGCCTCTCCTCATAAGCCAGGTGCTCCAGCCCCAGGCAGCCTGGTGGCTCTCTGCTGGACTCACTCCAAGATGCCAGAATCTTTCTTGTACTGGGGAGCCCAGAACTGGACAGAACATGCTAGATGTGTTCACATGCATGCTGAATTGTGAGAAGCGATCACCAAACGTTACTAGTACAGATAAGTAACACCATCTCTGAATGGTCAGACGCGCATTTTATGAACTCTCAAGTATTCCTTAGTTCTTTCTCAACAGTACAAGGGGACTTGCAGAGTTTTAGGAAGCACAAGCAATAGAATTTGTTTCCCTTCAAGGTACTAGCTAGGTTTTCCTTGTAAATAGTACTTTAAAAAAGAAAAAGTAGTATTGTATATCTGTTTGCTCTTGATACAAGTATTAACTTACATATCATGGCAAGGACGACTTTACATCCTTATAGATATACAGTAAAATATAGACTCCTCCATAAAGGCAACTTTGTATGTACAAAAATGAGGTGTTCAGAAGTCTAGAAATGGTAAAGTCTCATCTGATGAACTTTTAAGTTTCTGAACACAAGTTGTCTCCTCCAAACCTTGACTCTGTAACTAAATGGTGGAGAAATGCATGTCGGTTCTCCAGCTTCTCAGTAGGTGACAAAACTGGAAGGTTAGCATAGCTTAGAGGAAAAAAAAAGGGCAGTTGGAAGAGTGAGAAACCCTGAACACGTAACAGGGCAAAGTTTCCAGCAAAAGACAGATGAGTTTAGCTTCTGTCCTTTCTTCTATCAGAAGCATCATGCAAAGTTGAACAATTAGTTGGGAAATAGTTTTTCTAAAACAGAAGATGGTGACCAAGTTATAGTGAAAAGTGTAAGCATTTTGTTGTTACGTGTCTGGATCCGCAATGATAAAAGAAATCAGAAACAATATGACAGCAATGAGCTGTATCCACACCAAATGCCCTGCCTCTGAAGTGCAACAGAGGAGTGGACACCAAGGAGATATTTTCCAACTACACCACACTCACCTGACCTTAAAAACACCTCAGCATAAAGATAGCTGTGATGAAAATAAACCTCTAAAGGGTGGAAGTATCATACAACAGCAGTAGGACAACTCAAAGAAAAAAATACACTTACAAAACCAGAACTGATTACAGTTAAGCATATGTTCTAACTGTAAAATATTAGAGCCAAAGCTTTCAAAACAAAATCCTCAGTGTGGGCCCACACAACAATTCTCCAAACAAATTTAGAAACCATTTTGCTAAACCTGTTGCAATACAAAAACTGAACTAACACTTGCAATGTTATCTCCTTTGCTGAGGATTTATGTCAAAGCATTTAACACATTCATATAGACATTTATACAAGAGGAAGGGGTAGAGAAACATTTTTATCCTAAAATGTAATTCTAGCATGATACAAATACCTCAACTTCTTTCTTCTTCCTTCGATTAAGTTTCAGCCTTTCTTGATCTGCTTTTTCTTCCCAACGAAGTTTTTCTAGCTGCTGAGTTAATGTAGCTACTTTCTTTCTTGCTATTTCCTTTAGCTCTTTATAGCGCTCCAACTGGACAATAACAACAAAAAAAAAATTTCACTCCACTGAAAGTGGGAAGACTCATGTTACAGCCTGTAATTGCCCACTTTATCATAACAACATTATGAAAACCACGCAGTTCTCCAGAAGATCTTCCTAGTTACTAACTGCATTATAAAAAGTTATATTTTATTAGAGAAAGCTTCAACCCAAAGCTTACACTTAATGGTTCTTGCCTACAGTCTTGTTCTAGAGTTCTAATGAGTCAGGCAAGTTTATAAAGTTGACAGTACTTCACAGTCAATCTCAAGGTTAACACTAAGTTTTTTCAGAGCCCAGAACTAGTGCAAGTTTTGGTAGTTAAAGCATTTTCACGTTATCGAACAATTTTTACTGTAAACACCAACATTTTAATCAATCCTGCAAAGTTATGACTAACTGACCAAATGCCTCTGAAATGCACAGTAAGAAGATTCACAAACTAAGAGAACAACCCTTGGGTTCTCAATTAATTGACTAGAAACTATTTTAACGAAGAGACAGTGGAAAAAAGAAGCTAGCACTTAGTTTAAAAAGCCTTTCTGGCCATATGGTTGCAAATATAGCTTCCTCAAATGTGAATTTACTATCAAGTGATGCAGTCCTTTACTTCTAAAATGACTTAAAATAGCTCACAAGTGAGCTCCCTCAGCAGATGGTATGTATACTACCAAGTCTTGTTTGCATTTTTGTTGTCTTATTTTTCTTAATTGAAGACATATTTCTGTACCTCAGCTGACAAACCATTTTGCAAAAATTACCCTCTCACCCTGAGACCCTGCTAGGATAACACGTGTAGCTACACTCCTCATCCACAGATGACAGTCCCTGTGCACAACTGTTCTGAAGTCTCCATCAAACTGTTCTCAACTACCTGTTCACAGAAAATTCACTGCTTCCTCTAATGAGATACCTTCTCGCATTCCTTAGATGTACTTCACACCCTAGGAGAGATGCTTACCACTTCCAGTCTCACAAGGGTGAATATCTAGATCTCTACGCAATTTAGATTTACTTCCTAGAAGTGTTCTACATCTGGAACTTTGGCAAGATCTGACTTTTCACCACCCCCCTTCAGAAGGGAGACAGCCCACTCCCCCAAGAGGCCACATCATAATTTCTCTTCATCTGATGAAGCAGTCTCTAAATAAAAGTTATTTTCTTTTTGTTTGAGCTCAACAGCAAAAAGGTAATTAGAAATTACAGGTTGTTGGTGAAACAACGGTTTCCTCTGTCATCAGTGAGGATTTTTGGATCTCACTAGTAAATAGTACTTTTTGGTCTCTCAATTCACCTGGCTTTCTTCCAGCTCAATATCTGCTGCTCTCTGCAACATCTCCTCTTCAGCTTTCTTCTCAAATGCTCTCCATGCCTTCTCGATATCATTCAATTCTATCTCTAGTTCTTCTATATTCTGTTTTTCCTTATCACAGGATTTCTCCTTGTCCCTTAGAGATTTTTTAGACATTTCTACTTTCTTGATTTGGTACGAAGTGTTTTCCTTTGCTTTTATATAGAGGGATCTCTGCTGAACAAGTGATGCTTCCAGAGTCCTAAAAAAACCGAAACAAACAAAAATCCCAACCAACAACTACAAAAACCATCCAAAACAACCAAACCACACCTGAAAATAAAAAAGAACCATCCCCTCCCAATCACAGATGCAAACAAATAATCAGTCGTCAAGTGCATGGTTACACACTCACAAGTGATTTTTTTTTTTTTTTAATATCCACTGAAAATAGAAATTTAAGAAGCATAACCTAAAAAGATTTAATAGCAAACAAGTATTTATATAATGAAACTACTGACAACCTGGGCATGGTGGTGGAGGTGAAATCAATGTCTAGATACTAGTGAACTGCTACAAATCGAGTTCCATAGTGTTGGGGTATCACCCAAGTGCTTTAACAGGAAATACACGCCTGCCAAGCAATTCCCAGTGCAGAGTATGCTTTAACTCAACTATCAGCAAATCTGATTAGGAAACCTACTTCATTTCTCTTTCCATGTGCTGTTGGTCTCTGTTTAGTACACCAAAGACTTTTTTCTTGGCTCTAAAAGCATCTTCTGCTTTAGAAAGAGACTCTTTCTTGATACTAGCCTCCATATTTTTCTCATTCAAACTTCTTCTCTGAATGTCAATGCTTTTTTCATTGTGATAAAGCCGGAAAAGCTGCAGCTGTAGCCTTTCTTCATCCAGTTCCTTGAGAAGCATCTGGTACTGCTCTGCCTACCAATATTAAAATTTTATTTATGATTTCATAAAAAGGATTTTTAATCATTTTAATCATTAAGTCATTAATTTAAAGTACAAAGTGATATACAATGATGTAATAGTAGCTGTAATCCCAGTAATGTGCACTAATCATAAAACTCAAACATGCAAGTTGACACTTTAATCAATTATACTGGCAAACTTAAACTTTCATTTACTTAGATTATATTATAAATTTTAAAGGGTAGAGGAATACACATAATAAATTATTATATGGTATAACATACTAAAAAAATACTGGATGAAAACCAACAATTTTTTTTACTTTTTTTTTTTAAGAAAACCTGTATTTAAGTTCATATAAAATGCAAAATCTGAGATCTTAACGTGTAAAAAAAAGAATAACTTTGAGTTACCTCCTCTTTCTCTACCTTTGCTTGTTTGCGTTCTGCTGCAACGCTTTTTTTCTTGTTATAATTAAACTGTGCATCCTCTTCTGCTTGCTGCATTTTTTTCTTTTTTCGTTCATAGTCTTCAGCATACTCCCATGAATTACTGATTTGTTCGAAAAGTTGAGTTCTCTCCTTTGGCTTCTTCATTGCAATTGATTCTACTGTTCCCTAAAATGAAATTGCAAAGATATGCGGCACTGTAGATCATGATATTGTCTCATTAATTTCTTTAAGAGCATATAGTTAAGAGCTTATAGTACAGATTTATCTCCAGATGTATTTATGGTTAACAAAATCAGATGGAAATATTTCTAGATTTAAACCCAAGGAAAAGTTTAGTACCAAAAGGAGTATCACCTAGCCACCTCACCTAATTAAATGACATCACTAAAAGTTTTAGAATATCAAATATTGTCTACGAAAAACACCTCGAAACTAAATCAGCCTGCACAGATCAGTAAGCAGTAACAGAATGACAAAATTAAATCTTCTTAGCATCTTTAAATGAACTGAAACTAATTTTCAATGAAAAATAAACTAACTCCCCCTCCCAGTATTTCAAACGCAAAACAGATGAAATCGATGTGCTAGAAGAATACCTAACTCCCAAGCTAATGCGTGCAGAGCTTTTGTCCATGAGTTAGCTGTTCAAATCTTCACTGATCTGAATGATTAACTATTTTCAGCAAAATTTTTATTCTAGACATACAGTGGGAAAATGCTCTCATCACAGAGACTATTATAACAATAAGAATCCATATATAGAGTTTCCATAAAAGAGAAAAATCAGTTCTGCCTTGGGAATTTTCTTCAGCAACTGTAAGGAACAGTCCTGCGAAATATGTGTATGGCATTTCTGACCTATATCGTTAAATACTTGAAAACTAATAACGCAGTAGGATTTTCAATTGCTCAATTGTAAGAAAAAATCCTGTAAGTTTTCAAGCCTCTCCAGTAAAAGGAGTGTTTTAAGATGAAATTATCTTATTTACAACACCCCTAGAATTTAATACACTAAACCTTTTAGAAACAGAGACCCACATTTTCCTATATACTCCAAATAATACAAGTACTCCATTTCTTTCAGATTAGCTCATTTCTTGCCAGTGTACTCATGTACACACAAAGCTGTTATTTCCATTCTGCAGCCTTGCAACCCATGGCCTAGGTCAGGAAATACTGTACTGGCTTGAAACTAGCTAAGGCTAGTTTTTCTAGCTTTTTTCTACCAAATAGGTAACTGTGTACTCCTACAAAAGAATCTCAGAAACATTTTCTTTACAAAGTACCTTAAATGCTCACCTGAAAAATAAGACAATTCCTAGCTTTGACAAGTATGCCTACTTTTTCAAGCTCAGATACGTAAGTAGATCGGCTGACAGATTTATCATTGAAAAGAAATTCAGAACAACTACCTAAAGGAGGAAAGAAAAAAAAATTACTATGAAATGGCTACAACACAAAATCCATTGGAAAAGAACTAAACTAGTGGAATACTTTAACTGAGCAATTTCTTCAAAGAAGAAAAGAGATTTCAATTGCTCCCTTATGACACTCTAGTAATTTCACTTTTCTGCATGAAAATTGTAGTTGCATACTTCCAAAAGGTACTGACAGGTGCTTAAGTGCTCATGTCTGCAGCAAGGTGCCAGACCCCACTGTGCCTACACCACATATATTTATTCCAAGTGAGATCAAAGTACAGCACAAATAACATATATTAATTTAAATTTAACATTGTCCCAGGATGTTTTTTTAAGTATAAGACTTTACTATCAAAATACTACTTAAGGGCTGTAAGAAGTACTGCCATTCTCATGGGTTTAATTCACCCAAATACAAAAGAATATTAGGCATCTGAAATCCGAAGTTGAATGTTCCCGGTTTTCATTTTTTACATATCAGACAACAGAAAATACATGCAACAGAATCTACTACCTACCACGAATAACTCTTGAAAATGTTTTTTCTTCCCCATCTTCTTCACAATATACTATCTTCACGCTAGCTGTAGAAGAAACTGGTTTTCCAACATGTGCTCCATGAATAAGTTCCCGAATATTTTTAACTCGCAAACTAGATGTCTTTTCACACATCACAAAGCTAACAGCGTCCATTATGTTAGATTTTCCTTAAAAAATGAAAAAAAAAATGCTTTACATGGTAGAAATGAAAGAAGACATTTGATTAACAATTAATTAAAAAACCATACACATAAATGCAAAGGTCTTTATTAAT
This sequence comes from Psophia crepitans, assembly GCA_013399095.1. Taxonomy (NCBI): domain Eukaryota; kingdom Metazoa; phylum Chordata; class Aves; order Gruiformes; family Psophiidae; genus Psophia; species Psophia crepitans. The sequence goes on along the minus strand of VWZZ01008140.1, from coordinate 129,762 downwards.
TCCATTTCTAATTCTGTATTTCATTGAGGAAAAAAATTATTGCATATAACGAAGAAATACATTTCCAAGATGTAGCACCCTGGTAGCAGATAAGAAGCCTGTCTGTAATAAAAATCATTACAAAAGTGATTTGCTATTTGTTCAGCTTTGTTGAAAGATTTATATTTTTTTTTTTAACACAGGCATCTGTAGAGGTCATTACTTAAACTGAGCAACATCATAATCCTTACTTGGTAGCTTCTTTACATACTGCAGTGAGTGAGGTTTGCTGCATAAGCACTCTATCACATAACTAACAACTTTTCCACTAAACTCCAGTGTTCTAAAGAACACAAGTACTTTCCCAGACCCATTCACCACAACAACAAAGTTCTGTGATCATATTCCTTAGACAGAAATTCTCTTAACTGAATCCTCTTTTTGTTTTCTATTGACAGCTTAATTATTTTCTGCCTTCAACCTTGTTATTTCAGCAATATCTTGACTTACTCTCCAAAATATGACAGGAAGAATACTAGAGGATAAAAAAAGCTAAATAAAAACTCAATTCAGAGATTACACAATATTGACAATTTTTGTGTCTCGACTCATCTACAAAATGTACTCAGTTTTAACTGGAAAAAGCATCCATAATTTTGAGACTTTCCAATACCGAACAGTGGGGATAGGATGATAAAGAATGTGACAATAACGCTAAATAATAGTTACTTAAAATTCACAGACTTCAATTAGATGAAAAACCAACAAGATCTAAAAAACTAAATAATAAACCATATCATTAACAGGCTAGCGAAACAAGGACCAAATGCTAAGCCCATCCTTGTGGCTGGTTGTTAGGACAACCCTTATCTCCTATTGTACTGTTCTCTGGCAAACAGAAGATAAAATCCCATTTGTGGAATGGATCTTTCAGAAGTAAACCAAATTTGAAAAAGTTCCAGCACCCCACAAAAAACCAACATGGAGTCACATCTACAAACCAAGGCTTTTATGGGCTAAACTACAAAGCAGCTACCATCCTGCAAAGCTTCTCTCTTTCCCAGAGTCATTTACTCCTATGGCAAAGACCACAGACTCAAATCAAGAAGCAGCTTTCCCGTGCTACAGTTCACAACTGTATTAAAACCATCTTTATGCGACCTTGGTAAGTTGAACTACAAACCAAAGTGGCAAAGGCAAGGTGTGCTGTTTGCAAACCAGTCATTCTTCAAGGGTTTGAGACGGTAAAGAGGAAAACTAGAAATGGAAATCTGTTCAACTACCCCACCTCTGTCCTTTCACGCTGGGGAAAAAAAAAAAATCTATACTTTCAGTTAAAAAAGCAACAGCAGACCAGGAGCCTCCAAAAGTTTTGTGTGCTGCCACCCCTGACATGCATATGAAGGGACTTCGGGCAGGCCCATAAAGGTCTCTACTTCCAAGGTATCACCATCCTCACCCACGCAGTGCAGCTGTGTTGGCCCCGTTCCTGGGCCTGCACCTGTATCGCTGCTGTTTGCTCCCCATCAGGCCTGGTGAAAAGTGCTGGTAAAAACCCCAAAAACAAACCTCAACCCTAAGAGCTAACTCAGAGAAGCAAGGTCACTAGCTGCCCACAGATCTCCCCCACTCCCCTGCCTGCTACCTGATCCATTGGGCCCAATGATGCAGTTGAACCTCATGAAGGGGCCGATAACCTGCTGCCCCCGCCACGACTTGAAGTCCTTCATCACCAGCAGCTTCAGGTAACCCATCCCTGCAGCAGTGGGCGAGGGAGAGCTGAGGCCACCAGCTCCTGAACTTCCCTCCCCCCTCCAAGATTTAAATAGCTAACGAGTATTAATTTCCCGCTTGTCTTCCGGGAGAGGGAGAATCCCCTTCGGTACGCCCGGGCTGCCGCCGCCCCGGCCTCTCCCCTCAGTAGGCGACAAGCGGCACCGCCACGGCACGTCCTCAGCAGCCACCCGCCTCGTGCTCGCAGCCACGCGGCCTCGCCACGTTGGGCGGCGACGGCGCGCGCGCG
>VWZZ01008140.1:71932-127723 GCA_013399095.1 Psophia crepitans | reverse complement strand
CAACGTGCGAGTTCGGACCATAGGGGTGAGGGCGCGGCCCAAGCCCCGACCCGGGCCGAGGCGCAGCGGGGAGAAACGGCGCCACCCACCCTCCTCCTGTGCTGAGGAGAGCGGTGTAAAGCGGGGGCGACCCCTAGGGCAGGCCGAGGCGGGGGGGCGGGGGTTAGTGTGTGGAGCTCTGCTCTGAGGGAGGGCGGGAGGCAGCCGCTCCAACGGCTGCGGGGAGCGCGCGCCCCCTCAGCGCCTCATAAGCGCCTGCGAGCACGGGTGGTTGCAGGTAGGGGGGAAACGGGGAGAAAACGCCTTGTTGAGTCGTTAGGAGGGCTTGAGGCTCTTGTAAAAAGTTGCTGGAGAAAGCGAGTCGATGCTAGGCATCATCGACAGTTATTTTTGGCGGCTTTCGCTGAGGGGTGTGTGTCTGAGGGAGTGTGAGGGGAACTTGGGTCTCACCACTGTAGGGCTCAAGGGCAAGATTTCATTTTTCCTTAATAGGAAAAAAAATGCAGCTTTTTGTTTCAGGATCTGTGTAGGAGTTTAAGTTAATGTAGTATGCTTTGCTTTGGGGTAAGCCAGAAGCCTGCAGAGCGAGCTCATGCAATGTGGCGTGAACAAATGATGATGACATTTTAATTGCAGGACCTGACAACGTTGAGGAATATTTAGTAGAACTGTGTCGTGGTTTAGAAGCATATGGTCTAAAGATTGCACCTGAAAAGGTGCAGAGAGAAGTGTTTTTTAACCTCTCTGGTCTATTGATACTTCCATCACCTGCTTGATTCTGACTAGAAGCTACAATCTATGAGAAATTTATTGCTGAAAGGCATCCCACAGTTGGTCCCTATTTTTGCATCGGGCAAAATATGACAGATCAATCAGGCCATGCTTATGTATATGGAATTAATTGATGCGTCTGATTTTTCCTGGAGTGGATGTCAAAATTTGAATGCCCTTCAGTTTGCGAAGTTCTGTGGGGATGATGACTTCAGTCTGGTGGGTTTTGTCTAGAGTCATCTATGCAATTTGCACCCTGAATGTCAGGAAACTTGTATTTTATACCTATTTAAATTTTGGTTGCAATAGTTCACTTAATCTTCCTGTAATGTGTCCAGAGGCCTGTGTTAAGGACTCACCATGTGTATGCATGGAGGGAGAGTGCTGTGAGGTGAAGTAAGTTTAAATTTTGCTTGTAAAATATTTTGAGTACTCGATGATGATGCGTATGTCATGTGTAAGTGCAGTGGTGTTAACTAGTGTAGAAACAAATTCAGAATTGGTGAAAATCAGCCCAGTCTGTTGACTTCATTAACTGGTAAGATTGCAACAGATGTCAGTTTGATCCATTTTGTTTCGGGTACTGAAACACATCTCATACATAAGCGTATGGCTATCTTCACTGCATCTCTGACAGTACCTTGGATTTATTCTTGTGACTTTGTGCAAGAGTCATTTTAGTTGCTTAGCGAAGTAGCGGTTCCCACTTAACAAGCAGGAAGGGTAGCTAACAATATACTTAAGTGGAAGGAGCTAATAACCTTTTTAACAGGTGCAGGATTGGTCTAGTAAGAGAGTTGAACTTCCTGAATCAGGAGATGCCTAATTCCTCTGCAAGATGGCTTTTCTAGAGCCTTAAAAATGAAATTTCAGCTAATGAAAATCAGCTTATCTCTGTGTACTTTATTGAGCAATACTGAAGTACACCATCTGAAGGTCTTTCTCAAATACTTTTGCAGAACTGACTATTAGGCAGGTTTTGATAGATCCATTTGCATGAGACAGACTTCTAAAATGAAGGAGAGCCCATTGGAGCAATTTTATAAATGTTTTGATTAACATCATTCAATATACTGTACTGATTGGCTGAACGATGCTGACAGAAGGGGCTATTCTTGTGCTTTGAAGTTAGTCTGAGTACAAAGCATGAAGAGTCAACTAATCTATACAGACATATATCAGTATTTCCAATGTGATTTTAGATTCTTTGCTTTCTGTCTCTCTCACCAGTTTAGCTGAGCAGGTATCTCTGACAAAACTAAAAACTCGGGGTGACTCGGGGTGACTTAGGCACCACAAATCCTTAAGCAGGGGTTGAGTAGTTTAAAAACATGGAGATAATATACTGACTGAAAGCAGAATGAGAACCGAGATGTAAATTTTTTTTCTTTACTGTTACTTTGACTTTTGTATCTGTTTCCTCATCTGAGTAATGGAAAAGTAAGATACTGCTCTCTTCACTTACTTATTTACTGAGGATAAATTCTTAATTTTCTGAAAGAGTTCAGATGAGTAGTCCAAATGCAAAATTACTTTCCATTTATATATGAGCTATTATACATAAATACAAGTAGATTAGAAACTAGCTGCCTCAAGCTGTTCATATTAAGGGATTTGTTATTTTAATGCTTCAAAGTTAAACCTGCAGCTTTATGTAACTAGGAATGGCTGTTTTAGGGATGTAGTCTTGTCAAGTAAAAGCTGTTCTAAGGGGAGAGAGCTAATAGTGTAACTGAATTTGCAAACACAAGTCAGTACGTTGACTTATCTGTATTATTGTCACAGAATCACAAAATGGTTTGGGTTGAAAGGGACTTCAAAGATCATGTAGTTCCAACCCCCCTGCCATGGGCAAGGACACCCTCCACTAGACCAGGCTGCCCAAAGCCCCATCCAACCTGGCCTTGAACACTGCCAGGGAGGGGCCAGCCACAGCTTCTCTGGACAACCTGTTCCAGTGCCTCACCACGCACACAGTAAAGAATTTCCTCCTAATATCTAATCTAAATCTCCCCTCTTTTAATTAAAACTCATTACCTCTTGTCGTGTAACTATACTGCCTGATAATGATTCTCTCTCCAGCTTTTTTTTAAGCCCTCTTTTAGGTACTGGAAGGCCACAGTTAGGTCACCCCAGAGCCTTTTCTTCTCCAGGCTGAGCAACTCCAGATCTCTCAACCTTGTCACTACTAATGAAGTCATATTGAATTTCTCTTAACGGCGTTTCCTATAGTTACACGAGAAATTTGGTTTCCCAAATGAGACCTCTGAATGAGTTGATATTTAATGCCCATGACACCATTGTTTCTGGCCAATGATATCATGTAGAATTCTTTATGGTTTCACCCTTGCTTACAGATTTACCTGTTTGCATAATTGATATAGTCAGTAGTCCTTTACGGCATTAACAACGTGTCTTTTCAGCCATGATCTGTTTAGGTCTTTGTGTTTTGATCTGAATAGGTTTTAGGCAAAGAGTATCAAAGTAGTTTGCCAGATTCTTGAAGATTGTCAGTGTTTTTTGATCAATCTTTTAAAGACATTATGTGACTTGACCAGTAAAAAAAAAACAACCTAAAAAAAATAATCCAGGTGTCTGCCTATTAATTTGCCAACTTCTATCAACAAATATAGGATCTGATTCTTTTGCCTGAAATGTAGGTTGTTGCTACCACCATTTGATGATATGCCTTAGGGTATTATCACTTGCCCAGCTACCATTCTCCAGGGATGTGAATATTCTGTACTGTACCTGTCAGCTCACTGTAGATGTCTGCATGCATCTCAAATGGCACGCAATATTGCATCTTGGCACCTATGTGGATCCACTCTTTATCTGATAAGACTGGAAAATTTCTTTGCATTCCCCATTATTTCCTCAATGTCCTTTTAGTGAACTGTCTGTGTTTTTTTCAGATCTGAACTATTAAATCTTCCTGTCATGTTGGCTGTCAAAATACTTACCCACTTTATAAATGAAAGCAGAAGAACAAGAAAACCTAGGTAGAAAAGTCAGCTATAATGGGGAAAACATATTCTGTATAATGCAGTTTAAAATATTTATATTTATAGCTCTATATGTCATGTAAATGTGATATTTCATTTTGATTCCATGCAAGAATATGCCTGTCATTATTAAAACGAAGCAAACAAACAAAAATATTGCTGTTTCTGAATTTTCTTTTTATGTTACCTACATTAAACAGCGATGTGTATATACTCAGTTGGTAGTGGCTTTGCATCTATCTTATACAACTGTGAATCAATATAGCTTGACAATGCCTGTTTTTAATTGTTCAAACATAGTATCTCTTAAAGAGCTTTTTTCATTTTAATAGGTTGATAAAGATGCATTGGGTACCCAGGTCAAGGATAGGAAAATTCAAGAAGCAGCTGAAAAAGCACGAAATGAAGAACTTGGTATATTCTGATATACTCTGATATTTCTGTGAAGAGTGGAATGTAATTTACCATCTGTTTCCCGCTTTCTTTTTCCCTTCATGTATTTCAAACTGCTATATTTATTTCCAAATGGAGCCTATCTCCTTGAATCTTGTTATATAGCTCTATCTATATAAATCCATCAATCAAGATACAATGTTGATATATATAAAGATATAACAATTCTAGGCTTTTCTCTAAATTCCAACATAGGAACTGAATAATGTGTAGTCCTATTTGTCTTTGTACATTTGCATTGGTACAGTATGTGTTTTCCTCAGTATCTGAACATCTGTATTGACATGATTAAACAGGTATACATTTTCTCATAGGCCAGAACTTTCAGTGTTTTCTTTTATTAAACGCTGGCAAATAACATTGTTTAGAGACCTAAAGATATGGGAACTTTATTACTTAATACTGTTCTTTTCGGAATAGTAGTGGCAAATTTGTTTGATTGCTTTTGTATAGAGTAAACCCATGTTCTGTCTGGCCATTCTTAAATAGAATCTATAGATTCTATGGAATTCTCTATAGATTATTATTGCTAGAAGCATGAGTCATGTCCAGCAAGGCTGTAAGCAGGAGCCATTGCTGAGTCAGAACACATAACCACGCAAATATTTCAGCTGTGTCCCCTGACCTCAAAACCCTTTGTGGCCCTCTGTGTTTGGAATGCTTTCCTGTGGTATCATGTGAAAAGGTCCCACAGACTGAGCTCTCCATGGGTTTTAAGAACAGCTAGAATGGGGCTGCCAACTTCCATGCTGTGCTGCTACAGCTGCTTGTGATTTTCCTGGCAGAATACCTGTCAGACTCTGACTCCTAGGAAACTGCCAGAAGCAATGTGTAGTCTGGTAGCAGAGATCTATTCTTGTGAATTATATTTAAGTGGCTAGTTTTGGGTGGGTTGTGGTTTTTTTGTTTTGTTTTTCTTTAAAACTAAATCAATTACAGCATTTTGATTAAATGGGCAAGAACATTTAAGTTCTTTAAAAACTCTTAGTGCCAGCCAATTCTTCTAGTGCTACGGGTAGAAGAATCATTAGAACTATGAAACAACTATCTATATTCCTTTCCTTGAAAGCCTCATTTTAATTTTTCCTTAATGCATTTCAGGTGGAACTGTGAACTAAAAGTGAATGGGAAGAATTAGTATACCATACATTTCATGTGTTGCTGCAAGTTTTAATCAAATGAAACCTCATAGCTCTAGAAGTATTTATTACAGTCTTTATTTCACATGCATATATTTCACTGTCGCATTAATGAGAGAATTGATTCCTAAAACCTGAAGTATTTAATAAGTAAATTTTACTAACAGTAGAGTGTTTGCTGGGCTGGTACTCATGGATAAACTAGTCTTTCCTAGGGTATAAAAGTTCGAAGACTTATGTTCCATTTATTCTTTATCAACATTTTATTTTCCATGTTACATGTGCACTTCCATGATGCGTGTGCATTTCTTAAGAGTTGTGTTTTCATTTGGTTCATTTTTCTCTAGCAAATGAAATTAAACAAAATGACAAGATCATGTGTATGTTAGAACAACGACAGAGAAATGATATCAGAAACATAAATAAGGCTATAAATGAATTTCAGAAGAATTTTCAGAAGCCAGAAACAAGACGTGAATTTGACCTGTCTGATCCACAAGCCCTAAAGAAGGATAGACCTGCTCGACTTTCAGACAATGATCCTCGATGTACTGTCTCTGGCTTGCAGAAGTTTATGGGTGAAGACTTAAACTATGATCAGAGGATGAAATTTCAAAAGGAGCAGTTAAGAGAGTGGTCTCTGCAACAACAGAGAGAATGGAAGAATGCATTAGCTGATCAAAAATTTGCAGGTAACAAAAGAAGATAATAAGATTTTACTCTGCTTTTTCTGAAATTCTGGTGTGTCTGACAAAACTGATATAGCCTATTGTGTCAGATTCTAACAGCAGTATCTTATTATATTCAATATCCTGCTTTTAGAAATAATGCAGCAGTTTTTACTTTCCAAGCTCTACGGTATTCAATATCTCACTTAAATCTGTATTTAGTGTGCCCGGGCTGCCAGGAAGGCCAACCGTATCCTGGGGTGCATCAAGCACGGCATTGCCAGCAGATCTAGGGAGGTGATTGTCCCACTCTACCCGCGCTGGTGTGGCCTCACCTTGAGTATTGGGTGCAGTTTTGGGCGCCAGAGTACAAGAAAGACATGAAGCTATTGGAGAGTGTCCAAAGGAGGGCAGCTAAGATGGTGAAGGGTCTAGAGGGGAAGACGTATGAGGAGAGGCTGAAGTCCCTTGGTTTGTTCAGTCAGAGAAGAGAAGGCTGAGGGGAGACCTCATCACAGCCTTACGCCATCCTCGCAAGGGGGAGTGACGGGGCAGGCACTGATCTCCCTCTGGTGACCAGCAACAGAACTCAAGGCAATGGCATGAAGCTGCGTTAGGGGAGGTTTAGGTTAGATATCGGGTAAAAGGTTCTTCACTGAGAGGGTGGTGGGGCCCTGAAACAGGCTCCCCAGAGAGGTGGTCAGAGCACCAAGCTTGGCTGAGTTCAAGCAGCATATGGCCAATGCTCTCAGCCATCTGCTCTGATTGGGCTGGTCCTGTGTGGAGTTGGACTTGATGATGCTTATGGGTCCCTTCCAACTTGGGATATTCTATGATTTAATAACATGTAAAAATTGTGATATTACCTAGGTTTCATTTCTGGTTTACACTTCAAATGAAGTATCAGAGCATTCTGAAAAAAAAATCTGTGTTCTGCATGCTGGATGGTATGTTTATTTTATCAGACCAAATTGTCTGACCTTTATTGTTCTAGAGCGCACAAAAGAATACTGATTTTTCTTTATTACCTTGTCATGAAAGGTTTTTTTCTGCAATACTTTTTCATTTTAACTTTGTCAGACTGTTAAGACAAGATAGGTTACATAATAAAATGATTTTGAGATTCATGTTTAATTTCAAAATGGAAAACTTCAGTGGTAGGATTTGGAAATAGTTATGTAACTCAGCTTACTGTATCTGTAGCTCCTCTGTCTCTCATACACTCTCTCTCTGTTTTATAGTGGCTTACTCATATGGGACACCATGTCCATGACTAAACTTCATTTTAATCTAATTTAGATGATCTGTATGACAAGAGTAGGATTGAACTTGACCAAAAGACTATGGAGCAACAACGCCAAGAAGACGAAAACAGGCGTGCTGTGTGTGCAGCTACTAAGGATTTCAACAGAACCCAGGTAAATCAATTTTGGGTTGGTTTGTTTGTCTTTTAAAAAAAGCAGAGACACAGAAGGAAAATAAGATGATGTCGGTTAACCTCTGCTGGCAACTAAGCACTGCACAGCTCCTCGCTTCCCTCCCTGCCCCACAATGGGATGAGGGAGAGCATCAGAAGAGTATAAGTGAGAAAACTTGTGGGCTAAGGTAAAGACAATTTAATAGGTAAAGCAAAAGCTGCGCATGCAAGCAAAGCAAAACAAGGAATTTATTCACCTCTTCCCATCATCAGGCAGGTGTTCAACCATCTCCAGGAAAGCAAGGCTCCATCACGTCTGACGGTTGGGAAGACAAACACCATCACTCCAAATGTTCCCCTCTTCCTTCTCCCTCCAGCTTTATATGCTGAGCATGATGTCGTACAGTATGGGATATCCCTTTGGTCAGTTGGGCTCAGCTGTCCCAGCTGTGTCCCCTCGCAGCTTCCTGTGCACCTCCAGCCTCATTGATGGGGTGGTGTGAGAGGCAGAAAAGTCCTTGACTCTGTGTAAGCACTGCTCAGCAATAGCAGAAACATCTCTATATTGTCTACAGTGTTTTCAGCACAAATTCAAAACATAGCCCTGTGCTACCTACTAGGAAGAAAATTAGCTCTATCCCAGCCAAAACCAAGATAAATGAGCAAAAGTACAATGAGTAATGATGTTTTCCCAGAGCTTTTCTAGCAGCTAACTTCCAAGGTTGTCTCAGTAATTGGAAGACAGAATTTATTCACTTTGTTCTCTGCAGGAACATAGCTATCCTCTATCTAGTTATCCTCTGTCAAAAGTCTCCCTCCTGGCTCTCCGCTTGCTGACTAGACAGCAGCCACAACTCCCCATTTCCCACAGCCTTTTAGTCTCTAAACTGGAGTACAGCAAACACCTCCCATGCTTCCTTCTGCTTTTATATCAGGCATTGGATAATCTTGGCTGTATCTTCCTGCTTTTCTATTTGGTTGTGTGGAAACATTAGTACCAGTAGCTTTTTGTCTTTATTGCTTATGTTAATTCCCCATGACCACTGTTTTTGGCGCTTTGGCCGCTTCTCTGGTATTTGTGTACGTGTCTCTTGGTTGTTTACTCACCATGCTTTGGAATGTATTGAAACATGACATGAACCTTTGTCTATCTGTCTTAATATCCTTATCCTTCAGTTCTTTATTTTACTGCACAGATTTATTTTCTGTTCAGCTTATAGATACAGCTCAAAGGGCTGCGTGCATGCTATTAGTTTAGTTAAACTAAATTTGGTGTGAATTAGCTTTAAATTTATTTAGTTGCACCAAAATAAGTACCCAAAGTGGCTGATGCACTTAGGATAGCAGTAGTATCCCAGATAATTTTCATCACATCAATTGATTCCACATAAAAATTCCTGAATTTATGACAGGGTTTGGGGATAGGGTGGGAGGTTTGTGTATGGTCTGGTTTTTAATATTTGGACATATATGTTCTACTTGACTTGTGTGCATATTAAATATTTTAAAATAAAAGACTTGCTGATTGTGTTTTCTAACATGAGGGCATGGTAATGGAGGTTGAGTCAGCAGTCTCCTCTTAGTTCTTACTGTCCCTTGCTATGTTGTATAGATTGGAGTTACAGCTTGCAGCTCTTTTTCTTTCTGAGTTAGTTAAGTATACTTTTTTTTTTTCCTCAGACCATGATGCTGTTTTCAGCATTTCCTTTTTATACTGAAAAAAGCTATTCTTTTCCCCTGAAGTGATGTTCTGGCACACAGTTGCTGCTTTTCTTTATTCATCATGCAAGCCAGAAGTTTCAGGTTGCCAGGCTTTTCAGTGATGATGTTTTTAAAAGAATGCTATGTTACAGAGGGGTTTTCTCGAAGAGAGAAAACCAAGGTATTCAGCCTGAGAATGAGCTTCACAGAAGAAATCTCTGTATCTGACCTCAAATGTATTCAACAGGAGTCTCCAGCAATTTCAGCGTTCTGAGTAACCAGTTTGAAGACCTTAACCTCACCCTCAAATCACTCATACGTAAATAGTTATAATTTTATTTTGGCAAGCCAGGTAACACAAATGAAGGCTACTCAGATGCCTAAATAGAATATGTATTTTTCACTTCTGTGATTCCATAACAGAATCTTACTGTTATAGAAAGAGGTTCCTCACTAAGGATAATAACAATCGGGAATGCCTAATTTAGCAGTATAGTGATAGATCTACTGAGTGTGTTCTTGAAATCAAAAAAAAAGAGGCTTCTTGCTTTATATAGCACAGAACTTGTATCCTTTCCAAGACATTCTGTAGGTAATGCTAAGAAAATGATTACAAGGATCTCTAATTTAATGACCTCATATTTATAGACTTGTTAACAGTCTCACAGACCTTATGTCCTTAGAATTTATTCCTGGGCATACCAGAACAGCTTGATAGTTTTCCTAATAATGTTGTTATCATGGACATTTCAAAGCATTATTCTGGTTCCTTATTCACTCAACATTATGCTGTTAAGAGCCAGCAGCCACTTCAGAGAAATAGCTTTTCAGACTTTGAGTAAATTATGTATTTGTATTAACTGTGGAGCCTTTTTTTCCACCGAAAATGAAATACTTGAGTGCCTAAACATAGATGAAGAATGGTAACTTTTTATCATTCTATGAAGTATGCTTTGCAAATATCTTTTTATCATTTATGTGTAGGGAATCCCATTCGGAAGATCTCGTGTTGTACGGTTAGCTTAGACACACCCCTATGGCCTGCACAGAGCCCCACAGTGGCCACACCCCATAAAGGGAGTATATAAACCTGTGACACAGTTTAATAAAAGCCATTTTGTTCATCCATCGTATTGATGTCGTGATCACTTGGCCCTGAGGTGTGAGTCCTCAGGTGTGAGGTATTTGTCCTCGAACTCCAGGACCAGTAGTTGAAGTCCCCCGTTGCAGCTCCAAGAACATGGAAAGCAACATTTACATCCTATTCTTGATATTCAGTATCTAGAATCATCAATATTACCACATTTTCAGACATGAGGAAACATGGTGCACGTACTGACTTTTTAACAGACCTTGCTAAGCAGAAGTTCGTGGCTTGAATGTGCAATTCTTTACTGTAAGATAAGTATCTGAATAATACAGGCAAAGAAACTGCATTTTCTATACAGATTATTAATATATCTTTCGCAAGTTCCTAAGACTCTGGATTGGTCACTCTTGTTGTCTGTGAGCTCTCTGACATAGCGATAAGGACTCAGAAGCTGTGCACTCATTTAGTCCTGTGTTGGCAGCAGTTAGCTCCTCACACATATGCAGTGTCTGCGTGCATGGCTGTGCATAGAGCTGGGAGTTTCCTCCAGTAAGATTCCCAGGCAGCTTAGAAATTTTAGGTTCTCCGTCTTACTGAGAAGGTTAAAGTTACCAGGTCTATGTGCCTTTTTTGGATCTTTTGCTAGATCACAGTGGAATGATATTAATAAAGTGATCTAAATAAAAATTACACATTTTAAGCTTCAACAGTTCTTCATCATAGGCCAGTAATTATGTGAGGTCCATCCAAAATGACTTTCTGTTATGTGATTTACTCTGGAGCAGTTTCAGAACTAAAAAAAATTGCTCAATTCACTGTATTAATAAGTTAAAAGTACATTCCCAGATATTGCAGGTCAGTGTCCCAAAAACATCAGATGGTTGAAAATCTTTGGATTTTTTTCTTGGAAATTATAATGTCTTAGTTCTTCTCAAGTTATTATTGACTCTTCTGGAGGGGAGAAAAGAAAACAAAACAACGCCAAACTTCCAGGAAACACTTTGGATTAAAAAGTTGCTTTAAACTTCTGGTAAAAATTGTACTCACTGACTTCAGAGAGATGAAGTGGCGGCCTTTGGTTTCCAGCATATTATTCCATGTTATGATGGCAGAGTCTGTGGTTACTAGATCTGAAGTTGATGTTTTGCCACTTGAAATTTGATTTGCTTGAGTGTTTCCATTTGTCTAAAAGTAGTCGTTTCTTTTCTTGCTCTAGAGTGTGCATCCCTAATAGATGGCCAGTAAGTTTTTTTTAAATATGAGGTTTTCTGCATCATCTAAGTTGAATGGTGTCTTAGCTAATTTATAATTCTAAAAATATGGATTTATGTTTTATCTGTTTGCATATCAAATACTTTTTTATTTTTATGGAAATCACAAGACTGTTTTCAGCCATGGAATTTACCCGTTGCAGCTATGGTACTTAAGTATTATTTGGTTTCTCTTCTTCTGACCAGTCCCTGACAGCTTGTTGTCCATGTTTGCTTGGAGCAAATAGAAGTCAGTCTTTGACAGTCTCCAGGCCTGATGTTTGGGAGAAGTGCTGTCATCCGAACTCAAAAGTCCTTAAATATAAATCTAGAGATAAATCCAGGCTAGCAGTCTCCTCTGGTGGCATAAATCACTGTGCTTACCGAGTTAGGATTCTTCTCCATAACACTTGCAAAGGAATAGCTTCCCACACATTTGTCTAGAGAGTCCTGTAATTCTTAGTTGTTTAGTAGGCAGAGCAACTAGAAAATATGATTGTCAACTTCAGCTTTCATGCCACAGAAGACTATTTTACTGCCTATGACTTTCTTGCTGCATAAACTTCAGCTTTCATTTGTCATTCACTTTCTAACCATGTGCGCGCCAACCAGGTGATCAGCAAGAAAAGTAGATCTGTTCTACTTGTCAAGTGAATATTCTCAAGCTAGTGATTTTTGAACAGAGCTGTACTGGGTCAGGCTGAGCTGGAGTTAATTTCCCCATAGCAGCCCTTACAGTGCTGTGCATTGGTAGCAGCAAGGTGCTGATAATACACCAGTGTTGTGGCTACTGCCGAGCAGTGCCAGCACACATCAAGGCTGTGTCTCCAACCCTTCTTCCACCCCCTCAGCAGGAGGTGGGGTGTGGGCAAGATCCTGGGAGGGGACACAGCCAGGGCAGCTGACCCAGACTGGCCAAATGGATATTCCATACCATATGACGCCTGCTCAGCAATGGGAAGCTGAGAGAGGGGGAGGAACGGAAGGCATTTGGGTTTTTTCAACGTTTTGTCTTTCGGGGTAACCACTACGCTTTTTGGAAGCCCTGCTTCCCAGGAAGTGGCCGGACATCGCCTGCTAATGGGAAGTAGAGAATAATCTTTTGTTTTTCCTTTGCTTTGCTTCCGCGCGCAGCCTTGCTTTCCACTATATTAAAACTGCCTTTATCTAAACCCACAATTTTGGAGTGGTCTTTTCCATCTTATTTTTTCCCCCTCTCCTCTCTGCCCTGCTGAGGAGGGGAGTGATAGAGCGGCTTGGTGGGCATCTGGCATTTAGCCAAGGTGAAACCACTACAAGAGCATGAGACAATCTTGGGCAAACTGGAGAGACGGGTATCCACTGGTGTGTTGCAGTCAAGATATATGTGTAAAGCTACATATATGAGATACAGATGTGGTAACCTGTGTTCTTTGTGCCCTAGTGAGAGGGGGATCACCTGTCCTCTCTCCAGATGGAAGCCAGCACTGTATATTGCTCCAGTTGGTTTAGTGTACACTCTACAGAAGGATGAGACAGGATTAGAAATGGATGATGCATAGCATTATCATTCTACTTTGAATTAATTTACTTCTTTAGAAGGTAATTACTTTAAGGTAGAATCATGTTTGCTTTCTGGAGTTTTGGATGGGGAAAATTTCCTCTGAATAGGAGACTATGACCTTATGGTGGACTTTAGGAACAGTGATTTCCATAGAGATCACAATATGAATTTCTTAATACTACAGATATATTCGCATAATACGATTCACGTTTGTATTTTGTATCAGCAACGGGAACACATTCAAGGCTGCATCTTCAGGCTTAACGCAGGCATCTCCTGGCTGTTCGTTTGTTTTGAGTGTTTAACCATGCTCTCCACATAGATTTAATATGTAACGTATGTCAAGGCTAGGGATTCAAGATTGTAACTTTTTATTGTAAATTTCTCCCATATTGTGTTTGACCTCCAAATATCAACTGGTGTTTGTGGATAAATTTGAAATGATTTTTTATTTAATTCTGGCTTTTCTTATACAACAAACATATCTTTCCCCGAATTACTCGCTGTATGTTGTATGAAAACACTAAAGAAATGTGTAATATTAGAATTTCAATTTTAGCCAGTAGAACCGTAATAGTAGCATTCATGTATTGGCAGCTGTTGATGCTGTTGACAACTGTATGCAAGTTGGAAAGAAATCTGTTACAATGTGCTAATTTTGTTGCATCCCTCAGTTAATATTTTCTCTTGGAAAAACTGTCAGTTCTCTCCTTTCACTGAATTTAGGCAGCAGAACTAGCTCACAGAAGGAAGATGGAAAAGCAACAAAAAATGAAAGATGACATGGATGAAATTTCCAGCCTCCTTCAAGGAGACTTACTTTCTGAAAACCCTGAACAAGCAGTCAGTTCCTTTGGTAGACATCGTGTAATCACAGATCGATGGAAGGGAATGAATCAGGATCAGCTGATGGCAATCCGGTATTCTCAACAGCAACAAGTTCTGGAGAAGCTGGTATTAAACTTAAGTGCATGTTCTGTATTCCTGGTTGTAATAATATTATAGAGAATGTTTGTAGAAGAAAACATTTGCCCTGCGTGTCCCATTATAAGACCATGTTTTTCATTTATCTGAATTTTACCCAAACTTTAATCAAGCAAACTGAAGCAGTTCGGAAATGTCATGGACCAACAGGAGCAGGCTGGAGCCCTGGAGCTGGGCTGTGAGGACAATTGATTGCTGTGGACTCTAGGGGCAAGGGGCCTGAGGGATCCTGGGGCATGGTCTGTGCCAGCCCGGCTGAAGAGCAAGGTCCTGCACAGCCTGAGAGCCAGGCTTCATGGTGCAGCTGAGGACTTGAGACTGCATGAGCTGCCTGCAAGGGGTGAGCAGGAGCAGGCTGCTCTATAGGGGAAGAAGAGCCAGGAGCTGAGGATGAGAGCAGGGCAGGTGGAAGCAGTGTTCTCATGTTCAAGGGTACTCGAGCAAGACAAATAGAGCAGGTCCAGTGATCCTGCTCAGGCATATTTCATAGTTTTAGAAGTTCATGAATGCAATGGAATTTGCTTTCTATCATCCCACACAACTATAAGCCATTCTCTGGGATAGAATTACAACAGAAAACTAAATATTGGTAATTGCTGCTCTAAAGGTAGATGGGAGCAGGCAGTCAAAATGAAGAAATCTACCCTTCCTAGGCAGTCACAAGTGTACAGGCCTAGGTGTTGTGAAGTAGGAAGCTACTTCCCTCATTCAGTGCAGAGTCTGGATTCATAGCAGCTCATAGCTCTTCTATTTTATTTTTTAACCCCTACAATACCGTATGCTCTGCTATGCCTTATCTACTGCTGTTATTAAAGCTAAAGATAGCATTGTCTTTTTCCTGGCTCTCCTGTGACCCTAAAATTAACCCATTCAGCTGGCAGAAAATGAGCCCCACCAGGAAAAGTGATTTTTTTGGCAGGCCTGGTTTCTTGAATCAGTTCAATGTGATGTCGGACAAGAAGTGATGAAGTGGCAGTATAACAGGGCCACAGGAAAAAGTCTACTCGTCTGGTATTGGTGGCTCAGTTATTACACTGAATTAGCCATATTATAAGCCATGTTGATGACTATTAACTTCTGACCTCAACAAGTTACAATTCTCGCAAACAAGAACTTAAAAAAATGAAAACCTAAACCAAAACACTGAAACCAAAAATGAAAATACAAACCTGTTTTGCTGCTCTGGATTTTTAGAGAGCTAATATGTCAGAGAGAAATAGTAATCTGTTGATTAACTTACTTCTGCCAGGCAGCAGATCCAAATTTTCTTACCTTGTGCAGAGACAGGAATCTGTCTTGCTCCCTGGGAAAGAATAGCTTCCTCATCTGCAGTATCTTAATTCTGCCTAATGCATGGACTTCTGTCTAGTTTGGAACTGCTTATTTTTCTCCCTATTTCAAATGCTACCCCTAGTGTTAAGTAAAGGCAAGTAAGTGTTTGGATGAATTTACCAATCAGACTTTATATATCCTGTTTCATCTTTAAACTCACTCCTGTAGAGACTAAAAGAAGAAGAACGCAGAATAGATGCTGAATGGGACAGGCAAAGTATACAGGCTGCAAGAGCACAGTTGGTTTTAGAGCGGCATCAACAACGACAGAATAAGGAATGCCGCCGAGCTTTAGATAACATAAATGCAGAGTTATCTCAGGAGCAGAAATCAAAGTAAGTATCAAAAGAATTTTCTTCTTTTCAAATAAAACTCTTTATCAGTAGCACAATAGCTTGGTTTTCGAAGAGCTTTTTAACTTGTATTGTTACTTTAGTACAATTGTTAAAAGTTTATACAATCTTCAGAGAGTAAGCTGTAATTGTTACTGACTTACATGTATGAATTAATAGCTGGAATTCTTAAAAGTGTTCTACTGACAAGAGGTGATTTATATAGATAGCGAAATAGAGAATAAGTAAGGCTAACTATACAGAAAATCATATTATCAGGAATAAAACTGTACGTGTTTCTGAAATTTACCTTAGTTGTCTGAAACAAAAAAAGGACGGGTACTGAGTTCAGCAGACCTGCCAGTTTCTGATAGCTCAGGGTTAAGCTGATGGTACAAGCGGAGCTTTTCCATTATATATGACAAAACTAGATGATTCTTTAGCTGACCACTGGACATGTCTTGGTGCACAGGTCTTGTGTCTGCTTTAATGGGAAAGGAGAAAGATAATATATGATGGAAAAAAACCCCACAAACCGAGTGGTTTGGTGTTCTAGTCTTCCCGTATTTTTTTTTCTTCTTTTTCATTATGCATGCATGCAGACATTTTACAAAAGAATTTCCAATATCTAATACTTTCCCATTATGAAAGCAGAAATTCAGAATTATGTAATTTAGTTTTTGACTGCAAGATTTTTTTGCAAGGTTATTTTAGGATGAAAAAATTTGCTATATTAAGAATGTGGTATGCATTTTGGAGGAAAAGATCTAGTTATATTCAATTCCATTTCTAATAATTCTGAATTTTATGAGCATTTATGCCTTACATTTCTTTAGGTTTCTCAGGTTACTTCTGTATTACTATGAGAAAACATTTACTAACTGCATTTTTTTATTTATCACTAGGAACATTTATCTTAAAGAAGAAGAATATTCAAATATTCCAACAAGCCAGTATTATGCACAGTTTAATACAACCAGCCGATGACGTTCTGGATAACTGAACCTGAAATATATAGAAGTATGTAGATCTATTAAAATTTTTAATTGAGGAGTCCCATGTTTAATTACTTTTATCTGTTCCCTACCCCATTCAAACAGTGCGCTCAAACTAAATGACAGTCTGCTAGGCCACATGTGTGCTAAGAGGAAAACATTGTAATAATTTTTTAGACTTGATTGTTTTTCTAAAACGTACTAGTAGATTCAGGTTGTTTGACTATTGTGTCTCAGGCTTAACTGTAATATTTATGTTATCCATGCCTTTATAAATCAATTTCTGGAAAGGAATCACAGCTCAAAATATAATGCTACTTAAAGCAACTTGGTCAGAGGGGAATGCTGCCTGACATTGATCACAGGTGATGCACGCTTAGCAGGTTCTATAGGAGGGGAGAGAAATGAGCTAGGCAGAAAGCTTTGTGTGTGGGTATTTGGGGGTTTCTTTGTGTGTTAGTTGGTTGGTTTTTTAAGGAAAAAAAAAAGCAGAACACAAAAGCAAGCAAAGAGGAAATAATGTTGTTTCAGAAGTACTGCTTTTATTTCCTGATTAGTAGGAATAAGAGAAGATGTGGATATTTACTGAGGTGATTATAACAGTAACGTATGACACAGAAATGGAATGTGTGTTACAGTAAGTGGGGAAAAGTGTGTGTGGCTAGTATGCTGTCCTTTTTTTTTTTTTGGCTGAGACAGAGTTAACTTTTCACAAGAAGCTGGCAGGGGACACAGCCAGGACAATCAACCCAAACTAGCTATGGTCTTCCATACCATATGATGTCATGCTCAGTATGTAAAAGGAGCTGGCCAGGGAGAAGGGGCTAGGCATTGGGTTGGGTGAGCAAATTCCATTGTGTATCACTCACTTTTTATATTCTATTAGCAGTGGTGGTGGTGTTTTCTTCTCCCTTTGCTGTCCTAGTAAACTGCCCTTATCTCAACCCACAAGTTTTACCTTTTTCTTCCGATTCTCCTCCCGATCCCACCAGGGGTGTGGTGGTGTGAATGAGCAGCCACATCACGCTTAGTTGCTAGCTGGGGCTAAGTCATGACATATTCCTACATATGCCATCACTCATTAGATATAACAGAGAAAATTTAAAGCAGTGTGCTTCTGAAGGAGAGTGTAGGGAGAGTTTACAGATGTGATGCAAGGGTTAGGGGGAAGCAGGGATTCATCAAACAAAATCAAGGAGAAAAATCTCAGCTTGCGTAGGGTAATTCAGGGAAACAGTTTGCTTCCTGTCCTTCAGGTTACAGAATTGGCTTAGTAATGGAAGAGCCCAGTCAATGATACTTGAAAAATGGACACGTGAAACCCATGAGAAGAAAATACAGGGAAGCAATGAAAGAAACTAACTGCACAAGAGAAATGGATGATGGAGATGTCCATAAAGGACATACAGATGATTTGAAAAAGGCTTAGAAAACTTAATGATGTAAAACAGAAGAAAGAATGGGAGAGACATGACCAGAGATTCAGCTAAACATCCCAAGACCTCTAAGAGATTGTGAACCCTAAATAAAAATTGAGGCCATTTGTGAGAATAAGTTTTGAAATAAATATGTGTAGCTTGCCAGAATCTGGGATGTAAACTTGGGGTAAAAACATCCTGATGATACTTGGAGTGGAGTCCTCTGACCATAGGGTAAGCAATAACCTTGAATTCTGATGAAACAGGTTGAAGATAACTGCACCAAGCTAAGGAGGAAAGATGTTTAAAGAAACAGGCTGAGGTAAACTCCAATGAGTTAGTCTCATCTTTGTGAAAATAGTGAAGTATGCATGGTTCTCAAGATAATGTTATTAGGAGGATTTTGAGATGTTTGAAGGAAGCATCCCTTGAAAGGGGGCTATTCAAACAGGTCTGTTTGGATTCCTTGAAAGGGGACTCTTTTCAGAGATCTGTTTACTCAGCTGAATTAATGGCCCTTTGGGATCAAGCTGATATGACTAATTACCATTTTGAACCAGGTAATAACAACACACGTTTGGAAAATACCATCATGTTAATCCTTCTAGATGGAGAAGAGGAAGAAAATCAAGAAGAATATGAAAATGGGTAAAGAAATGTCTTGGGACAGGATAACCCATAGCAGAAAGATATGCCTCAGTTTTAGTTTATTAATACAACTGGAACTAATTGCAGTATGGATAGAAACTAGGTAGAACAGCCGTATGGCTGGAAAACAGGAACTGAAGAATGTGCTATTCGGAAAAGCTGGAAGATAAAGCTGAGAGAGGATCACATTTGCACCACTCATGACAAGCTGGACTATAGAGAAGTAAGAATGGATGTTATTCAAGAGATTATAATGGATAGCATTTGGAGATTCATTTGTCAGACTGGGATTCACACATGGCTGAATGTCTTTGTAGTATTACTAATTACTGTACTAAATTGACAATCTCGGGAGTGCCTGTACTTGTCTTAGAATAGAAAGGATATCAAACGAGGTGGGAGGATAAAACAATAGGCTATAGTAGTTTTCATTTAACTAAAGTGGTGTTGGTCTGCGTTGGCTGTCTTGGGCTCTGTCTTCTTTTAATTAAAAAGTTTTAGTTACCTGACATAAAAATTAATAAAGGACGTGTTGAAAAGTTCATGAAGTTGTCTTTGTTTGTTCAACTTGTGTGAATAGATGTTTACAGACTTTACAACAGCTGTACAATTTAACTAAAATATACTGGATCTAGTCAGATGACAGTTGGACTTCCTTAAGGAAGGACTACATGATTAAAGCCTACAACCTGCTTGCTTCCTTGAAAACTTTTTATATGAAGTTACAAAAAGGATAGGTTTCTCAGTTATGCTACAAATAAGCCTTTAGATAGAAATTAAAATAAGACGACTCTGAGGATTCTGTATTTGGGTAGGATCAGGCGTCACTAGATTCCCTGGAGAACTTTCAGCATCATCAATCATATTTGCAAGAACAACTATGCTACAGTCTACCTGTTTCAGAATACGAAACGTGAAATTTATTTTAGATCTTAAAGAAAAGAAGCACAATCAAATTGTAGACAACATTCTTAATGTAACATGAAAAAGGTCTGATTAATTGTTGATATTTTGTACCAACATATTTTATTTTGCAGTGAAACAAGCCAAGTTTTCAGTAGGCAATATCTCAACTGAGTAGGTGATAAAAAAGAGTTGAGGTGCAGGGACTTCTTAAAGCTGTATGGCTATATAACAAACAAGATGTGGACTGGTATCTTCAGCTCTTCAGGTTAATACAATCACACATCACCACAATATTTACCTCCATTTACCTCCTTTTTCAATATGTTGAATAGCATTTTACCTAGGATAAGGGCCTGTGGGATTCCCATTAGTTATTTCCCTTCAAAGCAGACCATTCATTCTTGGCAATCTGTTACTGTCCATTTTGTTAAGGCTGTTCTGTAACCAACATAATAGCTTGAGACATCTGCCAGTATGTTCCACATAATAAAGGATTCTGGTTTGGAAACTTCCCTACTCTCCTCCACTGTGAATGCACAAAAAACTTCTTGAATCTGTTTGCAATTACTTTATTTCTTCTGACTGCTGCTCTTACAAATTTCATCTCTACAGGTTTCTCTTCCAGACTACCTGCTACTAAGATATTTGGAACTGAATACAAATTTTATGCCTTTACTTTAGAGATCCTTAAACTCTTTTTTTCATCTGTGTTGTTGAGTTTTACGCTTAACTTACCAGAGTTTCAGGGGTTTTTCCACTGCTTCTGATGCTGACTGTGGGAGGTAAGATGGCATCCTTGAAAATGTTTGTTTGGTTGCCTCATGATTCTTGGGGAAGTTTTGTTCTCTCTAAGGTCTTGATAATGTTTAATTTTGCTTACTTTTTTTTTTTTTAGTGGTTATTTTCTTAACTAGGAATATTCAAAATGTCTAGCAAATTTAGATCTTTTAGATGTTTAAAAGATCATGTTGTTAAAAATATTTCCATTGCTATTTTACAAGAAGAGATGGCTGGGTTACTGAATTGTGATAATGTAATGCCATTTCTTTTTCCAACTTATAAAACCCAGAGAAGTCTAATAAGAGTCTTGAGGATATTAGTGAGCTTTGGATCAGAAGTGAGTAGGCAAGGTTCAGCTCATTCTTGTTCAAAAATCAGAAATTACTGCAATTAAGCATCACAGTAGCTAATGAAAGACAGCTTTGAAGTAAAAATTAATACTTCTATTAAAGTTAGGGTGTTTGCACGGTACAAGAAAGATGTTTAAACTGTGTCTCCAACTTAATAAAAACATGCTGAGAAACAAAAAGCAAATTTTCAGTTAAAAAAGCCCCAGCAGAACATCATAAATCCAAAAGGAGTAAACTGACCTTATAAAATATTTTCTTAGCATTATTCTGGCTCAAGTTTGGCCCTTGACTAGGTTGGGTTTTTTTCATCTGTTGACTTGAGTAAAATTAACCTCTGAATTGAACTAATCAGAATAAAGCCTATTATATTACCAAATTATGTATATGGTTAGGTAAATGACATACTATTTATATCATTACAAGCCATTAAATTCTATACAAATAGAAGAAATGTCTACTGGAAGAGTGCAAATCTTCATGTGTAAAACTGGTATGCATTTGAAGGAGTTAATTTAATAACTTGCTGCTGTTATTTTGGTAAGTTGCGTAAGCAAGTAGTGGACACTCAAGTTAGTAATATTAAAGAGATTTCTGCTCTTCTACACATAGCCATTTCCAATACTGAAATCTGATGATAGAATGAGAAAAAGTAATACTTTTCTTCCTCTATTCTGTATTGTATTTGTGTGAGGATCTTGATATTTCTCTTTCCAAACTAATTCTTTTTAGAGCACTTTATCAGAACTTTTTAAGCTTGTGTTAAACTAAAGATAGTGTTTAATACCCAATTCAATACAGAGGATATTAACCTCAAAACTTGGCAATGTGGACAGATAAATTACATAATCACAAATTTAATTTACAAATCAACAAGGAAAGCTATTCATAGACAAAGGGGCATGTAGATATTTTAAAATAGGAAAAAATAGTTTCTGAATGGGGAAAAAAGTCAATTTTTGAATGGATAAACCACATATTACTAAGATTTCCTGGGTTCCCCGCTGCAAGGGCAAAGTTTAAGTTTTATTTGCAGGTTTTAGTGCAATGCTACTAGTATTTTCTTCTTATCTAATGTTACTTTAGTTGTGCTAATAAACAAGTAACACTTAATGAAGGAAGTCAGGTCAGTCCTCATTTTTCCACTGTAACTTTACTCTTTTTTATTTGCTTCTCATATACCTCCACATTTCTTTCCTGAGGATACTATGTTTCTTCCCAGCCCTGTAATGCAACAAAACTGTACTTCAGATTCTTGAAGCAAAAAATTATTCTGTATGAATTAGGGAGAAATTTAATGTTAAGTCCATTCCAGTAAATCATATATATTATTTCTGTCATACTGTGTTGCTGTTATTAATGGAATGAAATTTTTTTCTGATAACAGCACACAGAACCAGGAAAAGGCTGATGATACACTGGGAGTATGAGGTGATTTCATCAGGATAGGTACTGCTTTTTGGAAGCAGAGTTTTATCTAAGTATGAATTTATTTAAAGGTTGATTTTAGCTTATTGGGGTTTAGTTAACTTTATTAAATAAATTATTGCTACTGTTCTCTAAGTAATTGTGCCTATTGTTGCATGAATCTTTAAATTTTTTTTGGTCTTTAGCATAGTTTTTGTTGGTTTAAATACTACTTCAAATGGTTGATTTAAATACTTCTTCAAATCTCCTCACTTCCTCTTTTCTAGATTTATTACAAGAGTTACTAAAGGGGATTGTATTGCACAGCTAGACACCTTACTGATTATACTACCTATATTTTATACTGTCAGCCTCAGAAAGATAATCCTTACTGCAGTTTAAAGCCATAGTTCTTAACTAACTACAGCCAGGAGAATTGATCAAAATATATACAGGAGACTGGTCATGAAAAGTGAGTGCCATATGAGCATATATATATATTTGTCCCAGGTCTAAAAATATACATGCTAGTTAGTTCACTGATACGTAGTGAATAATGTATTTGCATGAATATTTGCCAGTCAGGGGAGGACAACATTATTGTTGCAATTTTTTCTGGCTATTGGTGCTCTAACTCAGAAATGTAGCGCTGTTTAGCAAAATTATAGTGAACTCTGACCTTGAAAAATCCAGTTCCTGTGGCTTCATATTAGCAATACTAATTCTTCACAGAAGAAACCACAAAAATCTTGTCTGTAGAAGAAACCACAGAAAAGAAACAGCAGTAACTAGACGTCATAGTAGAAATTGCACAATTGCAGTTAACACAGTGAAAAATACTCATGCTAAGCTCCAAAACCTTTATATCCTTAGGAAAAATGGATAAGGGTAAGTAATTCTTTTGTAATACATGATCTAATCTAATTATGCCATTTTGCAATAAGACAAGAGAGTGGAAATACTGAGGATCCAGATGCATCATCATCACACCAACTTGAAACAAAACAGCACTCTAATATGTGCTCTGGCTTTCTTAACAGAATATCTGCTATTACAGTGCTGATGTTTGAAATATGTTAAAAAAGAAAGAGTACTATAAGTACTAGCTATCTTTTTATGATGCAGCATATAGAAGAAAAATTACTTAGCTTTGAGCTTTATTAGATTTTCTATGACCTTTTTCCATCAGTACAATTTAAGAGTTAATTCATACCACTTCCTTAACTGAAAATGCTAGGAAGGAAGTGAGGATTGGGAAAAAACCTGCATATGCAGGATAAATTGACCAAAAAGAAACAGCTAACTACATGAAGATACTACTATTTTTAAAACTAAAACATTTCATTGGTAATACTAAAATATTAGTTGCTGGTTTAATGCTGTCACTGACAATTAAATTATGAGATATTAAAACACAGATGTCATGAAAATTGGTTAAAATACTTGAAACCCATGACACTACTCTAAAATCAGTACGAGCAAGGAATGAGTGAAAACATTGATGAGAAGACAGTAACGCTGGTAAACAGATTAATACTGCAGTAGATGAGAAAACTGTTACGAGGAGCTGCATGGACACATCATAATTGGAGTTTGATTATTTTACCCGTCTGCTACCCAGTGAGCAGTTTCCAGCAAAACATCTAGCTGGAATGTGCTGTCTGTCTTATCACAAGCAGAAGGGTCCACTGTCATTTCCCAGGTTCATGATCCTGCTGGGATAACAGTCAGTCTGAAGCACTGAAAAGTTTGAGTTGTGAATTCCTGGCAGATTCAGGTATGCCTGTATCTGTAGTTATCCGAGTCAAGCTCAGAGATCTGAGTACTAAGTCTAGACTCAGAAAAACTTAAATTGCAGTGGATCAATTTTTTTAGTCTACCACTGTATATAAGAGCGTGTAGTGTGTAAATGTAGATGCACATAGATACAGATAAATGAAAGTGTGATTTTCAAAGCCATCTGTTTAGCTCCTGCTGACTTTAAAAAATAAAAAATAAAAAAAATAATACTGGGCTTCCGGAAGGATGGGCAGCAACAGAGTTAATTCCAACAGAGATCATAAGCTTTTTTCCTACAAAGAAAATGTTTTTCATTGAAAGCTTAAATGACAGAAGAATGAGAGATTCTGCCAAGACTAACCAAGTGTTATACAGCTGGTGTAGAGCTGGGAAATAGCTTATT
Source organism: Psophia crepitans (assembly GCA_013399095.1). Lineage (NCBI taxonomy): Eukaryota > Metazoa > Chordata > Aves > Gruiformes > Psophiidae > Psophia > Psophia crepitans. The sequence continues at coordinate 103,355 of VWZZ01008140.1, read as the reverse complement.
TCGGCAATGAACTGCATTAAGGCAGGGTCTAAAGGCTCTTAGCTTTTCCATTTTTGAGACCTTAGTAGGATGTATAACAGCTCTTACAAAATTGAGAGCATTAGTCATGTATGGTTCATACAAGTGAGCTCTGGTGTATACCAATGTACGTTTAAAAGGTATATAACATGTGAAAACCTAACCTCTGACTGGAACCAAATTTTCATCCCATCTCTCTCCTTGGTTTTTGTTTTGTTCTGCTCTCCTCCCCAATAAGTTCTACATAAGGCTTTCAGTAGGTATATTTTATATAAACCAAAAGGAGGTGACATCACCAGAACCTCATTTGTTAGATTGTCCATATCATATGGTGGAAGAAAACATGAAGAATTAAAGACACAAAAAAATGGAAAAGGTTGTAAACTCCTTTATTTCCAGACCTATGTTACATTCTAAGATCTAGAAAGAACAGGAAACAAATGTAAACAATCAACAAATCACAATGCAAGAAATTTTTTTTAACAGATTTGAAATTAAAAGTAAATGAAAAATGTCTAAAGCTTTCAAAAAGCCACCAAATTAATGCAAGTGCTAATATTGTTAGTAGGAAAACGTTTGTTACATAATGTATATTTTAATTTTAAAAGCTGAAGAACGTTTTGTTCTCATTTTAAAAGTGTTTCCTTACTGCATAGTTTTAGTTAGCAAAATTGTGTACAGACATGAAAAATATAAAGGACTTGTGTTTCCTGAAAAATGTTAACAGACAATGTGGAGTTAACAAAACAGGAGGGTTTTTTTCATTCCGACTTGCCACCCAGTACTAGGATGATAAGCCATTGGTAGCATCTCTTTTCTGTAAGGTGGTGGTAGAGAATTTCACTGATGTAACCGGTTAGTGGCAAGATTTACCTTAGACAAGGGAAAACAGATTTCACGCTAGTTAACTAAATCATCTATGTTTTCAGATATCTAATCAAGAAACAGAATGGAAAGAAATAGAATTAAGTAATTGATGAAAAATAAAAAATAGTAAGGCATGGCTGTATGAAAATCTGAGTAAATTATGAAAGTAATAATCAAGACTTCTAATTTTTGCACTTTTGAGCCTCTTGAAAGGTAATTTATGAACAAAATAGGGCAGAGGTCACTGAGGTTCTGGTTGTGATTTTGGACCCTTGGCTGCAGCCATGATTTGAAAGTGAAAATGTGTACAGCTGTATGTTACCACTCTCCTGAAACACAAGAAAAGGCATGTACCAAGCTCAAGCCTTCCATGGATGGCTACAGTTTCTGTAACTTCCTTTTCACTCTGAAATAATCTGCCCCAGTTATTCTGTAATTTACAGGATGTATTGATTCATTAGTATTCTGCAGAGGTGATGTGGCTTGCCACACACCCGTTTTAATCTTTTTCTTGCTTTAGTTGTTTATACCTGCCAGTTTGACAAGAAATTACATGTTCTGCACAGGCTTAATTAACACATAAGGACATTTGAGAGACTTACTTCTCTGACAATCTGGATGCTTTTTTGAGACATTGAACAGAAGTCTTCAAGTTTCTTTCTGCATGATTATATTCAAGATCCAGGTTGTGTAGAGATGGAAGAATCACAGGCTGCCAAATGGGCATGTATTTCGAGTTACATTCCATGTTGGAATAAATTAAGCACAAAAAGTGAATAGTATAGAAAAAGAGAGGATCTCACAGCAGTTTTCTCCTGACTTGCAATTTTCTTTCCTCTCTTCTTGATAAAACTCAAGTTTTGAATTGTATACCTTGAGGAAGCAAAGGATTTTGCATCCTCACTGAAGACAAAAGCCCTTGTCATACTAAGTCTGGAATACAGCATCAGTTTTAAATTTAGCCTGTCTATAAATAAACTACAGGACTGTGAAATAATTCAGTTTATGAGGAAATGCATCAGAAAGGAGCAGAAAAAAAAGCCTCTGTTAGACATAAGCAAGGCTGAAAAGATTTTAAAGAAATAGGACGTATTTTTCTGTTCTGGAAATGTGATCTTGCTAGAGAAAATACATTTTACATTTCTATCAGATACAACCCATATGCCCTGAAGTTACTAATCTACAGCTCAACAAACCAAAGGCTTGGGGAAAAAGGCCTCAACCTCCTCCTTCAGTGCCTTAGTAAGTGCAGGATGACTGTTTTATTGTCATATTTCAGTACAAAAGATCAGCTTATTGGAAAAAGCTAATAAACAATAAAGGATACCAAGTTTGGCCAGCACAGCAAGTAACTTCTCTCTAGTTATTCTAGTATTATTTGTTAGTAAGATGGACTGTTAAAGATGCCTGCATAACAATCATTGTCCCAGGGTTTATTGATCTGACTTACTATGAATTTACTGTTTGTTCAGTTGCATTGTGTGTATTAATATGTTTCAGTTTACTGAAAAATTTCATAGTTTAGCTACTCTAGGATTAAATATTGGATTGTTGATGTTTTACTGAAGGTAAATGTCAAGAGAAAGTATTTGAGTAATGCTAGCATCGCCACTTAAAAATCACTTTGTACAATAGGTCTCTAGCAATGATACTGTATTTCGCTATTATGATACAGTTGTAGAAAATACTTTGTTGATAAATTAAATAATGGTATTTAAACTTACCCTACAATGATGCAATTTTGCAATAAAATTCTCGGTCTCCCTCCTATACCACAAGCTGTGTCGTTTATTCAGACCTACAAGCGTGCTGACTAGGTACAAAGCCACATTGAACAGAACTGTTGAGCTCCTGCTGCATCCTTTCCCTGAATGGGGCAATTAGTTTTGCTCTTTCCACCTTCTCCAAGCTCAATGTGTGAAATTCAAAGGAATTTGTATTTGAAAACTTTATCTTCTTTTATTATGGTTGAAACTGGCAAGTGTGCCTCTGTGAAGAGAAAGCAGGAATGCAAGATGGGCAGGCAGTAAAGGCACTGTGACTGTGCAAGTCCTGTTTCCACAGGAAACAAGCAAGTCACGATGATCTACGGACCTAGCAGAAATATCATACCTTCTCTAGCCTGTGTCTCTGAAAACATAAGACACGTAAGGAAGCACTTTTGTGTATAGTAACTGTATAGAACACTTTGCTGATAGACTCAGTAAGCAGCATGATAATACATTAAATCTAGTGAAAGACAATGCAGGCTGTAAAAATGACACCCATTAAGTAGGAATTGTAGCAACTGAAGAAAAAGAGCTAAGACAAGTACAGACATATGGGGGAAAGTCTTATACCCAGTCTGACACTGCCCCAAAAAACAAACAGATTAAGACGTTATGTAACTCAGTAACATACGATCGAATACCTTATGCTTGGCTCTGATTGTCCTCTGTGAAAAAAATCTGAAGTAGAGAGAGGGGAATTTTGGAGATGAAAAAGAAAAAAATAGTTTGTGCAATAGTGTAGAACAGGGGAGATCATGATTGTCTGTCCTTGGTCTGCCACACATTCCATGTCTGACCAGAAGAGCATTCTTTAAGCTTTCTCCACTTTAATTTCCAGTCTGCAAAATGAGAATAATTCTGTAGTAAATAACATAAACAAATACTTAGATCTACTCCTACTTTCTATGCTCACTTGAAATTTGAAGAGGCTATTTCACCGCACTACTGTCAAATCATAAGATTAAATAGTTTCATCAAATTAGAAAGATAGCTAAAGCAGAAGAATGAACTAGAACAAGATAAATATACTAAAGATTTTATGTCAACATAGAAAGATATAAAAATATCTAAGATAAATTGATAAGCACAATGGACTTTAAGTTGTATTGGGCAACTGGTAGGCCCAAATATCTCAGCTAGTACACACATACATTAACCCATTACGGGTCTCATATTATTTGGACTTACTAGTTCTGTAGTTTTTGTGGGCAGCCCCTCAGGTATGCAGCCTTACTAACTCCCTTCTGTGCCATGTGATAACACCAACGGCTGCTGACATGCAGCCAGCCTTGAAAGCAGAGCAGTTGTATTCATACAGAATTGCAGTCTAAATCAGTCCTTCTTTGGGCTAGCTCAGGTGTCTGCAATCACTCAAGCTTTCTACAAATATTATAGCTGAGAATATAGACAAAGTGAATGGGCCATCTTATTTATTCTCTGATGACGTAAGATAGAAGACAATGAAAATGGAAGGCAATGTGCTTAAATTTGTAGAAGGAAATGTTTGAAAGCAGGACATAATGTAAGGAAATAGAATCTTTGAGGTGATTCAATAAAATCTAAAATAATTTGTTTATATGGTTAATGAGAATCTATTGAACTACTTTGCTCAGGGTGTGAAAATGATGTTGACAGCCATGTTTCAGAGCTTAAGCCAGCTATTAAGACCACCATCTGATAAATCGCTGAAGCATGTTAAGAACATGCATGGTTTCATTCAAGGCAATGAAACTATTCATGCTTAAAGATGGTATGCACTTACATGCTTTACTGGCTCAGGAGCTAATAGTTCAATAGTAGGAAGATAATACCACTATGGGCACGTTCTTTCTTCTAAAACAAATACTGTAAGTTACTGTCAAAGGCAGGATATTACAGCATGGACAATTGGTCTGATTCAATAGGTAGTTTGTGTTCATATTTTCCTGTAAGTAGCAGTTTTTCAATGCTAGTTTTGTTTTACCTTTTTCTACGATACATAGACGAAAAAAGAATTATGAGCCCTATCTCTGCATGATCTGTTTGACCTCTCTAAAAATAGAAGAGGTGCATCCACTAGGAAAAGACAATGGAGGTAACCTTTTTTAAACATTATATAGCATCCAGGTTTCTTTAAGTAGATGGGAAAATCATTTCATTCTTCAGCAGTGATGTCACTAAGCTTGTAGCCCAAATGGTGTTCTCATTCTTGGCAAGTAACATTAAACAAAGAATGTATGGTTTTCAAATGCTGCTCAGATTCAGTAAAAAGCACTTATGCAAACAAAAGCTGTTGTTGTGTCTAGAAACTGTTGTTTATCTTTAGAATGGAGCCATGTTAATAGTTTTAATGTGCTAAAACATGAGGTCCTAAATGCACAGAATAATCAAATTCTGATCATCTGACTAAATAGCTCTGTCACACTGTGATCTAAATTAGGACTATGTGCAAGAGAAAGAGATATGAATGCTGAAGCTTTAGGCCCTGCATAAGTTTTGGACAAATTATTAGATACTATAGAATTATTTTTTATTCTTAGTTTCCATGGAAAATATAATTGTGTTTCTAAGTTTTACCTGTATTTTCTTGAACATCTAGAGAAAGTGCATGTGTAATACATATAATAGTTGTTATGTGGCATCGATATATAAGTTTACTGATCTGATTAAACTGATGTCTGTCTTTTCTGGAATCTTGAAGATGTACATTGAAGAGACATTGTGAGTTTTGGTTCAAAGTGGTTAATGTCCACATCCAAAATCATTAAAATCACAGAATCATAGAATCATTTAGGTTGGAAAAGGCCTTTAAGATCATCCAGTCCAACTGTTAAACTAGCACTGCCAAGTCCACCACTAAACTATGTCCCTAAGCACCACATCTACAGGTCTTTTAAATGCCTCCAAGGATGATGACCCCACCAATCCCCTGGGCAGCCTGTTCCAGGGCTTGACAATCCTTTCAGTGAAGATTTTTTTCCAATCTAAACTTCGCCTGGCACAACTTGAGGCCATTTCCTCTTGTCCTATCACTTGTTACTCAGCAGAAGAGACCAACACCCACCTGGCTACAACCTCCTTTCAAGTAGTTGTAGAGAGCAACAAGGTCTCCCCTCAGCCTCCTCTTTTCCAGACTAAACAACCTCAAGTTCCCTCAGCTGCTCCTCATAAGGCCTGTGCTCTAGACCCTTCTCAGTTTCATTGCCCTTTGGACACGCTCCAGCACCTCAATGTTTTTCTTGTAGTGAGGGGCCCCAAACTGAACACAGCACTTGAGGTGCAGCCTCACCAGTGCCGAGTACAGGGGAATGATCACTGCCCTACTCCTGCTGGCCACGCTATTTCTGACACAAGTCAGGATGCTGTCGGCCTTCTTGGCCACCTGGGCACACTGCTGGCTCATATTTAGCTGGCTGTAAACCAGTACCCCCAGGACCTTTCCCACCGGGCAGCTTTCTAGCCACTCTGCCCCAAGCCTGTGGGGTTGCCTGGGGTTGTTGTGACCCAAGTGCAAGGACCCGGCACTGAGCCTTGTTGAACCTCATACAGTTGGCCTCAGCCCATTGACCCAGCCTGTCCAGGTCCCTCTGTAGACCCTTTCTGTCCTCAAGCAGATCAGCACTCCTGTCCTACTTGGTGTCATCTGCAAACTTACTGAGGGTGCCCAGAGCATTGATAAATATATTAAAAAAGACAGATAAAAATTTGATTAAACAGAAGTCAACAGTGAGATCTTGGTGCTTTTGGTGTCCTGTTTTCTGATGAGTGGTTATAATTTTATCAAAGGATATGATGGTATTGAGTGTGAGCATATAGAGTTAGCTTTGTATTCATTTTACAGGGAATAAACAAGGACTGAATTTTTTAGTTGAGAATAGTATTCCTAATAGTAGATATCAATATACAAATAGCTATGAAGTAGAATGAGCAGTGTAATCTTGTGAGATTTGTTTGACTGCCAACGTGATTTTTCAGTTTTAGCTTTTCTGGTTTTACCTAAACATTTATATTTCATTAAAAAACACAGCGTATAGTGCCGTTTTTACGTGGGGCTATCCTTTCGTATGTGGGATGGAAGTCGTTCCCATGAGGATGACAGCCCTGGAACAGGTTGCCCAGAGCTGTTGTTGAGTCTCCACCCTTGGAGTTATTCAAAAGCTGTCTGGACATGGTCCTGGACAACCAGCTCAGGGCAGGTCTCCTTTGCTTAGGGAGGCTCCAGATGGTCTCCAGAGGTTCCTTTCAACTGTAACCATTCTGTGATTCTTTGATTTCATTTCTTGCCTCTAAAAAAAGAATGGAATATATGTGTTTGTGTTTAGATGAAGAATTCTGTTTATAGTAACGTTCAGAGCAGTCTTTGTGAAGATACTCAGCATGTCACAGTGAAACACTTAAAATTTCCAATGCAGAAAAGTTATTGTCCTTCAGTTTTTCTCTACCTATTAGTTGTCAGGGGGAGAGGAGGCAAATGACTCTACTGTACTCAGTGTGTCTCTATTTGGGACCTGATAAGGACTGAGAAAAAGAACAGGGACAGCCTTACTCCTCCTATTCGGTGGGTGTAACCAAATAGACAGTATGATATTCTAGCCTGGCAAAAATTCAGCAAGTGAGAATAAGAAGAATACAGAAAATAATTTACAAGTATCCTTTTTGGGAAAAAGTATACAACTATTCTGTGTGTCATTTCATCTGGATGGCTCCCCTATAAGTTGGAACTCCCTAGCCAATTTCAGTCACATTTGACCAAATGGGAAAGGACTCAGTGAGAAGTTCTCAGTAAGTCAGAATATAGTTAACGGAGAAGGGTGCATTAAAGGTCTAGTTGAAGTAAACCCTGCAGCTGTATTCACTGCCAAAACAACTACATGGGATTAAAAAAAAATAATTTCTTCAGCTACAGGAAACACTTACTGGAGTTTTTATCTTTTTAAACATCTGCTTCACATAATGACAGGAAAAAACCCATCAGGAACCAAGTGTTAGTACTGTTATTTTAGTGTGACTTGTCTTAATATTTACCTAGTGTCCAGGAAAAATTATACGAAAACAAGAAAGGAATTGGAAGATTGGAGGAGAAAAGAAAATAAATGGCAGCTCTATGAAGTAGATTTTTTTTATTATTATTTAAAATGTTCACCTATATATCTAGACATCTTTTCATCTCAATATCACTGTGATGTTCAGTGGAATAAAGAAGGAACATCTGTATGTCAGTTACGTACCATACCATTGTAAAGCACAACCTCCAGACTATTTGGATAACTGTATAATTAGCAAGGCAAGGAAGACATTATAAGCTGTTTCTGAAGTAATATACAAGCAAAATACTTCGTTTCCATAGGTTGGATTCTCATTGCTTTCATTTGTTCTTCCATGTTATTAATTAGTCTCAAAAGATCTTGGACAGAGGAAAGAGAAAGGAAAAACAAAATAACTAAAAAGCAGGAGGAAAAAAAGTAGTAAAATGAAAGGAAAAAAAAAAAAGAAAGATCAAACGAATACTGTAATAAAAGTAACAGCTGTCTGTTGAGAACAAAAAACTCCAATGGAGTAAAATTCTTCTATGCAAAACCAGGAAGTTTTAATCCCTTCTGGAAAGACTTTAGGGTTCGAAAACTTAGTAGTGTTTTCAAAATTTATTCAGTAGTGATTTTGTGGACAGGGTTAATCATTCTACCTTCATAATGAATCCACCCATATACATATATGAAACGCAGGTTTTCCAAAGACTCAGAAATTAGACATTCTTGGTGGTTGCAAGGAAGCAGAACCAATATTCTTCTATCATTTAAATAGGAAAAAGCACTCTAAGCTGCATAAATGGTACCAATAGACTGCAACTGAAACAGTCCTATGGGACAGAGAAGGAAAGGTACCCTTGTTTGGGAGACAGGGAAAGTGGTTCTTTGTCCTCTGCTGCTGTGAGACATTGCTTTCTCCCAGTTGAACTAGAATATTCCAGGTATTTTGGAATACAAAGAGCAAATCTGTGGCTCGGTAGACCCCCGCCTTCTCCAAGGTGTGGAAAAGGGATCACTTACAATTTGAGGCAGCCATGAAGTTGTGTAGATGCCACACAACTTGCTGTTTAAAATTGAGAAAAAATGTTTAAAAAAATTTCCATCTTTCTTCCATCTTTTCAGATGACATGTTTTTTCTTACTTACTGACAGAATCCAAGATCTGGTTGCTTATTTTTAGTTGTTATAGTAGGCCTATCACATATTTGCCAATGTCACATTCCAGTTCAGAGACCGACTCCCAGTGATTAGGAATTAATAAACTTTCCTACAGCATGGAAATCAAAATCTTTTTAGCATCTGTAATGCAATCTTCCTCTTATAAAACTGAAATTAAGCAATCTGTGTGGGTTGTATCTTCTGTTTCTGAGAATCTCTGAGGCAACTGCATATGATCATTTTGCAGTTTGCTATGCCAGTTACTAATCTATCACTAATATTTTTTTGTAAATTATGTGCAAAATAACAACTAATGATGCTTGCTTCACATATATTTGTATCTCAGATTTGGAGTCTAAGAAGTTCTAGCTAATTTAGCTTTGCCCAAGGCTGAGAAATTCGTGCCGCCTTTTGTTCACCTGCTTCCTCTCATGTAATAATTCTCTGGCATCTAATTAAGTGGTGACCTGGGATCAGATAAGGTCATTCTTTACACAAATATCTATTGTCACAAGCTGTAATGCAAGTTAATAGTCTTTCGCACATTGATGAATTTGGTCCAGGCTGTGAAAATAATGTACAAGAGACAGAAGTGTGAATGCACTAGGAAAAGAAAAGAGGAATTTAATTTACTTTTTAAAAAGTATTTTAAACAATCTAACCTCCTTTTTGCCTCTATTTTTTTTTTAGCCTTTAATGTTTGCCCTAGAAGACTTTTTATCTACAAAGATTATACCAGCTCATCTAGAAATCATCTAGGAGAGTTAAATATAAAAGGAAATTGCAGTAATGCAGTATGAGTAACATGGAGCAAGAATCAGCTGTAGGCAGGAAATTCTAATGTGCTGAGGTAAAAATCGTTTTGCAAATTTGCTGAATAGATCAGTCTGATACCTGTGCCCCTTACACCAGCTCCCTAAGGTGTAACACAGACTAAGCGTACCCAGGGAAGCAGCAGTGCACAGTGGGAAGTACTTGCCATTCATTGGTAAGGCAAGTCATGATCATTTACCTATGGGTTTTCGATTGTGTAGAGAACAGTCTTTATCTGATGCTGAGGAGCAGTACTTGTTACAGTGTTTAGATAGAGAACGGAGGGATTTCTAATGGGATTTTTCACTCTTTCTTCTTAAGGAGATTCTTCTCCTTTGGAAAATTCTTGACTCTCACATTACATGGTGTACTGTAGAGGCAGGTAAATTGAATTTTAAACTTGCACTGGAGATAAGCCTCCCTTATCAGGAACAGCTAAGTATTCCTAACAGATCAGCTTATCTAGAAGTGTAACTATAGGTGTAGAATTGTAGCTTAGGCTTTGTGCTTATAGGAGTATTAAAAGCAAAGGATTTCCTTTCCACCATCCAGTTCTTAAATGTAGGTGTAAAAAGGTTGTCGGGTACTGACCGTCTACTTCCTCTACAGTCGATTGGGTGGGGGAGGGACATTGGCCTGGCTATTTGAATTATTTGAATGAAGTTGAATGGATATTGTGTTTTGCTACTAATTTAGACAAAAAGTGTTCATCCTAAAAATGTTTTTTGTTTGAGATGCCCTGTAAACAAATCAAACCGACAATTCATTACAGTCTCAAATGATTACAGTACAATATAAGTTTAAAAAGAAACCAAACAACCTTTTCCCTATGCAAGTGTTTAATTGTAACTATTATTATTATAACAACTAATGGCCAAAAAGTTCTTCACTCATGTGCACAGCTCCTATTGACAAAGACCCAGCATTTCCCCTAAAACATTTTGATTTTCATCTTGTTGCTATAGCTGCCTCTTTCATCCATGCTGACGAAACTTATGGTAAGAATGCAGTAATTTTAACATGCTCCTTGCTGTCTTCAGTAGTTTTCACAGCAGTATTTTCAGAGTGTTTGTGAAGCTTACCATATGGTTTCCACACTTCAGTACTGACCAGACTCTGGCTATTACCCACAGACATGAACAACACATCTTCAGAAACTCACATTCTTTACTCCTTGCCTCTTGCATCAGTTCATTTTTGCAAAAGATCTGAAATAAATTAGTTTTCATTAAAACAGGAGGAACTGAAATCAATTGTTCTATACATGTACAGCTTCTGCCCACACCCACGACACTAATCTGTGGCTGCTCTACTAGCGCTGTTTGTCCTTGTACACCTCGTGAATTTACTTTATAGTTACTTTGTTGAATGAGTTATTATTTATGAAAGAAAAAAAGCTGAAAATACTCACTAAGAGGGTGTGAAGCAGCTGAACTCTTATGACAAGACAACTAATTTATGTGATCGCTATCATCTTTCTATTAGCCTGTCCTCCATTTGTGTGTTCACCTCTCACTGTAGTTTTCTGTCCCGAATTTTGATAAGGAATATTTTGGCACACGTGTGCTTTTGGTTGGCCTCTCAAAAAGAATTCTGTTTCCAGTTTTGTCCTACACAGTGGAGGTTTAAATATATTTAGGTCCTAATTCATGTTGAATTCAGAGAGAATTAAATTCCTTAACAAATATCTTTACCATAGACACCCTTAAAATAAATACTAATTAGAAATGTATCCACTACATTGGGAATGCCATAATCTGGACAATATTTTTTCACTCATCTTTGATTTTGCACCATGGGTAATTTTCAGGGATGGGCCTAGGAGACTAGTCTTCCTCCAGACAGTAGAAAAATACTTCTGTTTAGATTGATCTGTCTAGGGATTATGAGCCAATGTAGTACATAAAACATAGTGGGTAGCAGTTCTTTGTTTAGCCACGCAGGTCTCCTGGCTCCCTTCCTCGGTTTCCTGACCATTGGGATGCTCAGATCCTGGGCTCGGAAGAAGCGGTCCTTGAAGAACAGCCAACTTTCTTCAGCCCGTTTACCCTCCAGGATCCTGTCCCACGGGATCTCCCCTAGCAACTGCCTGAAAAGGCCAAAGTCAGCCCTGCTGAAATCCAGGGTAGTGACCCTACTAGGTCTTCTGTCACTTCCGCACGAGATCCTGAACTCCACCATCTCGTGGTCGCTGCAGCCAAGGCTGCCCTCAACAGTCACCGCTTCGACCAGACCGCCTTTGAATCAATACAGCTTCATCAACTGCTGCTTTTGCACACTAACAAATCTAATATTTCAACATCTTAAAAACTAGAAATGGCATGGTTGCATCCACTGCTAAGGCTACAGTAGTACAGACTGAAGATAGCAGACATTTCTCCACCCTGAATGATATTAAGGGCTTCTGTTTGAGCTGACTCTGCAGGTTTCAGAAGCACAGAATGGCAGATTCTGCTTTGTGAACCTCGCTCGTTGATTAACAAGGTCTCTCTCATGTGGGCTCAAACTTGAGCTGAAGTTTAGACGATAATAATTCAGCTGCACATCTGTGCAAAAAAAGGTAACAACAGTAAGACCATTCTACGTCTTGGTCAACATTGGGATCTGACATGCAAAGGTGCAATGTACTCATTTGCTCCCCTTCCAGACCAGACAGCCTGAACATAAATGAGGACTAAACATAGCTTTGGTGAGCCACTTGCTGAGCTCAGCTACTATTAGCAGATGACAGTGCAAATTTACAGCTAGCGCAGCCCATAGCTCAGTGTGTGTGCCTCAGGAGTGCCAAGATAGCAGGAAGGAATTTCTGATTTTCTGAACCATAATTATTTCCCCAGAAATCTAGCAGGACAAGAAGGTATTACCCCATCCTTTATATCTTGGGTCACTGGAACTATGGCAAGGATGCATCATCCGCCTCTCCTTAAGTCACTGCCTTTCTTTCTTTGCTTTATTTCCCCATATTTGTAAAAACTTTACCTGTTGGGGTTTCAAAATATTAACTTGTTAGTGCTTACAATGTTCAGTCATCTGTTCCACACAGAAGTCTGTTATATAATTCATAATAAAGATTAAAATGAGTGGAAACCTAACTAACTGTGATCTACAAAAGAGACTCTAGAAAGGAAAGTTCTGCCTTACAGACCTCTGGGTGATCTTTCAGATGATGAACACATTTGTGGACAAGGTTGTTCCAGGCAATATAGTCCATGTAGATCTGTAAAGCATTAATGAAATTCCTCACTGAAAGCTTTTAGGAAAATTAATCAGCCATAGAACAAAAAGGAAGGTCCTTGCATAGCTAAACAGTTGACTAAAATATCGACTAAGGAGAGTAAGTGTAAAAAGTCAGTTTTCAATGGATAATGGTCATAGCAGTGGTCTGTGCTAGGATCTACTTTATTCAACATACTCATAAATAACCTGGAAGCAAGAGGTGAACTCCGAGATTAAAAGTTTGTGGAAGATACTAGGTTATTCAGGATAGAAAAGAGAAGACTCTGAAGAAAGTCTTCTAAAACTAAGAGACTGGGCAATGAAATGGGCAAATTCACTGTAGATAGATGTGAAGTGATACACATGGTGAAAACAACTCTATAGTCATACGTAAAATCTAACCAGCTAATACCACTCAAGAGAAAGATTCTGAGGTTATGATCTTAGTTTCATAAAACATTGATTCACTGTTCAATGACAGTCAAAAACCCAAATCAACTGTTAGGCATTTTCAGGATTGAAAACAAAAGAGAACACCGTTATGCCACACCATTATGCTACCAGGTACATTTATAGTTCAACCATGCATTTCTGATCTTACATGTGCCTTATTTCTTTAGCTCAGCTGCAGATGTTGAACAGGCATTCTGTGAATATAAGAAGTGCAAATAGTGTGTTTCTTTTTTAAAAATAACAAAGACCAAAGTCACCCAGCTAAATATTGTTGGGCATGTGGTGTTCTGTGTTATTAGGCTACTTAGATACCTAAGTAAGAATTTAGAGCTGAATGGCTGTCAGGCTTAGATATTTCATTGTATTTGTTGTCCTTGAAAACTGGGGCATAAAATAACACACAGCAAAAATTAGAGAGTTATGATTCCAGTTAAAATGATGTTGACTTTTGTGCTTTAATTAGATATTAATCTCTTCTCTTGTTCTTTAAGACCACTAAGCTGCCATACATGCTTATACCATACAGGGTGAGTAGACACTCATGTTTCTGTTTTAAATTTTCATCCCCAAAGCCTAAAAAGAGAAAAAAAACAAAGACTTCAAAACCAAGCTGATGTTCATCATGATTTTCCAGGAAACATGACTGTTCCATAAATGTACTCTGTTGTTCATTCAAGCAGAATAGCATGCTCTGCATTTGCTGATTCACTGAGGCTCCTATAACACTCCAGAATGTATAACCCTTTAGAACATCTCTTTCGAAGAATCAACTGGGTTGGATTTTTTCAGCTGACTCAACAAAAAATTATGTAGTTCCTAAATGCATATATTTCTTAAAATCTCAAACTAAACAGTTTAAGATCTAGAACAATATTGCTAAGATTTTATTAATGTTTTCAAATATTTCATCTGACAATCTGTGTATGAATGGACATTCCCAAAGCACATGCATTAGATTAACGTTCAGTTCACCACAGCTACAATGCGTAATATTTTCTTTAATGGATTCCAGGGATTTAAGAAGAGTATATTTTACATTATTAACTTCAGCTTAATGCTATTATGGCAATTAATCATCTTGTGGGTTTTTTTCAACTTCATGAGGTTTATGCAAGTTTAGGATTTTGAAAATAATATTGTTATATTAGTGTAAAACTACTAATGAGGGGATAAATAGTGAAATTACTATTTATTCTGTCTATCCAGTGAAAATTCACTGTCTATCCAGGTGCTGCCATGCTTTCCATCATTAACATGCCTACTTTGTTCACAGTTCAATAAGTCTTCTAGTTAGCACATTAGAACTCTGAATTCCACCTAAAGAAGACTGCTGCTGACTGATTAGAAAATTAATATTTATATATAAATATATGCATATAATACAGTGATCTAGTACAAGATTTCTGATAAAATCAGGAATTTTGTCTACTACATTAAGGCTTTTGCTTATATTACTTGTTGCTTCACTAATCGTAATCTTCTGTAAGGTTAGCCCATCACTTTAGTTCTTAATGTCAGATTAACGTACAATAAAGCAGTATTGGGTAGTGAACAACAGCCTGTTTCTTCACCTGCACATCTAGTAAATTATCAAGTGCAAAAACTCAAAAATTTTCAGTTGGAATTAGAGTATTTTTGAAGTTTTGAATGAAGGAGGGAAAACTCACTAAGAACCAACATCAGTGCATCTAAGACTCAAGCCTAAGAATAAAAGCAGTGTAGATAAGAATTTTGATATTTTAATTTTTATATCCTCCTCTAGCTCTAATAAATAATGCTATTAGCCAGTTTGCTTGATGACATTTAGAATTTTAAATATTTTAGCATATTACATAAATCATAAACCAAGAGTGCATGAGTTCCTGAGTATTGGACCTTCATTTGGGAAGATGCTTAACATAGTTTGTCACTTTAAACAGGACTCTTGTTCAATTAATAGCATTGTTCAGGTACTTAAGAGTTACACTCGTGTAAATTTCTTGCTGCATAGCAGATTTGTTTCTTAAAGTAATGGATGCCACTTCTGACATAACCAAACAATTTCTATTTTGCCGACAGATGTTACGTGTTTGGATTCAGGCAAATTGCCAAAATATCTTTCTCGTATTGTTAAAAATTTGCCCTTCGTACATCAGAGGGCCTAGTATAGGCAGGTCTGTTTGAAATTCAGATTCTAAAGCAGTTGCAAATGGCTAATGTAGGAGCAATGAAAATTTTAGTCTACAGCAGAAGTTGCATAGACTTGTTTTCTTTACCCCTGTAAGATTGATTTGAGGTCTGTGCCTGTGTGGATATCTTTTAATATGAACTGAATGTACTCTGAAAATTATACTTCTGATCGGCACAGTACATGAATTTTTCCTGTTCCTCACTGGGAAGTGAAACTGGTTGTTTGAAAGGAGAGACAGCAGGTACAAAAAAAAAGAGTTGCTTTTAAATTACTTTGGAACGTTACAGCCTCTTTCTTCTTCTCTTAGTACTTCTAGAAGATTGAGAGAATTGTAAAAATGCTGTAACGTTGATTTTCATTCTTATAGTAATCTCAGTGTTTGTGTTTAATTTCCGTAATGAATGTAATGTAGAACTCATAACTACCAGTAATGCTTTGAGCACACCACAGATGTCATAAGATCAGAAATGGCATTTGTAACTTTTGCCTCCAACTAACTTATATCATTCTGATGCCTCCAAGGTCCATAATAAAACCATGTTCCACTTCTGCTAGTGTTTCAAGTCGGGACCTGTTAGACCCCTACTTGATCCAGTCACAGAGATGGAAGAGAAGACCCTGAACTGCAGTGTGGCAGAGCTACACAATAGAGTTGCTCCTATCCTTTTGTATACCTGCATTACCAGTTGTAAGACATCAGCCTCTGGTTATGCTGGATGTGTCTGGCTATCCCTTCAAACAGCTGTACTTCATGTATTTCCAGTGTTTGCTCACATTGCATGTATATATTTGCAGTTTGATGGGAGCCGAGTAGCATATGTCAGTGCTTGCCTGCTCCAGGTCATAGGGAAAAAGAAATATTACTGCACTCTGCAGTGATGTTGCTGCCTCAGCATTTTGTGTCATGAGGATCTGCTTTAAGTCTTCATGCGAGCTTGTTGCATGCACTGGAAATGCCTATGGCTGTGCCTCCTTTTGTCCCAGTCTGATGTGGGGGTGTATGGATACGTAACATAAGGCAGCTATGGCCATTCCTCTCGTCTTCCTTTTCTTCCCTCCACAAGCCAAAGCTGCTGCTCCTGCTATTGTTCAGGGTGGACACCATTTCATTTCCTCACTAAATCTTAAAGATAAGACATTCTGAGCTTGAAAGGGTACTTTGGACACTTTCTGCAAGATCTTGAAATATCCTGTAAGACAAATCAGGAAAAACTTCACTTGTGGTCTTGCTCACCTGTTTTGCATAATTGTTATAAGAAGATGGCAGCTTGCTTTTCTTCATTTCACCTATGTTGTTTTAAGCCTTCTGAGCTCCTCTGTTTGGAGACATTATACAAAGCCGTTAAAGAAACCAGGGATTAAATGAACAGAAAAACTACAGAACCTTTTGAAACCAACAGGAAGATGTTAGAATCCAGGTGCAGCTACCAGTTGCCGTAAGTGAAAAATCTGCATTGATTTTCTGCTAAGTGAAAAACTGAATTTTTGTTGAAATTCATTTTTAAGTTCCATCTCCTCTTCTCTTGAGCCAAGGCTTCCAAAGGGATTACACCTTCTTCAATGTCCAGTCATTGTTTGGCTCCCACAATACATCACAGTATGTCAGCAAGAGCAAAGACTAGTATAACAGAAGAGTCAGACTCTCTAGTACTGCATATCAGAGTAATTATAATGACCTACAGATCCAGCAATAACAAGTGATCTTGAAAAGGAAAATGGGATCTCACTATTTAAAATCTTCCTTTTCAGAACCAGCGTATCTCAACTGCGGTATTCAAATGCAGATCTTAATATTCACAAGATCGTAAAATTAAGAGTAAAAAGAATTTACACATAATAAATGGCATCCTAGAATAATAAATATAGGATTGATTAGTATATGCGTATATACCAACTGCCTGCTAGTTTTCATTTTCTTTGGAGGACAGAGTCCTAAAGTCATCTCCACAACATAAAATGTTTCACATAACTTGGGTTGGATCCTATTTCCTGTGAAGTCAAGGAGAATTTTGCCATAGACTTCAATGGACCTAACTCTTGCCCGGATGCTTATATAGTCATTTGAGACAAAGCAAAGAAAATGAAAGAAAACCCCACTGTTATTCTGTCTTACTTGCAATTAGCACCAGTGACTAACATGACTAACATGAGACACAGGTCAATGGCTCACAAAATACCGCAATTTGGAGCATGCCAGAATTTATAGGTTTAATTACATTGTTGCACTGTATTGTAGGAAAAAAGCCTTATACTCATTCAACGTTTTTAATTGAGCACAAGTGCTAGTATCTTACTCAATTAAATTATTAGCAGGTAGTAAGCTATACCAGGAAATTTCAACTAGTTGAAATGTGTTAAGAATTACTAGTTGACTTCAGTGGTCTTTGGACCAAGCTTGCATGTAAACGTACAAAACTGTCTTGATTATTTGTAATTAGTTGGGTTTATTTTTTTTAAAGAATAGATGTCAAATTAAGCATGGCCTATTTTAACATTGTGTGCAGTAAGTATTTCCGTTGACTTTTTTAGTGCAACTGTAATGTAGTTAGCTTGCTCCTTCTACCCTTGAAATTAATGGCATGATTCCTGCTGATTGCAGTAGCAGAACCAAATCTATATTGTAACTAACCACAATTGCCTCTACTCCTCCTTCCTTCTCCATTATCTTGTTTGTTACAGAAAATTAATTTTAACATGTTCTTTAACTAATGATCTGCTGAAAGGCATTTAACTTTTTCAATTTAAATTTACTTTTTAAATGTGAGAAGTTAAGAAACAGTTTGCTTGATATGAGAAACAAAATACTTTGATTAATGGATTTCTTTTTTGATCTGTGCATATGCCAAACCTATGGATAGAAAGGAGATGTTTACGTGGTATATCATGTATTGCAAACACTAACAGCGTTTAGAAAGACCTGTATTAATGCAATTTTCCTGCTTAAATATATCCTCTGTGTTTTGTGTGGTACTTGTTAAAGCTTATTATCATACAAACTAAATGAAATACGCTGTTGTCAGATCCCACGTGATGAATTGTAACTTCAGGCATCTCTGTTTAAATCTCTCTGCTAACCTGTTCCCAATTAGTGACATCTGGGACCAGATTTTCTTTCATTTGAAGCAGAGGCTTTAAGAAGTTTTGACTCTGGGAAAAAAAAAGAAAAAAAGACATAAAAAAAAGGAGACGGGAAATGTAATAACAGAAAGACTTTAAATCCAAGTCCTATATATGATTTTACAAGCAGTGTCAGAATATTTTTAAGTATTACAGCTAAGTGTAGTGTTTTATACCATGATGTGTTAAAGGTCTGATTTTACAGTGTTTGGTATTTTTCCAAGTCTAAGTTTCAAAACTTTGGCTAGGATTTCTTACAAGGCTTTTCTTTTTTTTCTTTTTTTCTTTTTTTTTTTTGTTTTAAGTAAAGAGATGTACTAGAATATCTTTGAAAAATACTAGTAAACTTCCTATCCTACATATAGAAATACAGAAATATGTAGGATACTACACCTTTTTTTCCCAAGATTTGGAAATCCTCTTCTGTTGTAAATTGGCACAGTTTTGTTGAAATTAGTGGAGCCATGAGGATTTACACAGTTGGGAATCTTGACGTATATATATTTATACTTCCTTTGCATTTTTGGTTATGATATCACTTCTGCTTTTCTTCATGCCACAGATGACTTTTCAGACATATCTGTTCAGTCTTTCCCTGAAATTATGGCTGGAGCGCAGGAGTCCTGAGGCAAAAACATCTAACTAGCTGAAATGTACAAATGGACTTTTAAACAAGAATTCTTCATTTTGAAAGACCCTGAACATTAACCTCCCATGCATTTCAGCTGGAACTGCGGATATGTTGATCCAAAAACCAAGCCAGCATGAAAATTCATGCATGTATGCATAAATACATAAACACACAAAGAAATACAGGCTCAAATGTAGCATTTTTGTGGTGTTTCGGAAATAATTATGGGTGCTTTTCATATGTATTAATGTCAAAAAAGAAGGTGGTAATTTAAGTAAATGTAAGTAATTTTTTGTGTGTCCCAAAAAATACATATCGTGTTCTTGTAATAACTGAGTGCTTAAATAATGCATGGTATAAATTTAATTATACGTGCTATAGTGACAGCTCCAATCCCACATTGCAAAGGAAATGTCAGTCCACTGTCCTGTGTACAACGGAAAACAGCCATTCCTTTTGCTTTTATTTGAGTCCTCTGAAGTCGAGAGGAGCCGCCATGAAAAGGCCTCCAAATAAAATACAACCTGGGTGGTAAATGGGAACACCAAAGCCAAAAGTAGTACAAACTGAGTAAACAGCAAGCTAGACAAACTCACATTGGCTGAGCATTTCCTCATACTGTAAAAAAAAAAAAAAAAGTATAAATGTTGAACAGTCTCACGCAGGACAGACGGAGATAGACAGAAATCATGATGTGTGTATTCTGGTTCGCAAGCAGTATAAGGCCTTTGCAGTCATTATGTATAACTTAAAATTGCTGAAGGCTGCTGTACGTGTTGCTCAATTGTGTCTGTTAAGAAGAAAGAGGTTGTAAACAAAATTCTTTTGCATTACTCTGAACAGAGCAAAGAAACTTTAAAGTGTGTCACACTGTTTATTAGTGTGTCACAAAAGCAGAGTAACCGTGGCATACAGTGGTTCCATGACAGCCAAAGCAACCGTCAAAATGACTGTAAAGAAAAAAAAAATAGTAAAACCCCAAAGGATATCAGGTATGAAACAATGAAAACAACAGCCTGAGATGGAGGAAAAGTACAAATGACTTCTTGTTCTTTGGCTGTATTTTTAAACGAAAGCTTTATGGATGGTTGTTCATAGATATGATAGGAGCTTTCTCCAGGACCTTGTATCAGTTTTAAAAAAAAAAAGAATTTTAGGAAGGCGTATTTTGATGTTCCCCTGCCATCATATGTTTGAATGTAAGGGCCGTGTAGGACATAAGACTGTAGGAAAACACAGAGAAAATACTGTGAATACTCACAAGAAGCTTGAAAGAACCCATGCTGAAAGGAGTATAAAAGCTGATAAAGTCTTTCTGATAAGTACTTTTTTGACCTTGCTGTCTTGCTAGCATCATAGTGAGGACTCTATAGTCACATGCACAATTAAATCTTGCCCCCATCCTGTCTGTGCTCTTCAGAGCAGACTTGTCCTACCAGCAAGAAAGATCTCTCTAGTTAATCTTCCATCTCTAAAGCCCTCAATCTGATGGAAAGCTGTTAGTAACCTTGACGGCTTAAAGCTCAAGTATCTTAACCGGCGTCTAAGGCAAATATTAAGTAGACTGTATAAGGAGGAGCCATGGAACGTAGGAAGAGAGAACAGATGAAAGGCATTCTTTAGGCTATCAGCAAAAAGGGTATCCCCTTGTCTTTTATTGAAAGTACACATACCATTATTACTATTATTAGTTACTTAGATATTATCAAGGCAATATCTAAGGGTCTGTCTTACAAATGGGATGGCAATGCCAGATACTCTAGCAGTATGCAGCTAATGTCTGTGTAATCAAATAAAGGAGTGATTCTACCATGGTATAACCATGCTTGAAAGAGCTTACATTTAGCTAAGACAACGAACAATAGTCATGGTGATAGAACAGAACAGAACAGAACAGAACAGAACAGAACAGAACAGAATAGAATAGAATAGAATAGAATAGAATAGAATAGAATAGAATAGAATAGAATAGAATAGAATAGATGTGACAGTATATTTGCCTGTAGTCTACTGAAAGTCCCTACTATGGTGTCTTCTCTCCTGACTGAAGTGAATATGGGATACACTTTCCTGAGATACAAACACGTTCTTGTGTCTGTTCTCCAAGAAAGTAAAGTTCAATGATGAGACAGCTAGCTCTTTAAAAAGGAGAACAGTCTTTGCCTCCTTCACAGAAGAAAGAATATTAGAGGAACAGGTTGTTCCACCTTTTTAAAATCTAAGGTCAGTTTTAGACACATAAAAGCAATGCTGACATTATTATTCATGTCCCCTTCCCCAATACAGTGTTGAATAGAAGTCTAGCAGTGAAAACTTTAGGAGCTCCAACATGGATTTTGTTACTAGAAACAGAAGAGCAAAACAGGAGAAAATTTACAGACATTTCTAGTAAGGCTGGCTACAGCCATTTCTAGTAACAACAAATGAAGTCAAAAGGACCTCAAGTTGTGTGAGCTGTCAGAAAATACAAAAAGAGACATGAGTAGCATGTATGTGCTTTTGACCCATGGTGGAGTCTGGCAAATACTACCGTTTAAATAGCACTTAAGAAATAGTAGTGAAAGACTACAGTTCCCAACATATGCTTTGGTAAATGAAAAGCATGAGTGAGCTTTACGACACTTTATATAACCCAGTTCAGTAAAGAATTTAAGGGCATATATAAATTAAGGTGTGTGAGTAATTCCACTGAAGTTAATAAGACTATTAAAAAATGATGAAGTGTTCTGCTATATTGAAATCAGGCTACATACCATCTCATGGGAACAAGCCTTACGGCACTACAATAGAAATATTACCATTTACTTCAGTGGAAGTTACTTGCAAAGTCAAAGCTATTCTTAGCTTTGCTGGTTCAGAGTGAACAATCAAATTTCTTTCACCTAGGAACAGGACAACAGTACTTTAGCATCTATTGCAAAACTACCCAGAGTTCAAAAGAAAAATGCATCTAAGTGGCTAGAAAAGCTTATTAAGGCAACACAGAGATTTATTCAATGTCCACTAGCATGTATCTGCATTCAGTATCTTTAGAAAATCACTTTAAATGTGGAAGATCCTTAGTATATTGTTCTAGAGAACTCTCCAGGGTGGAATTTTAGGGTTTTTGTTGCGCTATGACAATGTTGCTGAATTTTCTGTTACAGAATGTTGAACGCAGACTTTCTTGTTATCTGGTGACAGTTCAGGACCTGACTTTGAATCCTTTTGTAGTGGTCAGGGAACGGGCAGAATTAAGTTACACACAATGAGTCATATAAAACATAATGTGACCAAGCCTGTCGTGTTTGTAATGTATAGCTAAGTAGTAGAATATGCAGTATAAGGTCAAGTTATGATTGATACTAATGCCCTGGCTTCAGTAAATGAAACAAAACAGTGTTGGCTTTTGGTATTGCTGCCGCTAGGTGGAACAGATCTGAGGAGCAAGGCACATTATAAACAAATGAGTGTAGAAACTTTGGTAGATTATTGAATTAGATTGCAAAGTGTTTGATGGAAGGTGTGGAAGTGTTACCAGTGTGTCTCCACACTTTGTGCATATATGTCCTTTTAAGTTTAAGTGCTTTTTTTCCTTCTTCACAGTCATCTTTATATTTTGATGGCAACAAGTAAGCATAGTAATGAGTGGTCTGGTGTAAGCATATATTTAAATAATTCTTAATTCTGATAGCTTCAGGAGAGACAAAACAACATACTAGTATTTCACCGTATTTTGATATTTTAGTGTAGTTGTAGTGAAATGTCAGACCTGAGAGCAAAAAATTTCATCAGTGTCCATGTAAGAAACATTTCTTTCTCAAACTGAGAATGCATTTTTTAATTTCATATCATAGAACCCCAGAATGATTTGGGTTGGAAGGGACCTCAAAGATCATGTAGTTCCAACCCCCCTGCCATGGGCAGGGACACCCTACACTAGACCAGGTTGCCCAATGCCCCATCCAACCTGGTCTTGAACACTGCCAGGGAGGGGGCAGCCACAGTTTCTCTGGGCAGCCTGTTCCAGTGCCTCACCACCCTCACAGGGAAGAATTTCTTCCTAACAGCTAATCTAAATCTCCCTCCTTCAGCTTAAGGCCATTACCTCTTGTCCTATCACTACATGCCCCAGCTTTTGATGAAAGAAAAACTGTCAGTGAAACCATTGGAAGATGTAAGTCTACATAGGTGCTTTCACTTATAAAGTGAGAAAGTTTGTTTTACTCCAGGGTAAAAGTTTTGGGATAATTTATGATGCTAGTTTTGTCTTAAGGATTTGGCAAATTCTCAAGAATAACAACCTTAGGAATTGTACAAGGTCAGTTCAACTTGTAAGCAGTCTGGATCATGGTCTTAACAGAGGCAGGACAGTTTCTTAGGCAATCCGGATTTTCCTTGTAGGGAAGAGTTAACAGCAGTATTAGCCCCACTGAGCCAAGATTTCACTAGTCTTTAGCAGAGCTGTTAAATACAGTATATTGCATAAACTGAGGGAAAAAGTGAAAGCTAAAAAGAAACTTATTTTTCTGCATTCATGTTAACAATGCTTTAAATGCTTTTCTTACTAGCTATCTGTTTTTTGAGAGTTAAGACACAATTTATATTACTCCTGAATATACCTATTTAATGGGAAATCTAAAATCTTGAAAGAATCCTGTTTTCTGACCTGCAATGAAGGTATTACTTACATGCACAAGTTAGATCCTCATAATGATTGGCCTGTATGTTTGTGGAACTTTTCAGAAGTATAAATTATGGAATAACTATCAAAGCAAATGTATATATCTGCTATTCAGCTGAAAATTTGGCTGTCTGTACATTTCTAAGTTTAGAGAAAAGAATATGAGAGCTATTCTGAATACTAACATTATTCTAATATAGACAACTATATAGGATGCTGCTTTTAAACATAGGAAATAGAAGTAAAGCTGAAATTGGCCTGAATTACTTCATACCACATTCATGGGAAGTTAATGGCTCAAGGTTGCTAGTTTATAAGAGCTAACTGTTATGCAGCTGGTTTAATTTTATGGAGCTCAAAACATTTTACAAATCAGGTTATTCTTATAGATAAAATGTGGCACAGGGAGGTAAAGTATCTTGCCAAAAGACATCTCATAAGCCACAGAGAGAGTTGGAAACAGAACCTCTGTTAAAGTCTGCTCAAACTCGCTGTTTAGCAGGCCACATTTCTCCCAGATAATTAATTCCTAAATAGTTAGAACTTGCAGGGAGTGGAGGATCATTTTTGAGAAGCAACTGAGCATGTTTTCTCTACCTTCCTTTGGTGTAAGTTGCTGTTGTGTGTATGTCACATCCTCTTTTTTATACATTGCGCTGGGGACTGGTCTTCACTCTCGTAGGAGTATCTCTTTGACTCAGTCCCAAACTCTATGACTAGATCTAAGAACAGTTGTGAGATCACAGCTGAAAGAAATAAAACTGGCAGGAAAGGGTTTTCTGAAATAAAATGGGTAGTACAGGGCTGCTTGGTTTGAATTTTTTAGATGGAACCTAAATTCTGTTGCTAGCTCTGCTTCCAGGGCTCAACCAGGAGCTAAGAAAGGACTGTCAGAGTAGTCACTGACAGACAGAAAACAGTTTTTATACAAAATTTAAATTATTCTACACCTCTTTTCCAAAGACTCTGAGCCGGTCTCCTCATCTACATGGACTGTGGCTAATGATGTAGTATATACAAATGAAAATGGCTGCCCGAGACCTGGTAGCCTCAGGATACATGCAGCATGGAACAGTTTAACTCATTAGGTTCACTTAATAGGGTTAATCTGTTTATTTTTCCTCTCGCAGCTGGCCAAAGATATTCTGATCCATTCACCCTTCCAATTAAGAGCCAGTGTCCACTAAATTCATATATTCTAGATGGCAGCCAGTTTCTGTAAAATCATGCCAGAAAATATGGTAAGTTTATAACATTTTTCTTTCAAACAGTTTGCTACACTACAATAACTTTTAAATTAATTTGTATTAAGGTGCCCTCCCATAGCCACCGCTCAGAATTGTGTCAGCATTGTGTAAATGCAAGCCCCACTCCCTGTGTGTATTATTATTAACATGTGTTTGTAGAATCGGGCCACCAAGGATGATCTTTGGTTCCTGGGACAAAGATATTATAGCCCAAGGCTGTAAAGTCTAAAAGATGTGGTACATGAGTAAATAGTTTGGGAACCTCAGCTAAAGAAACTGAGACTGAGGAAAAGAAACAGAGGCTGTCTATGAGACTGAGGGAAAAGGAGTATACATGAATTTGTTGTAGAGCTTTATCAGTGTTCATACTCTTTCTGCTGATTGTCTGCTTACATTACACTGAGTTTAAATCGTAGTTTCTACTGGTAAGATAAAAGTTTTCTGGCAGGCTGAGACTGTTTGCAGATGGACAGGACAGCTTCTTTCTTTATTGGACTTACACAAAAACTTTTATAAATAATACAGCAAATCATAAACCAATAATGAAATAGCACTGAATGAAGCAGATTTTAAGTGACCATGAGGAGACATAGAAAACTGCGTGCTCCTGATTTTATGCTATTAGATACAACAGACTGGAATTTTATTTATGCAAACCTGAAATGTCTTATATTCACTTGTATATTTTCTCTTTCTCAAAGATCATTTGGTCACATACTTGGATATTATTTTTGTTTGACAGGGATGGAGCTCAGATTTATCAGGGATGTCAGGAAGGGAAATGGCCTTTTGCCAGAATAGCCATTTACTTTATTGATGGCTTTTCCCCACCCTTTATAATGAGATTTTATTTTTGTTTGAACAGTGAAAATAACCATTGGTACAGATGCTGATTGACAAATTTAAGAATCACCCTCTGAGAGACTGCAGCTAAAATAATGACTGATCCCTGCTGTTGTTAGGTTTGTGGAGGCCCCAAGCAGAGTCTAAGGCAGATGCCATTGTCCCCTCCAACCCCCTTGTGCATGACTCTCACTGCTCTCCAGCTTATCCAAGTGGAGCCCAGCCTTCCTGGGCCTCAGATCCTGGAAAACGGCTTCCCTGTTCACACATAAGGCTAGTTCTGCCTGCAATGACATGAGAAAGTCTAGAAGGGGAAAGGAAATTTATGGGAAGGGGGAGATCTGAGAGACTGAGAGGATGCATCTCTAGAAGGAGAGGCAGGAAATACCCCATGAATGTCAGATTGAGTTATTCCTGAATTCTACAAGTAATGCCACAAGGGAAATGACATGGATCATCAAAGCATTCCTTTATGCCCCAATAAACTCCTCCTTGACTTAGAAGCAAACCTTATACATATTAATAGAAAACCAGCGTGTGTTTTGAGTGTCCAAGATAGCCTAGTACATTTTCTTCTCAATCAGACAGGAAAGAAAAGAAAGTGTAGGCAACACTTACAAAAAGGACACAAAGTTCAAAATGGGTAAAAACTCAAAATGCTTAGAAGCAATGATGTTGAAAAGAGCTCAGTGTTCTGCCAGTCAGTCTGGAATATTTAACAACAACAACAAAAAGTTAAAGTCTACCTTGGTATTCACAGGCTGATCCATACAAAGAGGAAAAAAATGTTCAGAGATTAATCTAGCAGTGAAAAGGTTTGTCTGTACAAGGAAAGCTCTATAAAGTAAGCTGAGCCTCTTCTAACAGTCTGTAGGTATTTGAAACATAGACCCCAGCTAGGTACCCTGGTTTGGATACAAGCATCTGTATTGCTGCCCATATGGTGTAAGCAGCTTGGGTTATTGGCATCCACGTGATTATATATAGGAATATATGTAATATTTATTATATATGTAGCTATATATGCTTATATACTTACATATATATATATGAAATATTATTTATATAAAGAGCAGTCCAAATTTTGGATGGTTATACTTTTCATCTGACATTGGAATTATTCTGGATGGAGTCCTGAGCCAGCTTCTCTGCCTGACTTTACCTACAGAATGCCATCATAAGCCAGATGGCATACAAGGTGGCAGCTAGGTCAGCCTTCTTGATTAGACTTGAGGCACGGTTTCGTACACACTGAGGAACAGAAGAGACTCTCAGTTCTCTCACCTTCCTTTGCTTATCTAGGGCCTGGCATGACTCAGGCTGGTATCCATTTGATGTGGAGAGTCAGAAGTTTGGGGTTTGAGAATGATGATGAGCCTGCGGCATGGGGGACAAATTGAATTATCTAAGGCGGGGGTTATTCCAAGCTAATCCCTAACAAGGACACGCAAAGTGCGTATGAAGCGTCCACAAGCTACACTACCCTAGGGTGCTTTGATGGTCAGTGATGATCCACCAAGCACTGAATACATAGTGACAGCAACCTCAACATGCATACAGGCCCAGAGATCTATTAAAAACTAAACTGGATTGATTTAGATTCAAAATAAGCAACAAATCATTATCTATAATTCCATTAACACTTTCAAAATTAACCAAGGATTGTGGTGCATCCATCTCTGAAAACTCTGACAAGTTGGGGTTTTTTTTTTGTAAAAAGTGTGTCCTAGTTCAATCGGAAACCTGCCACTACTATTCAGATGGACAGACAAGACAGTCAGAATGGTGCCCTTAAAAATCCATTTCCAGTATTAAGATGTTAAAAACAAAAAATTTCCAAATATTCCAATATTAAAATGATTATGTGTCACAGTTGTTGCCACGTGCCTTTTGGACAGAGATCTTCCTTATTATTCTAATTATTTTTTAATTCAGAAAAGATTCAGGTAAAGGAAAGGAAAGAAGCTGAATGCCAATTGTACTTTGCACATACTTGGGTTTGGAGCTGAGTGGGTCATTTGTACTCCAATAGCCTACTGTAGAATTTAGGGTCTTATTTTTATGGTGAGAGATGGTAAGATCCACACAGGCTTTTCTTGATCCTTGTGTGTCCATAGCAGTCAGTGAGGTATTTCCTTTCCTTAAGGAAAGAGGCCTTTTTATGCTTCTTCAGTGTGGCAGTTTACCTTAATGAGAGCCAAAAAGCAGCTTCATTTTTTGCTGTAGGGGCCAAGGTGTTTCCCATCAGTAACTGAGTAGATTTCATTTCTAGGTGAATCTATTTTCTTACCTGCAACATCCTTCCTGCAAACATGGAAGATACAGCAATGTCTTTCCCCTCTCTTTTACTCAACTTCTGGGGCAGATGGGTGGAGGAAAACAAATTAATCAGGATTTGGGAGCTGCAGTAAAACAGAGGAGGCACAACAGCTGGGACTATGGGGCAGCTTTGTTCACTAGGCAGAAGCTGATGTCCTTACATAGACTTACTCAAGCCATCTCAAAAATTCCTGTTCCCATGAAAACTAAGTAGCTAAATGACAACTGTGAACCTGCTGCCATAGATGGTAATGGATTTGTTAGAGTAATTCTCAATTCTTTGTCAGTCTACTTGCGTGCATCTACTCTCAACAAGACCCTTGGAAGACTTGTGTAATGATTTGTTACGCTGTCACTACTCATTAATCTGAGCTTCTGCAAATGATTTTTATTCTTCTGAAGTAAAAATAAAATCCTCATTAAAGAATTTGTTTGTTTTAAAAGCTACACAAAGGATTACAGGGCCTTTGCAAACAGATGTAAGAAAAAATGTGGTTATGCAAAATGTTCCCTCTCATAAGCCTTTACTTTCCATTGACTTCCAGGAGCTTTGAATAGAGCCTGAAGTGCAGGGCTTAGCTCATTACAAAGCTTGGGGTCAGTAATTAGAATCACATGTACTCGAGGCCACTGAATCTGATTGTAGGTGAGAGTGCCAATTTATTCTGGAAATGAGTATTAATATTATGCAAAAAAACCCACCCCAACCCAAGGAAAAGCCTATTATCAGATCTGCAGATGACCATAGCCATGATAGTTTCTAGAAATATTTCTTAAGCTGTTACTTGAATTTGCCTCATTTCTCGTAAACAGCTTGTGGTGGCAAACTGAACAGGAACAAGGAATTCTTACTCTGGAGCAAGAATGTCCACACATGGTGTTAATCAGGGTGACTCCGTGTGTGGACAGGCTATTATGTATGACTTCACACTGGTTTAGGCAAACCGGTGAACTTCTTTCTACCCTCCTTTAATCAGTTAGGAAACAGTTTAAAGTAAAGTGAAATAAGCCAGTACTGAACTGAATCCAGGGTTTCTATAGAGGAGGTTCCACCAGTTCAGTTAAGCTGACACAAACTTTAGACAAGGTGTGATCTTTGTTGGTTGCCTCCTGCAGCTGTTCGAAATGCGAAAAACAGTAGCTTTGAGGTTGCGATGAAACACTGCCAAGGTGCCTCTATAACTGATGTAAGATCCTTGTAAACTGAGTTAGGACATTTAAAGAAGAGACAGAAATAGACATGCATGTGTAGAAAAAGGAAATAAAAATACTCCTAAATAAAGTCACTCTTCCATCCTTCTTCCCCTTTTCTAGCTGCCCCTTCCCAATAAAATAGAGAAAAAAACAGCAACAAACAAAAAAGAAACAGCAGTCAAAAAAGATGGCCTGGGCAGGATGGGGCAATGGCATTAAGAGTGGGTATAGGGATAGGGATCAGTTCTGTGATGTCTCTTCCTGCAGCAGAGTTAGGACGCACCATGAGAAGGTTGGTGGAGCCAGGTTCAAAAGGAACAAAAGGAAATGGTGCTTCACGCAGTCACTGGTAGATCCATGAAACCTGTTGCCAAAGGATATTTTGGATGATAAAGGTTTACAAGAACTCACGGGGAGACAGGATAAATACCTGGAGCAGAAATTCGTTGGGGACTACTAAGTGCACAGAAACCACATTCCACTGAGGAAATGCTCCAAACTCAAAGCAGCTGGAGGCTGGGAGAGTAGCTGGGAGAATTATCACGTATGGTTTCCTTGTTTGTACTCTTCCTTTCGCGACCACTTATGATCGCCACTGAAGACAGCCTGTTGGGCTAGATGGACCCTTGGCCATATGGACATCTTTATGTCCTTGTGTAAGAAAAAGCAAATAACCTGGTGCAGAGCAAAAGATGCACACTTTTAACTCTTACTGCCTTAAATACTTTTTCCAGTTGGACATTTTGAGGAGAGACGTTCAAAAGTTGAGTTATTGAGTAGTTACAAGAGGAGTACTCCAATCAGAGTCCATGTGTCACAACTACCAAGTAAACACTAACTTCCAGCTGTTTTTCTGAGTAAAACCGAGGGCAAAGTATAGAGGGGTGATGAACTCCCCATTTGTTTCCATGCGCATTTGCCTGCAAATGTCGTCCCCCACATTATCTTGAAGATCTTGGCAACAGCATAGCCAACTGGGTGCTTTCAACTCAGGCTCTTCCTTTGACCACTATCAGTGTTTGTGTTCCTGTTCAAATAAGATAAGGAGGTTTAAAAAAAAAAAGGAAAAGAAAAAAAGAAAAAGAAAAAAAGAAGGGAGGGGAGAGATAGAGCAGAGCTGACTGCCTCATTTGGGTTGAAATTCTCATCCTGACTTTTTAAGGGGAGGGGGAGGAAAGAAAGGAATTTCATTGAAAGATTCTAGAATATCTTTCCTTTTTGAAATCTTTTTATTGACAAAGTTGTGTTGGAGTAAAATCAACGGAAAGACCAAGAACGGGGGTTGAAAAAATCTCTCCTCCAGAGGTTAAACCTTTCCTTCTCTGCTAGGTGGTTTCTTTTGTTTTGTTTTCCTTTGCTTTGCCTTTGTTTGTGGCTTTCTCTTACTTGGCACCGAGAGAAGTTGCTGCATTTCTCCCTCACAGAATCAGTCACATGCCGTCCTTAGGTTCACAGTATCTGTAAAGTTTTCCGAGCTAAAGGGAGTCACTTTTACAGCGTGTGTGGGGGTGGCGGGGAGAGAGGTAGGGGTATCAGAAGCAACAGGGTCTCTCTGCCTCCAAGCTCCGCGGCGGCTCTGTTCTGCTAAACACTCGCAGGCTGTATAATTAACCGGGTAGGCAGTGAATTAAATCTTTGTAAAGCCCACTGAGTGGGGGGTTCCTGCAAGCTCTTTTCCAACCGGTCTCAGGCGGCTGGGATAACATCAGAAACAGCAGCAGCAAGCAAAAAGGGGGGAGCCCACTGGACGCTGCAGGAGAGCCAAGCCCCCGCTCGGTGCGAGTGCTCCCGCCGGCTGGGAGCTGCGGGCGGCCGATGGACAACCTCCGCGGGGCCCGGCCGCTGCGGCTGCTCTTGCTCCTGGCGCTGGTGCCTTCGCTCCGGGGCCAAGGTAAGTGCGGGAAGCGGCGCCGAGCAGAGCCGAGCAGCGGGCGTCCGCC
>VWZZ01008140.1:0-71371 GCA_013399095.1 Psophia crepitans | reverse complement strand
CTGGTCTGATGGGGACCAAATTATGCGCCCCCCCCAAAAAAACCTCTAAAAAAACCCCCACAAGGCAAACGGGATCAACAGTTACTTGGAACCCCAGTGGGTCAGGAAGGATAATGAAGCAAAGAATGCAGGCTTTCTGAAGACAAAACGTGAAACATCTATGAGTGATGCTGTGTGATGTGGTTGCATTTGTACGCAGGGGTCTGGATGTGGGCCGTGACTCCCTTTCCATACCTTGCATTTTTTTCCTATTAATACTATATAAAAAAGAGTATAATAATTTGATTTAATTCAGTGTAGTAATCCAACGCAAGTGTTGTGTTGAAACTGCTTTTCATATGGTGATAAAGAATTTATCACAGCTGACAGATCAGTGACTTTTTCTGTCGGAGTAACCCCGAGGGGGCTGTTCAGAGCTGAGGCCTGGTTGTGCTGTACCCCAGGCAAGCACTGCAAACCTCTGTTCTCAGGCCTGGGCCCAGCAATGGCAGGCACAAGCCCGTGAAGTCAATCAGTTGTTACTATCACAATGTTCTGGCTCTTAGATTTTCATGTAGCAGAGTACTTGTCACAGATATCCTTCAAAATACTAGCTTTTCACAGAGAGATGCTAGCCACTCCTTTTAAAGAAGGAGGGACAGAATAAAGAAGGTTAGAAAAGCGACATTTAGTGCCAGAATCCTGAGATAGCTCCTACTTTCTCTCAAGCAACAGGGTACATCAGCAGAGCTGTGGCTTTGAGGTATGATAGGGAACGGGCACAGTAATTTTAAGCATTCAACATTATTGTGAAACACTGACTAATTCCATTTTGTAATCTCCATGTACATTTAACCTTAACTGCTAGACTACTTTTTAGAAAACTGGTAATTAATCAGCCATGTAAGTTCAGGTTTTCAAAGTTGTTATTAACATAAATTTAGCAATAAAAGGCATATCAGGTTTTTGTTTTAAAATAAAAATCCACGCTCTTAGTTTTCACCTAGAATTTCTACATATTTAGAATTTTGAAAACAATAAGTTACATAAAATTAGATTTAAATGTCTAAAGACAGATGAAAGACTACCTTTTTGAAGAGTAGACTGCTCAGGTGAAATGATTAGTAGTAAATGTAATTAATAATTTATTAATTACTAATAATTAATTGCTGTAACAAAGTTGGTTTTTTTTTTTTCCTGTGTTATTTCACATTGCCAACTGTGTTCTGCCGGCAAATGAAGTAATTACCTGTCGAGATCATGTTGTTAAGTGCAGGCTTTTTAGGGCAGAGCCTGCGTTCCTGTGTGAGAGTAACACAAAGGGGCTCGGGGCAGAGAGGAGCTTCTAAGTGCTTTAGTGATACAGTTGCCAAGTTACTAGGAAACATATTTCTGAAATACAGCTTCCTCCTAAGCTTGTTACCAGCAATTTTCTTAATTGCTTTTCCTTACTAACGAATCATCAAATCATCAGTGTCTATTAGTTAAAGTCCAGCTTCTGAAAAAAAAGCAGAAAGAGACTGCCTTCACTGGAACTGCCCAATGCAAGTGAATATAGATTTGCACGTCATTCTTTGCAAAAGTAAAGGTCTTATAAACCTTTTAAACTTTATAATGCAGCTTTGGTTTATTGTAAACATCACATTTTTTAACCCCCCCCTTTTTTTTTGCTCATGATGCAAGCTGCCATCTACTGAAGAAGATTAATTTCTTACATCATTATGTCCAGCCAGTGTATGAATAGTTCATCCTCCAGCTGCGTCTTTGGCATGTCTTGGTACTACAGGCACAGACAGTTTAACTCACTAAACATCTGGAAACATGTCTTTTCAGGGTGAGCTTATAGTTTGTAATAAAAAAATGTTCCACTGACTTTGTGGAATGAGTTTTATTTTAAGATTATGATTTTTACATGTGCTTTTGTACCAGTAAGTTTATAAGAAGTAGGTGGGTGGAGGTGGAATTATAAAAGGCTAAATCTATGCTTTCTTGCCCACTGTCATTGATATAATCTGCCCCAAAATCACGTACTACCAAAAATACAGTTCTACAATCTGTGTTGTATCTAAATTAATTTTGAGCTTCTTTTTAATAGTTCATTTTCAGACATGACATTTTACTGCAATCAGGGAAGAGCAAGATGTTAAACTCTTGTTTTTCATCTGTGTAATTGAAAGCAGACATGTTAGTGAAATCCAAGACGAAGATCCATAAACTAGCTTATCAAGTTACTGCAGTATGTTTATACTATTCTGTCAGATTTCAGGCATTATCTGATAGCAGGTCAATATATTTTCAAAAGTTATTTATTTATTGTTGCACTTTAGCCCATTCTGCAAATTTCATACCAACTTTGCATGTGTTTTTAATAAATAGTTGTGTTAAGACCAACTTGTTCTACAATACTTAGCATTTTCTGAAAGGAAAGATGAGTCTTAGACCTCTCTGTGACTTGACAGAAATAGAGTTACCTGGGACCATAAAAGAATGTAAGTTTGGTTTTGTGAGTTATGGATAGATCTAAAGAGGTAGGTGGCAAAATCCATTCAGTAAACAGAGAATATGGGTTTGCTAGATGTGGTAAAATATCTGTAGAGAATAAAAGGGGATGAAACAGAGAAGGTCAAGAAAGAGAGAACTGAAAACCAAATAAAAAAGAAATCAGGGCACAGGCAAGAATTTTAATGGTAGCATAGAGTGGTTTTGTATGAAAGAGATAAATGAGCAAAAGCTTTTGGTAAAAAAGGTAGGAAAAAGTGGTGGTTGACAGTGACAGGGAATAAGGAAAATGAATAAAGTTAAGAAAGAACCGAATAAGCAGATCACTTTAGCCAGAATAGGCAAAAGTTTTTGTAAAGCACTCAGGAAATGTCAGGTATGTGTATTTATGTGTCAATTCAGTGGAAGGAATCTACACCTGGAAGATTATTATTAAGATTTTAATAGTAAACCATAATGTATAATTAAACTAGGAGAGTGGCTAGCATTGCTCCAAGACTGAGAAGACTGGAGGGTGAGAAAGAATAGAAAAATTGTCCACAAAAAAAGTCAGTGAAAGACTTATCAGTGGAAGAAGGCACAAGAAGCAAAAAGACCGAATATGAAGGAGGGGAGAGGTTGGCACAGGTCAGTGAGGAGCCCTGGAAGAATATAAAGAATTACTTGTTGTAATATTTTGTGAGTAAAAATCGATTCAGAAATGCTCAGAGTAATGTCAGGTAAGTGGAGGAGGAATAGTTAAAGTAGTATCTACCAAGGTGGTGTGCCGGGTAATTTGCAGTGACAGGGAGAGTGTGTACAATAAGGGAAAAATTATGACTGTAACCTGCCTGTTTATCAGACCGACTGATGATTCTTGTCCTGCTGAAATCATCTCTGGCAAAGACACTGAGACAGTCCAGTAAAAGTTGTGTTGAAAGTTGGCCCTGATCAACAGGATGCAACAATTCTAAAGAAGGATCTCCATCCTGAATACACTGGCACATCTTTGCCTAACGCAGTTAATGAAGCTTCTTGCCTTCACTTTTTTAAACAAGTAACACTTTTTGTTCCCAGCACTCATGAGTACTTTGTCTCTGCCTTGTATTTGGTATAATCTACTTTAGACTTTTACAAAGTTTTGAGAAATTGCCCTTTGGATTTCAAGTATGGGCTGTTGGATCTTAAAAAGAAACTGGATTTCTAGATTCTCAGGAATTCTCATTCAAATTCTTTTCACTTAATCAAATCAATTTAAAATTTTCATTCAAAGGGAGCTGAATGATGTTTCTGAAGTTTTGAGTAGTAACCACACAAGTATAAGAAGTACATTATTTTCTGGATTATGGTAGCACCCACAAATGACCCATGCTGCACAAGCGTGTAGGATGTTCCCTGATAAAGTGGTCACTTTTGAGTGTAGTACTGTCAACATCTGGACTGAGACCTTAACCATAGTAACAGAGAAAGCAGTATCTAAAAAAATTTTTCGTATCAATACTGAAGTAAGTGTATGGATATAGAAATACTTTGTTTGGTATATTCCAGCTTTTTATGATGTTTCCTAGGATTTAATAGGCACTGGAAGGATGTACTGTACAAATGGTACCAGCAATACATCTGTTTGAAATACTATGGTCTTCCAGCTTTGAAGATCTTACCACTGACTAAATTCCAAGCTCACAGTGCTGAGCACTTATAATATCCATACTTTGGAGGAAAATCTGGAAAAGCTAGGTTTAAATTTGCAACTTGGTATAGATAATTTCAATAATGAGAAAAATCTCAGGGAAGAGTTTTAGTAACGTTGTCTCCAAAAGAAAACCTTTACTAAATCATTGCTATGTAAATATGTAAAAAAATAATTAAAAAAAAATCT
Organism: Psophia crepitans; assembly: GCA_013399095.1. NCBI lineage: Eukaryota > Metazoa > Chordata > Aves > Gruiformes > Psophiidae > Psophia > Psophia crepitans. The sequence continues at coordinate 67,035 of VWZZ01008140.1, read as the reverse complement.
TTATTTTCTCCATGCTCCGAAAAGTCTGCAGTTCCTTCTGTGTTTATTAGTTACTTGAACCTTGTCCCATTGTGCTACAGATTTTATCCCATCCACAGTTTCCAGACTATTCGTTACAGATGGCAGTAGTAGAGTGTCAGAATCTTTCATCATTGTCCATCTTTATTTTTTTGTTCAGCAATAAATATGCCCACACAGTAGATACGTGTTATATAAACAGCATACAAAGGCCTATATAGTTATTCTTTCTAATTTTCTGGTCAGATGAAAATAGAGAAATCCCAGTGTGAAAATATTTTTCCTGTAACCGTTTCACATGAGAAAATATAGAAATGCTTGAGCATATATATGTTTGAGACATGCTGGTCTGTCATATTCACATATACTTCCTATTTCAATTGCTTTAATTTAAATACATACATGTTTTTGGACTTGATCCAAAGGTTTTTAAGGTCTCTCTAAAGACTATCCTTTACTACAGTACATTTTGGATCACGGCCTTTATACAAATGAACAGGACTAACAGTAGATTAATTGCAACACCTATGAAACAGCAGTTCCTGGTCTTCCAGTTATGAGTCTTTGTTGTAGATCCACCTGTGCCATCTTGGTGAGACTGAGTTCTTTAGGCCATCTGTGTCCATCAGAGCTGTGAATGTACCCTCTTTTTTCACGTTCTTGTGTGAGCCATTACTTGTACTAAGCTGTTTATATGATGCTGACTTGGTCGACTCCAGTATTAAACTTCTCTCAGTTTCTTCATGTCTTCTAGAAATTGTCAGAACAGCCTTCAGTCTTCTAGTCTTAGTATCTTTCAAACTCCAGCCTCCTTACAGACGTCCAAAAATTAACCTATGCAGAAAGATTAAAAAATTCAAGTTAATTTGAAAGGACAGAAGACATCTACATGAAGCTGCAGCCCTCAGATATGGGTTTTTGTAGTGTGTAACAGCCTGTGTGTAAGAGGTAACAAGAAAGGAATGGGTTTAAGTGGGCTTTTGGAGCGGACAGTGAGGTAATATATTATTAAAAATCCTCTGTCATTAGGGATGCTGAAGCACAAGAGCACATTGCCCAGAGAGATTGTGGAATCAGCCTCACTTAATATAATTATGAATAACTAAATAGAAATCTGCCTAGAACTGACCAAACTTTATCAGTTCTGTCTGAGAGTAGTGAGTAGGACAAGATAACCTCTTGAGGGCTCCTACATCCCTGTCTTCTGTGGTATTTTGATATGTATGTAGGATGCCTTATAGTCTTCATGCAATAGGTAGAGTCCTCTTTTCTAATTTTTAGTAGCTAGTTGCTTTTTTTAAAAGATTTTTTTTTTAATTAGAACTTAGACAAAATAACCACCCCCACCCCCTCAGCAAAGCACTTACTTTCCCCACCAAGAAAAATAAGGCATGTTGCAAAGACTGTTGCCCCCCTTAGGCCTGTCCTTATCACCAAACACAGCAGCTACCTCATCACCAGCTATTGCCATGAATGTTTTTAAGAGCTTCTTTTATTAACTGCAAACAGACACCTCGTAAAATGAGGTTTGGCCCTATTTGAAAAATCCCCCTAATTGTGTGATGACCACTGCTGGTGCTACTGAAGCCACATTCCCCATAAATGAGTGTTCTCCAGACCTAAGAAAATTTCCAGTAAAATGTTGGCTGTTTTAAAACCAACCACAAAACACACTAACATACCAGGCATTTCCTTTAGGGTACTGCTACTTTAGTGAGTGTGCTAACTGGGTTTCTTCAGTGATTTCAGCTATCCTGAAATAATCACACTCAGAATTCATCTGAAGGTAAAGGTCCAAACCCTTTCAGTCTGTTTAGGAAGAATATCGTATTCCTTAGCAGGACATGAACTGTGAGTGATTGTCTGTCAGTCCATAAAGATCCACTGTGACCTTCATACTTAGGAGAGAGAAGCACTGTTGTCATAGGCCTTCTTTGAGGGCAACAAGTAGTCTAGGGCAGGACTGGAAAGGAGCAGCTGGTGATGAACACAACCTTGCAGGCAGCAGCAGATGCATTGGAGACTGCCTCCTGGCTTGTGTCGTTGTGGGGATTACGAGAGAGGGCATGCTGGCTACAGATTTTATGCATTGGTTATGAGGTTCAAGCTGGTATATTCTTTAAGGATACCTGTAACAACAATCGTGTGGAAAGACTAAGAATAGCTTACTGTCCAAAGGTGACTAATACCACAGTTCAGCTGTGTCTGTTCTTCTTACCCCGTCAGTATGTTGGCATATTTGGTGTATTGTCTTGAGGTAAACAAGAATGTCTCTGCAGAAGAAAATCTCGTATTCGCTTTACTTCTTTCTCTGCATATGAAATGAAGGAGGGTTATCTTCATTCCAACTCCAGTCTAAAGAGATCCAGCAAATACATCATCTCAAATGGAGAATGGTAATGCTTTCCTGCATTGCTCCATTACTCCCAGTTCAAAGCATTTGTGTCAAGGAATCGTGAAGCCACATTTTCTGTTGTATGTCTTTCTCTTCTATAGCTTCAGACCTCCTTCACCCTTTTCTCTACTCTCTGTGCCTAATCCCTAGGCTTACACACAAGATCAAGATGCAACAAGGCTGTACTTATGTTAGGCTATTACCAGGTGGACCTTTGAAGTCAGCTGGCTTCCCTCTTGTCTAAACATGTCTATGGGTCTATTTGATGCCTTAAGTGGCCAGCCAGAGTGTATCTGCATTGCCAGAAACAGCATTTTCACAGTTTGTTGTAAGGACAGCCAAAAAATCAAGACTACAAGTACCAGCTGCCAGCATTTGACTGCTGTTCCTGCTACAAAGGCAGTTGACTTGTCCACCTAATGTTCGCCAGGTGTCATTGGTTCAAGAACAGTTGGTTTGGCATAACAGATCAGGCCAAGCACACTTGGTCTGCCCTGAACCTATAGCACAGTGGAGCCTTGGCCAAAGGGATATGCAGTTGCTCTGGTTTTGTTTCGGGGGAGTACAGACAGAAAGGGAGGTTGGAAGACAAAGAATGTGACTCTGAATAATATGGATGGCCAATCTGTCATGTTGAGGATCATATTCTGTATGTAGACCTGTGCTTTTTTTCAGCTGACAGATGGGTGAGCATCACTAGTAAGACAGTTTTCTTGATGGGACAAGAAAGGTTTTGTCAGAAAGGTACACTGTGAATGTTGAAAGTATTTTTCTTACTGAAAACCTAAACCAGTGCATGTCTGTTGTAAGCATGAGTTCCAAAAAATGGATGACATACTGTTACTGAAATGTGTTGGACTAGTGCTGAGCTTTCACAGAGTTCATCTGCTGCTTGTATCTTCATATGCTGAGAAGTGATAATCATGGTCTGTCTTCTCACATTCCATAGTGCTGAGTCTCTTACAGAGTAAATTGAGTGAAGGGCAAGATGTGCACCACATTTTACGAACTTGATCAATTAATGTGTTTAAGAGATTGAAAACATCTTAATAAGGAGGTGTGACTTTGACCTCTTGACCTTGCGGTCACTTCCAAATCCATACCCAACTATAGCCGGTTATATGGGCTGGAAGTCGATGAATTTGACAGTCACATCACTTATTGCACTGAAGAACGGGAAAGCTTTATTAGCACTAGTTTGATAAGCCCACCTAGGCTCAGGTGTAGCTTTGGTTTGATATTTTCATCAGCTTTATAACTGCTCCATAGATCAGCACTGAGTAATGAACAGCTATCTAATCCTGGATTGTACATAGCCTTTTCCATCATCATCAGCTGTACAGAATAGCTGCTATTGTAGATTGTTATTTAAAAAACCTGTCCCTCTCTGATCTAACTGGAATGCTACTGCCATGAAAATTGTCCAGTCCTTTTTACTTCTGCTTATTTTTTGCTCAATTCCCAGAAACAATTCAGGGTTTCTCATTCCAGGAATCATGCTTTTGGGTAAGATTCTTAAGCTTATCTTTCTGTTGCAGAAAATACTCACTTTAGCAGCTGAATAAGCAATTATTACATCATAGAAGTCTAAGGTTGTACAGATTTTAACCACATTTCTTGCTTTGAACTCCCACACAGTATGGCTGTCCTGTTAAGATTAGCAAACTGCCTTTTTTTTTTTTTTTAACAACCATATGGTCATACACATTTTGTCTGTGTAAGCATAGTTCATAGCTAGCACGTGAATGCATCATGTGCACAAAATGTTTTAATTTGTGTGACCTTCAATCACTTCTTTTCTGATAGGTCTTCTTCATGACAGCTTTTGTAAAATTAGAGATCTGAGTTCCAGCTATCTTTCTACTGTCCTCTTCCCAAGACTCCTGAAATTTCTCTCAGAGTACTACATATACCACCTTAACATCAAGACAGGCATCCTTGCTGTTGTAATAGTAACACAACTCAAGTTCTTTCAGATGCCCTGCTGCACATACTTCTTTTACAGGGACAAAGTAGTGATGAAGCTGCATTTGATTTTATCCAAAGTAGACTTGGATCTGTCTCAATTAGTCAATTAGCGTGCAAAATTACTATATCTGAGTGAAAAGGAAGTAAACATGCTACCATCTTAAAAGATCTCAGGTTTATCTTTATATTTTTCTGTCTCGTGATACCGAAAAGCTGAACAATTGCTTCACAGACTTACAAAATGGACCAGACAGTGTATTCCTGCATATTACAACTTTCCTGTAGGCTTTCTCCCTCCAAATAAAAGGCCACATTTCAGCTGAACACAGACAATATCATCACCCTTTCCCAGAAGTGTTTTGTCTCTCAGATGCCTGAGAGTTCTCTGGCTGATTTGTGTGAAACCTTATGCACTTGGCAAAACAGTTGAAGGAGCACCAGGTTCAGAAGAGTGGTACTGTGATTCCTATTTGATCATCTTTGGCACACCAGGTCTGAGGAGTGCCACGAGCCCGTCAACTGCAACAGAAGATACATAGTCACATTCTGAGAAAAAAGAACCATCGCTTTACGCACAGTATGTCAGATTCTTCAAGATGTTGTAATCAGAGTAGTTCCTGCCATCTGCTTTCCACTACCCCTTCCTTTCAGACACCCTGCATTACAAACTTCTAGTTATGAGAAGCTGAGGAGAGGCCACCCACCCCCACTCCCCGCGCTTCTATTGGTCCCTTGAAGGCAGGGACCTGTAAGGAGGCACAAATGGCCTCAGTATGAACTGCTTGCCCAGGAATTTCCACCTAGGAGCCACGTGAATGTGCACATGTACAGCTGAATCCATGACACTGGAAAAATACAGTTATGAGATGATAAGTCTGCCCTGCTTCTAAATACTCATTAACAACTCTTAGTTGGAATTGATTCCAGTGCAATCAGGAGCTGACACTCAAAGTGTGAGGCACGTACTTTCTGAGATTTTGAAGGAATAGAGATTTGTCCACAAATAACCATTTTTAAAAGCAAACTGCAAAGCCAAGCTAGAGAAAATGTTTTTCACTGGCTTATTGTTACACTTTAGAAGAATGGCCTTGAGGGTGGAGTCCATTTTTTATTGCTTGTTTTTTGCTTCCCTCTATTCTCAAGAGATTTTTGGCAGGATCTTTGGAGGATATGAATTGTGATGTCACCAAAAAAATGAACCTGGACCACAGTTCTCCCTCAACAAACTATCCGAAATCCTTCTTTGTCTCCTGCACTCCTACAGACGAGCTTGCTTAGCTTGGCCTGCTTTGAATTCTTGAGTTATTTGGTTGGAGTAGAGGTGTGTTGCCAGAGCTGGGAGGGAAGAGCTGGTGTCCAGAGCCAGGGATTGTCCTTCTGGGGAGGAACTTGGCTAAAGACTCATTTGCACAAAGCCCTGCAAAAACCTGCAGCCAGCTCTGCACTTGAGTTAAATATGTATCGTTTTTCAACACGGTTAAGATTAATTGCAGTCAACAGCACTAAGAGTATGGTTATTTGTAACACATTGTATGAAATTTGATGCATGTAGTGTTTGTTAGCAGTACACTGGCAGAGAGCACCAGACAGAGTCCCTATTCCCAAAGAAGAGATCAGACACAAAATCATGTCTTTCACCACAGGCAGATATTTATTTACAAGACTGATTTTCTCTGTAGCATTATAAACTACAATTAGCTTTCAGACACTGGCATGAATTCTGGACACACTGAGGAATTCAAGAGAATTATTGCCTTGACTTCATAATGACAGAATTTTGACCATTATTTTGAGTATGCAAGTAAGACTAGAAGGATGACCTGGGTCAGAGTACAGAGCTCTGTTACAAACTGACATTTAATGTAATTCCATTTTTAAGTATAATGATTTTCTTTTTAAAAAATGTTTAGTTTACTTGATCCCATAATTCTGATTATTGTTCACTGCAGTAGTGTTTGTTGACAGGAACCACATCCTTTCACAATCTTTACTTATCTAGGCTTAGAATGGTCTATTTCTCCCAGTTTCTCCTCATTTAACAGGGCTTTGATTTCCCCAGACCATCCTCTTCACCTTTCTTTACACATTCCATTGGATGTATGCTTTCCTAAAGAGGGATAGCTAGAATTATGCTCAGTACTCTACAACTTTGCACTGTGGAATTGATAACTAGCTTAAGAGTACCTACCTTAAAATTTAGCTCTTTCCTTTTTGCTTTGAATTGTTGGATTATAATCAATAGTTGGGAATAAAAGTTGTTCTCTGCAAACAACTGAGTTGCTGGAGGGGGTTATCTTGCTTTCAGCTGCTTTTTAACTTTTCCACATATGAAGATCTGCCAGTTGAAGTACTTATGTAAACTCTGTCTGACACATGCCAAAAGTGAGTGTGATCATGAACCAGGTAAATAATATTTCTGCTTGTTGTGGTAAGTGCAGCCGGGTAGGAGGTGGGCACATGGACAGATGGAAGGGGGCTGTGACCCCCATACCAGGAGCACCTGGGTAACGACAGCTTTGTAACTTGTATAGGGAAAGCCAGAGGAGGCAGATGCTTGTCCTTGACTCTGCACGAAGTCATTTATGAAGATGGATAGTCTTGAATATAATGCTGCTTATTGAATTTTTCACGCTTCAGGTGTGCTTGAAGCAAAACTGAGGATGAGACAATCATGTGAGGCATTTTATATCCAGTGGAGAGAGATGGTGTGGGAATGACCTGGTGTGCACTCCCTGTTCTGTCACCAACTTGCTGTGTAATTTGGGCAAGTCATTTCATCCTTCTGTACTTCAGCTTCTGCATTAAAAAGAAGTGAATGAGATTTTCTTCCTCTGTGCGGCACAGCAACATACAGGTGAAAGGGTCTTATTTGTTTTTCATTAAGTAGTCAGTCAAAGAATCATTTAGGTTGGGGACCTCTCAAGATCATCCAGTGTTTGAACACTCTTGCAGCAGAGAAGTGTTTTCCTGTGTTCAGATGGAACTTCATGTGGTATGATTTGTGTCAATTGTCTCATGCTCTCAGTGGACACTATTGAGAGGAGTCTAGCTCCCTCTTCTTCATCCCATCCCATCAAGTATTTGTAAGGATCAAGCAGATTCCCCCTGAGCCTTCTTTTTTTCATGCTAAACAATCCCAGCTCTCTCAATCTCTCCTCATATGAAAGATACTCCCGTGCATAAATCATCTTGGTGGCCCTGCACTGAACTCGCTGCAGTAAGTCCATATCTTTGGTGAACTTTGGAGCCCAGGACTGGACACAGCTCTCCAGATGGGGCTTCACTGGTGCTGGGCAGAGGGGAAGGATCATCTCCCTCAACCTGCTGTCAATGGTCTGTCTAATGCAGCCCAAGATGTTGTTGGCTGCTTTTGCTGGGAAAGTGCATTGCTGGCTTATAATTAGCTTGGTGTCCACCGGGACACCCAGATCCTTCTTTCCAGAGCTGCTTTCCAGTTGGTAAGCCCTTACTGTGTACTTGTGCATAGGGCTTATTCTTCCCCAGAGGCAGGACTTTGCATTTCGTTTTGCTGAACTTGGTGAAGCCCGTTCATCCAGCCCGTTGAGGTCTCTCTGGATGACACCACAACCATCTGGTGCACCAGCCACTCCTCTCAGATTTTTATCATCTGTGACCTTGTTGAGAGTGTACTCCTTCCAGTGACCACCTCACTGTCCACTTACCTAACCTGTACATTGTCACCTTGTCTATGAGGATGTTATGGGAGACAGCATTAAAGCCTTACTGATATCAAGGTAAACAACATCCACTGCTTTCCCCTCACCCACCAAGCTAGCTGCCTCATTGTAGAAAGCTATGAGGTTAGTTAAGCGTGATACCCCCTTCATAAATCCAAGCTGGCTTCTACCGATCACCTTCTTGTCCTTCATGTGTTTGGACATTGTTTCCAGAAGGATTTTCTCCACCACCTTCCCAGACAGTGAGAAGAGATTGACCAGCCTGTAGTGTCCCAGATCTCCTCTCTTGTCCTTCCTGAAGACAGGGAGGCATGTGTTCCATTCGTCAGGAGCTTCTGTCATTCACCATAACCTCTCAGAGATAATTGTGAGTAGCCTGGCAATGACATCAGCCCAGCTCCCTCAGCACTCGTGGGTGCAGCCTGTCAGGGCCATCAGTCAAAAAACTTGGGAAACAAAGAGAAAACATTAGAAAGCTGTCCCTCCTGAGAATCAGATTATTTTTTTTCACACAGATTGTGTATTTGTTATACAAGGAGCTGTTCAGTGTTCGGACTACAAGATAATTAATAGGAAAATGTGACTTATGTTTTATTCCAAGTTCTGATACACCTGCTGTGCAGTGAACTTTTGCACTTGGAATGTGAAGCAAACCTGTAGTGCTTGTCAGTTCATTAACAGTATTTAGCTTTATTAAATTAGAGACTTTTGCGAAAATCATGTTCTGTACAAATAATTATCTTCCGTATGCTTTTCCCATTAGTTTCAGGGTTCATATCAGTTGGTATCTGTATTAATTTTTCTTTCATATGTTAGAGTGGTCGAAATACTATATACCTTTCTGGTTTTGTACAATACTTTTGCATTTACAGACATACTTTTGAATAAAACAGATTAATTGGATAATAACCTAAGGACAATATAGTTCTGCAAATTAACATATAATGAGATTAATCTGTCTTTCGTATCACAGTGATTTATCTTGTATTCTTCAGGTTTTTAAAAGGTTGCTTATTGCTACTGCCACTTTTGATAACAAAGGAGTGCGGTCCCACGTATCCTTTTATTGTGCAGGACTCTGTACATGTGAACTGTGTTCTGCTGGAGTATCAGTCCGTAGGCTGTGTCTTTATGTGAAAGGTTAAGGGGAACCGCAGTCTGCATCGCTGGGGAAGGGATATCTCCAGCACTTGGGCTGATTGCAAGGTGATAACAGATGCTTTGTTTGGCCGTGGCTGCCTTTTGGATGGGTGCACTATTCTGTGTGTAGACTGGGGAGGGGAAAATGAACTGTTTTGTTTGGTTGGTTTTTTTTTTTTTTAACTGGCAGATGCAATACCATTTACTAAGGTTGTATTAAATATGTTGGGTTTTTTCTTTCCTCGTTTCTGCAGATCTTTCAATGGAAGAATGCTGTGACAAGGGTATGGAATGGGCAAACAAAAACAGGATGTGTACTTCTCTACCATTAATCTCTGAGTCCAGAGAATGCAGGTATGTACTTATGTAATATATATTAAACCATAGTTTGTATTTTCGTGTAAAAACATGGGAATGACAGGTATGAAAGCTGATTGAGAAGGTGAAGCACCCAGCTCTTAAAACTGATCTGTATCTAGCCACGGGGAGTACCTGCTGAGTACCTACCTTTCTTCAATTAAGTCATTTAAGTTTTGCTGTTGGTCTAGCGTAGAGTCACCCACCTCTAGTCTGTTCGACTCGTTCTGTCTCTTAGAAGTTTTTCCATTGTACTCTACTCGAAGGGCTTGGCTCCCCTGACATCAGCAAAGCTGCTTCAGTTTATACTGATTGTGAACCTGGCCCAGTGATGGTGCAAATTCCTGGGCAAGTGCTAATCAAGAAACGCAACAGAACCTGTACATGAATAATCTGCGATTGCATACATACATCTGTATGTATGTAAGACAGCTTTTTAAAACTGTTTCTCCTGTGTGGTGCCACACAGATAATTGTCCTGCAGTTCTTAGTTGAATTGCTGGATGGGGGAACTTAAAGCTTAAGTAAACGAGATTCCTAGTCAGACAGAGTGTCCGGCTTCCGTCCAATGGATTTGACTGTAGAAAATAGTAACCTTTAGTTACTAAATAGATATCTCAATTCTACTGACATTTAATAGAATACTAATTTCTATGATCTAGTCTAGCAAATGAAATAATGACACTAAATGTTAAAATTATTTGCACAGTAATATTTTGATTATACTGAATCTCTGATATGGTTGGGGCATTTGCATTTTTTGTGCCAATGATAGTTTGTATTATTTTTGTTGCTAAATGCACTTGTTAGATTTAATTTTGGGAGCTAATGATTTGTGATTTTTGTATTTAAAACATTACATTGCTCCCCTCTATCTTTTCAAATGGATTGCAAAGTGATTTCAACTTAGTAACTGCAGAAGTGTTGGACTGATCTTTATTACAGAAAGAATGTGTCTTGCAGGCAAGTTTGTCCATGTTTTGTGACTTTTGCATTTATATTGGCATTGAAAGAAGTCTCTTATGCAGAAGAATTGACAGATGGGGCTTAAATCCCAAATTAGGAAATAATTGAAGAGTCAGAATAGTTACAGACAAAACAGAGGCAGTAAAAACAGGAAGACAAGTTTATTGAACAATCTGGGAGTGAGAATCTTGACGATTTAATGATCATTTGATTAATGTGAGTTATGATTCTGCTGTAAATGTCATTCTTTTAAGGACTGCCATTTTGGAGAGTCTTTAGGACTTCATAGGAACTGAAAAAGCTTACTAATACTTCATCCAGCTTTTGTGCTTAACTGATACGTAACTAAGAAAATTGAAGTGGTGTAATGGTAAATCACAAATGGATAAACTCACATATTCTGTGAGAGGTGTGAGCACTTATTGACAAAAAAAGAAGTGGATAAATACAGTTCTGTTGCATCTGTTCATGACTGTACAATAAATAGACATAACACCCCGTGAAACTTGGTTCCACTCTAAACATGGATAGGTAAAATTGGCACCTTTAACTACTTTCTTTAATGACAATATTATTTTACTCCAATTATGATTGCAAACTGGCATATCTGTGAGAGGTACAGAAAAATCACTTTATGATGCCATTTCAGATGCAAAAGTAAGGGCCAAATTCTGCTCCTAACTGCTGGGGTAGCTGGAGCCAGAATGAACAGGGAGGGAGCTTGGTTCCCTTTGCAAGCATGTGAGGGTATTTATTCATACTGCACAGAGCTGTGAGCAAAGCCAGGTTCCTTGCACAATGTCCAGTCATGTCTGCAATTTCTTACTGCGGTTGCTTGTCCCGCAAATGACTATACCTCATTGTGTTATCCCTTTGGACAACGACTATATTTTTTTCTATACCTTCTGACTCAGTAAATATGAGTGTAGAGTTTTAATGAATGATATCTTTGGCTGTCACAACAACAGCTTTTTGCCCATTAATTTCTTGTGATGTGGTTAAACTCAGAGCAGCTGGAAGCAGCTGCCATTTATTTTTGCAACTCAACGTGCCCAGTAAATCTTCATCCTTTCAAAATGAAGAGTTTCCCTTGTCCAGAGCTCTTAGCAAGTGAACTTAATTCCTGGGCCAGAAACAGCCCATCTCCATATGAGAACTGCATGCCTTTAGCACTGTGTAAAGTCTTATTGGACTTACATTGGGAATAACATGATTTATTGTTAAGTGTTGCAAAAATGTGTAAATGAAGCAGCTACGGAACACTCTGCTAGGTGCTGTGCAAAAACAGAACAAAAAGGTCATCTGTGTTCCCAGGCAGAGACAAGTGGCAGCACTTGGATACAGATTCAGATGGGAAGACAAGGTAATAATAAGATGGGTGTTTGGAGTGATAGGCACCAGATGCTTAACTGCTGATAGATGTTTTTTGATTTATGCCATTGTAAGTCTGGAAGAACCTGAGATTTTGGTCATCAAAGTTGTGACAGTTTTATGTTTGAAAAAGCTGTTTGAAGTTATTTTTTGAGAAGTTGTCTTTATTAATTATTATCTCTTCTCGGTGGCCTGTTAAGTGTGCCTCAAAGTCACCAAAATTTTTGGCTTGTAGAACAGTCTGCTATGTTGTCAGGGTTTTATTGCCTCTCATTTAGGATAACTTGCTTAGTTCACCTTGTGAATAATGTCAAACTCAGTCCTTTCTCTGCTACAACATTATCAGTATTTTTTCCTCTACATAATAGATGATATCAATATAATTTTACCCTTTCAAGAAAATTTATATTAAGTAAATTATGAAGTTGATTATGGATTGCAGCAGATTAATTTTGAGGTTTGTCCCTTGCTAATTTATAACACATGTTCAAATAGATGTATTTTCGTTGTTGAGGCACTCTATTGTTTTCATTTGTCATATTGTGTAACTCATAATCCCAGATCTTTCTCTTGCTTTTCCTTAGTTCATTTCTGTTGCATGTTAAAGAGCAAATTGAAAGGACTAAGAGTGGAGGACCCAGCCTGGTTTTCTAAAATAATTTTGAAGTGGAATCATTCCCTTTTTGATTTTAGTATTTTTTTGTCAAAGGCCTTCCATTGTGCACATGAATAGCACTGACCTATTTTGAAGACAAACTAATAAATAGGAGAGAGGCAGAGGTTACGGAAATTAGGCTGACAACAAAGACATGGTTTTCACAGCAAAGTTAGATTTTAATGCTTTTACAGAAAGAAATGAAAGGAAAAATAGGTGATTACAAAATCTGTGCTGGTTTCGGAGTGCATCCTCTGGGAAGGAGAATAATAAATGTGAAAGGATTGTGGAGGTAAATGGACGTGTAACTTTTCAGTTGGAAATGTATTCCATGCAAATCTGTAACACTGGTTAAATTTTAAAGGAAAGTAAAAGTGAGAATATAAACCATGATTTCTTAACTTGATTTATAATCAAATTGCCTAGCAGTGAAATAACTTTAATTTTAGATCAGTATCTGCAACAAAGAATAAGGTTTTTTTTAAATGTCTGAGTGATTTCTATTCATTGTGAGCCATGAATAAAATTCATCTGTCAGAGAAACTAGAAAATGCATTATTTTACCAGAAATATCCTGAGTGAATGTCAGTTATGAGGCCTCATGCTGCTAGAGATTCTGTATTTAGTGTTTTAAGATTTCAGCCATATTGTAAATAGCTATTTATTTGAATCAAGGGTTTTAACTGAAAATCAGAATATGGCAGATAAGGAAGAAGTAGCCTTTGGCTTTTTTAATTATTAGGAGTAATTAAAAAAAAAAAAAAAGCCCAAAACCACAAACCACAGGAAAGTACTCCTTTCTCTTTTTTGAGAGACCAGTATTGTAAGCGGTCTGTAGACATGAAGTTAATGGGAATGCTACACAGGAAGAGTTGAAAGGTTTTACACAAAGAGACAAATTTAGATGTCCTGTTATCCATTAGAGATGGCTCCTTTAACTCTGCTGTGAAGTAGGAGGTGGGTATGTATTATATTAGAGCCTAAGCTAGGGAGACACACATAACTTGGTGAAGATGGGGAGAGCTACATTTCATCTTGAAAGTCTTGGAGTCTGAAGAGCTTGAGGTTGTATGCTTGAGCGACCATCGGCACGTGGATTGGTGTGCAAGGAGAAAGGGATGGTGAGCTGGGCAAACTAAGATGCAGCTAGAAGACCAGTACTGGGCAGATTTTTCTAGCGTTCTGCTCTGCCCTCTTTCAAGGATTTCTACCTCTGTTTACAGTCTCAAACATAATTTGCCACCAGTGCAACTTCACTGTAGGATTTGGGCAATGAAGTGAGATTTCATTGTTGTTGTTCTGAGAATGAACAAATGGTATTTTAATCTAGTATTCAATTGACGTTTAATTCCTTATTACAGTTGGGGTGGGCCACATTACTTATGAATACAGCTGTGGGAAACATTTTAGGAAACTTTTTTTGTTTTGGTTGAAATTGCCAATTTGTGAGGGATTTAAAAGAGATGACTTGTATTTGAAAAAAAAAAAAAAAAAGCCACACTGGAAATCAAACATATCTACTGAAAGACTGCTGTTGTTTGTTTGTTTGTCTGTGGCTAATGTATCTAGCTCCTCAGGACTTGGAGTGCTAAAGGAGCTGGAAAGTCTCAGCTCCCACACTCTTGGGCTTGAAGTTCAGATTTTACAGGCCTCTGAAGTCCTGACAGTCAGACCACCCCAGAGCTGGGCAGGGAATGGAAATTCTGCTTCAGAGGGAATTTCAGCAACAGAAAAGCTACATATTCTTCCAAACTGGAACTAAATCAAATATAAAAACCTTCAAATATTCTGCCAAATAAAGTTACTGTCCTGGGCTTAACTTCTAGCTATGACTTTAGAATCTATTTTTGAATAGTTTGTTCATGATCTTATCCTGGGTTTTGTTCCTATGCATTGAAATCTCATAGCTGGTTTTGTCATAGAATCATAGAATCATTAAGGTTGGAAGAGACCTCAAGGACCATCTAGCCTAACCGTCCCCCCACCACCTATTACCCACTAAACCATGTCCCTAAGTACCACATCCAACCTTTCTTTAAACACCCGCAGGGACGGTGACTCCACCACCTCCCTGGGCAACCCGTTCCAATGCCCGATCACACTTTCCGAGAAGAAATTTCTCCTCATCTCCAACCTGAACCTCCCCTGTCCAGTTGAGATCTGCACAGTCAGACAATTGCAAAATCCAATAAATAAGAATCGTGAAACTTCAGGAGCGTAGCTTCACCAATATGCACAGAGATGCAGAATCTGAGCCCAGTACCTGCATGTCCCCTGCTTTTAGTGGGCTGGACTGGATGGCCTGGCCTTGGAGCTGAGGGAGTCCCTCACATCGCCTGGGAGCTTAAAGTTCATCCTATGGTCATCAAGAGCAGGGAGGCTCCTCCAGAGGTGACGCATGGGAATCCACTTATCCCAGCAGACAGTAGCAGAAGCCTGTAGTTTAGTGCTGCAACTAACCCACCCTTCTTCTTTACACTTCCAAAATTTTCAACGGTGTAAATAAAGAATTTTTAAGAGTAAAAGGTATTGGTTTGCTGAATACCTTTACATAATTTTTTGTATTTGTAAATTTGAAAGAACTTTACTCATCAGTTCAAATAACTAGATTTGCGGAAAAAAAAAAAAAGTGAATGCTCTTAACAGCAAAGAGAATGCATTCAGTGTTGTTGGTCTGTAAGACATATAAGATTTCCCATGCTGATTGGTATGAAAGTGCATTTATAGGTTTTTTCTGTGCGTTTCTTATAGAGCTCTAACATATCAGAGCATGACTTTCAGGTGCCCCTGTTGTACTATAAACAGAATTTATCAGCTTAGATTGTCTTTGGGATAGTTTCCTTTCCCCGTGGCAACTCAGGTAACATTATTCGTAGTGAAATAGGGTTATCACAAAACACATAGATAAAATAGCGTCATTGTATTTGTAATCTGATTTGCTATTCTTCTTTAACTTTGTTCTCTGTTTCCTAGTGTCTGTTACAGGAGGTAGCAGTGGAAGAGCTTTAAACTGCAAGCTCCACGTACAATGCTACCCAGCAAGGCAGAGCTGCATGTAAAAACAGAGGAAAGAGAGGAGACATATCTTCTTGAATGGACTTTTCATGCAGGTCGCAGTAGCAACAGGAGTGGAGGAGTTTAAAGCCTCTTCACACAGATTTTTTTCCGCAGGAGGGAGTTTGCAATTTATTCCCTGAAATGGAGATAAAATAGAATGATTTTACGAGCAGTGGAACTAATAAAGCTGAGTTTCCTGCAGATTTTTATCCCATCTCCTCTCCACATCTTCCTGCCCTGTAATACTCTTCTCTCCCTTGTCTTTCTTCACCTCTTGCTTGCAGTACATTGTTTTTCACTATGACTTTCCTTGATATCTTCACCTCTCTCCCTGTCTCCAGTTGTCTCACAGGGCAACACTTTGAGCTTCCTTCAACAGTCTGTTTGAGCAAGGGGCAGCAGGTGCGAGCGTAGACTGGCCATGAGATTGCACAGTTTCACAATGTTCAGGGCTCGACTTCTCCCTTCCATCAGTCGGAGCACCACTTTGGGTCTCGCCGTCTTCTCTTCAGCCACCAGCTGTCACAAAACATGCAAGAATGCAAGACCTGGAGACCTAAAGCCCTGTGGCAAATGTGGTTGAAGTTACCCATTTGCTTAAAAATATTGTTAGGACAGACTGCAAGGTAGACAGGCAGTTAAACTGTATTAAACATATCACCTAAACATTCCTCGAGAATATTTTTACTTTGTAATTTAAGTGTGTGCCCACAAGAACTTCGTTCCATGAGACTAGTACAAGTGCTAATTGTCAAAACTTGACCTTTATATGACATTCTTCTCCCATTGCTTCCATCCTTTTGTCAGCATGACACAGATACAGTGCTGCCGCAGCCAGCTGGAGAAGCAGTACTGTTCAGATGGGATTGAATTTGCCAACGTGCGTGATGAGTGTGACTCGCATATTGGTGAAAATTCCACCTGTGAAGCTGAATACTTGAAGGTGAGACATCAGACCTCCTCCTCTTCATCTCTGAGAAACGGTATTGACTGTCTAGATTGATATTAAGGGCTGACTCTGAAGGTCACTCTACTCAGTTTGATGCACATAAACAGCTTTTTCTCACCTGCAGTTGTGTCTTTATTAAGGCTGTCCACTTTGTGCTGCTTTGAGAGAAACAGTTCCTTGTTGAGTGAAGCAGACTGTGTCATTACATGTTAGCAGAGGTAGAGGGTAGAATGCAAAAGGGTGCAAAGTCTTGAATGGGTAATTGTCTAGAAAACTGCTTTTGCATGAAGAGAAGACATCAATGCTATATGAAGGGATGGGTGAAAAATTCAGACATGTTTCAGACATTAGCTTTCATTAGAGCTTCATGGCCTCAGGTCAGACTCAGTGGTTTTCAGTACTGGTGGTCCAAAGGGATAGGATGGAAGTTAATTCTCTCAGTGTACTTATAATTCCAACTTGTGAAATTATGTCCAGTACGTGCCCTTAGTTAACATGACTTCAATTTACCATTGAATGGAGACATCTGTAAGCTTGTGATAATACTATTTGATGTTAGCATAAAAATGCCTGTTCTTTACATCTTTAGTTAATCTGTACCTTTCCCTCTGCCTTTATTACTATCTTTGTCTCCCATTTCATGAAAGGGAGCATATTCATACCACTCTGCAGAGCGTTTTTGGAAGAAAGTTCCACCAGTAAGGTGATGACCTTGACCATGACCCAGTCATGAACAGCTCTGATCCTGTTACGGATTTCTTTGACTGGTGATAAAAATAGATAAGAGTGATTTTAATTCTTCCCACTGCTCAGAGATGCTAAATGTTTTGGTTCATTCAGATAAAAAAATCTACTATGAAGAAGATGACAGACAATGTCTGATTCATAAGTTTCATATCTCTTCAAAATGCTGGCTTGATCATGTTCCTGGCAGGAGGATGCCGCCAATGCCAGGGCTCTGAAGTAATCCCTGTTCTGGCTGTGAGTGGAAGAAAGGTAACACGTGCTGATGAGGCTGGCATTGTCGCAGTCAGAAACTTGTCTGTGTGTGCAGCATGATTTTGTCCCACGGCAGAGTGTCTCCCTCAGAGGGGACATATGTCACCCGTTGACCACGTCTAGGCTATGCCTTGCTCCAGTGTCATGGTTTAACCCCATCTGATAACTAACCACCTTGCAGCCACTTGCTCATCCCTCCCCACCAAGAGGATGGGGAGAGGAATGGAAAAAACTTGTGCATTAAGATAAAGACAGTTTGAGAGGATAGCAAAGTGATAAAAATAAATGACAATAATGACAATAATGACAATAATGACAATGATACAAGTGATGCACAAATGCAATTGCTCACCACATGCAAAAGGAAAATAAAACAATCTGGTGCCCAGTCTGTTTCTGAGCAGTAAATCTTCCTCCTGGCTCGCTTCCCCAGTTCTCTCCAGAGCTTGCTGTTCTATGGCAGAGAACATCCCTTTGGCCAGGCTGGGCCAGCCGCCCTGGCTGTGCTCTCCCAGCTTCTGGTGCAGCTGGCAGGGCCTGGGAAGCTGAAAAGTCCCTGACTTAGTGTAGGCACTACAGCTGCCTGGCAGCAACTGAAAACATCAGGGTGTTATCGACATCATTCTCATCCTAAATCTGAAACACAACACTGTGCCAGCTACTAGAAGGAGAATTAACTATCTCAGACGAAACCAGGATGACCTGGCACGGAGATTCCTCTGTGCAGCCTTTACTGTTAGGAAGCTTGTCCACCCCAATCTGAATGTGGCATGAAGAAATATTTAGCCCTCTGTGTCAGTACTGTGAAGGTCTATGAACAGGTGAACAAGGACTGTGATGGCAAGTACTCTGCAGACTCAAGTGCTTGCTACCAGAGAGGTTTGTAACAGCAGCACTGTTTTAAACACATGCCATGCGACAACTTTGAAATGGGATGCAACTGTTCGAGGAAACCCACTTTCCCATCAGTTGATCGATGTTTCCCTATGTAGGCTTGTCAGCAGGAGGAGGAAGAGTTAATGATGTTTCTTCTTAAAATGGCCAGACTTCTTTAAACAAGATGGCAGGTTTTCATGGTGACAGCTGTACTATTGAACAAGATGGACTGGGTCTTGATCTCTGGCCCTGAGAATAAATGGCTCAGCACAGCTCATGTCACGTAACTGACGTCTTTCCCCTGCAAAACACAGTGCGTGAGGGCTGTTGGGAATGCTCGCTGCCCTGTGCTAACCCCAAAATATGCTTCAGCACTGTCCGAGAGGATGTTAGTTGCCATTAGAGCTTGCTAATGTTTAAACATTACAGAAGATTGCGGGACAATGCCTGAGCCCATATACTGTCCCTGTTTAATTTACTGCTATAAACATAGTCAGTGTTATTTAGTCTTTGTGGGCCATGCTCTGCCCACACCCCCACCAGGAATATCCTACACTTAATAACTGTACTGAGGTAGCTGTAGGAGTATCTTTGTAGATACTCTTAGATCCACAATGGATGTAGACAATTTATGATCTAATATCAGTGAACAACTCGTCATTTCTTTTGTGGAATACATTTTGAATCTGATGACCTTGAGATGTACAATATATCTGGCAATTGTGCCCTGCTGTGGTAAACGAACTTCAACATTCACACCAAGCCCATCTCACATGGGCTTGTATCTCATTTTGCCTGAGTTGGTCTGGTTTTGTTTAGCTTAGGTAGCAAAGGAAATCTTTTGGATCTTTGTCTCCTTCAAGGAAACAGAGAGAGTGATTTAGTAATTTAGTTAGTGGGATTAATTGCAGGGCTTTGCAGCTAATCTTGCGTTTGAATCCAAAAATTGCAGTTGAAAGAAGATAAAAAGACAACATTTTGAAAACACTTGCCTCAACTTTTACACTTAAAGGTGGTAGGCATAGATAATGGTGGGCATAATATTACTCCGCTGTTTTTTGGAAGCATAGCTTTTCTTGCCTTGAAAACAGGATGCAAAATTAAGCATTAATCTTTAAAATCTTCATCAAAAGACAGTAATCAATTTCCAGATTTGTTGCTGATACAGGAGGTGTAGAAATGACTTCATGAAAGTTTCTATCATAACAGCCCTGCAGAAAGGAGTGAAGGTTGCACATATTTGACCTTCTTTAAGGTGCTGGGACGTTTTCCCTAAAATTTGTCACAGGTACTTTCTTTTTCCAAAGATCAAGATACAGCCTTATCTCCCCAGTTTTGTCAAGAATACTTTGGTTGTATGTATTAGGTGAGCATAAAAGTTATATTGCTTTGAACTATTGAACATACTATATTTTTTTTATTGTTCAGATCTTCAAAAGTTCTGAAAAATTCCACTGAGTTATTTATATTTTTTCAGTCTGTTTTTCATAGTATCTGCTAGTTAGTCTGGATTTTAGCAAAGGAGAGACCTCTTGTGGACAGATGCACAAAAGCAGTGGTTCACTCTTCCAGATCTAGTAACTTCCATGGTCACACAAATAATAAAGAACTATGGTCACCTAAATAATAAAGAACTATAATAAAATTTAACTGATTAAGAGAGCTTATTGATGAAAGCAATTTCAGGTGCTTTCTAATCACACTAAAAATAAATCTTCAAACTTCTCCCATGTCACTATTTATTCCTTTATTCCTTCCATCTATATTTCTTTCTATGAGAAGGTGAGATATAAGAGTAGTCAAGGGATCATAGGACTTCAAGACGTGAAGATAAAGGCATGGCTTTGAAGCTGCATGGGCTTTTGCTAATAACAGGAGAGGCAAAGGAAAAAATGTTTGAGATTATTATTGGAATCACTTAAGAAGCAAAGACTTACACGCAGCGACAGTGTGTAATAATAACTGGATTGCTAGGTTGTACCATCCATGAAGGCAGCGATGGTTCTAGCAAATAGGTGAACAGTCATCGCAGTATGCCTCCAGGCAGCTGGCAACCTTTGGAAAATGGCTGCAAACACATCAAGAACTGAACTGATACAGAGTCTAGACTGCACTCAGGACTAAAGGATCAAAGTCTTTCAGGATAGGCTAACGACCCTGAAAAAAATAGTGTGAGAAAGGAAATGTTGAGATTAATCTTACCAGGATAGTGATAGTTATAATGACATACTGCTTTATGTCTCAGAATACCAGAGTGCTCTGTGAACATGAGTTAAACTAGTCTTATAACTGCTATATTATTACCATTCCACAGTGGGAGAATGGAAAGAAAAGGTGGCTTTCCAAGTTCACAGGTGAGGTATGTGGAGACACGTGTATCAGCAGACCTTTAGGACTGCCAGTGCAGAATCTTCTAGGTCAGTATTAAAAGCCAGTTACCATAAACATCAGTTAGCATTTGATGCTTTCCATCTCTGGATCATTTTGGCTGTGGTATAGCAACATAAATTATTATTGAGATGTTAAATCAAGATGCATCACGCACAGTTAGAATAAATACTGGTTGGAACACGTGGTTCAATGCATACACTTACGTTAAATGAAGATACAGTTTCTTACAGACATTGCAAGGCTTAGTGTTGCTGGTTTTAGCTGGGATAAAGTTAATCTTCTTCATAGTAGCTAGTGTGGGGCTGTGGTTTGGATTTGTGCTGAAATCAGTGTTCATAGCAGGGAGATGTTTTTGTTATTGCTGAGCAGTGCTTACACAGAGCCAGGGCCTTTTCTGCTTCTTACACCGCCCCGCCAGCGAGGCTGGGGGTGCACAAGGAGTTGGGAGGGTAGGACAGCTGACCCCGACTGACCAAAGGGAAATTCCATACCATATGACATCATGCTTAGCATATAAAGCTGGGGGAAGAAGAAGGAAGGGGGAGAAGTTTGGAATTAGGTTGTTTGTCTTCCTACGTAACCACAATGTGTGACGGAGCCCTGCTTTCCTGGGGATGGCTGAACCCCTGCCTGCCATGGGGACTGGGGAATGAATTCCTGGTTTTTCTTTCCTTGTGTGTGTGGCTTTTGCTTTACCTATTAAACTGTCTGTATCTCAACACACAAGTTTTCTCACTGTTACTCTTCTGATTCTCTCCTCCATCCTGATGAAGGGGGAGTGAGCAAGCGTCTGCGTGGGGCTTAGTTGCCAGCCGGAGTTAAACCACAGCACTTAGCAAGCTCTGTATTTGAAGACTTACATTAGGTGGAGACAGAAGTCTTTCGAATGGTGGCTCAACCTGGAAGAAATAAAGTGCATAAGGTTATTCAGCACTTCAAGGATGGAGAGATTAATGATCACTCTTTAAAAAAAAAAAAAAATTAAATCCAATGAAACTCTGTACCTCCCAATTTGAGCATTGTGTAACATGACAAAGAATAAGTTGACTCAATTCATCTGCCTAACAGAAGCCAGTGAGGGTGTCCAGAAGTATGTAACATCAAAATCTGGCAAGGCATCAGCTGTATTCAGTAATGTAAATAAGATTTGGTTATCAAAAATACGCAAGCCTCAGTGAAGCAATGAATCTTCAGCGCAGTTTTCATTTCATCTTCTAATTTATGGTTGTGAAAATTGGAAATCCAACAAAATTATAGGCAGATGTTAAAAACTTTGAGAAGGATGCCACAGGAAAATGTTGGGCGTGTTAGAATAAATATTCAGAAATGTTGCAATTCTTGGAAGAGATCAAGTATTTATTTCTAAAGTCATCCAGAAAAGCCAGAAAAGATGGAAATATCCGAGATGTGTTAGTGATGAAACCAGAGCATCTGCCACTGGATGGAAGTAGTTGCAGTACCAAGTTAAAAAAGTGGATATTAAGGAACAATATCATCAAACAGTATTTAGTAAGGGAAAACATGTATCAACGTAATGGTGAGCACAAAAAAACCCACTCCAGCATGGCCAGGAGGGGAGAGCAGCAGGGAAAGGATTCAGTTGTGCATGTAAAAGATAAAGTACAAAATAGCATACTTGCATACAGTAAGTATGCTATTATATTCCGTATAAACTACAAAGAAAAAAGGATTGAAGAAATAAGGAAAAAGGATTTTATTATTTTACTTCCATGCTGCTCTAGGTCTTAAAAGAACCTCTCACTGCAGGACAGAGAGAGAAACACATATAATACCTTACAAGGGAAAACTTAGTATATAGGCAGGGGTGTACATCTCAAAGTAGTGAAAGGAATGCAGTAGTTGCCCCCATTTCAGTAGTTGTGGTGCTTAATGCACCAAGTTACAGAAATTTAGTTCAATGTTTATTCCACCTCCTCTGCCTAATGATGCAGGCTATTTTCTTCAAGCAAAAAAGAGTCTGGAAGAATGATAAAGTTAACAATAAAAGCTTAAATCTACTCTTGTGTGACAGTAGCAATTGGCAGACACCAGTTCCAGAGAACCAAATGTCTTCACTGCTTTCTAAGAATGAGGAAGAAAACTCAATAAATCGGCAGTGTCCCCTCAATTTAAAGTAAAGAAAACCTCCATGGGATTAACTTGTCCTGTGTTCACTTCTGTGATGTAGTCCTGTATTACGTAGTTCAGCAGGTCTGGAAGAGGCAGATCATTTTTCCTTGCTGCAGGCCATGTCAGGACTGTGATGCTTTTAAATAATGTTTGACCACTTAGTCTCTTTTTCAGAGCAGAATAGCTTCTCTTTATGACCTGCTAACACTAACCTTGGATGAATCATGTTTGTTCTGTTGCTTGTCTGTTAGTTCAGAGAGGGTTATTTTTTGCTGGGAAGTTGAGTAGGCAGTTTAATTATAAACTGAGTCATGCACTTCATTGATCGTGTCCCAGTTTAATCGAACTGGACACAAAAGGGAAGCAGAGGTGTTAAGACTTCCCACTGTTCGCTAGTGTTTGAAACTGGGCTATGCAGGCAGGGAGTGATGAAATTCCACATACACATGTGGACCGTTCTGGTCCTCCACATCGTGCATTCACACATACACAGTATTTGTGAGAACTGGATCCAGGTTCTGTGCTTGGCTCTACGTAGGCCAGATACAGAGCTCACTGAACTCAGCTACAGGTTAAAATGTCTGAGCATACCAGAACTTCTTAAAGAGTTTGCAGAAAATTTCCATCAGTTTGCCAAGGTGAGATAATAATTTTGACAATACTGACAAAATTTGCATTGATTTGTTGAGGATTTGACTTTTTTTTTTTTTTTTTAATCAGATGTGCTGTTACTGTTGTTTGCTGGGAAAGGCTGCCCAAGTTCAAGGACAGAGTTGTGAACCCAACCCAAAGATAGGATACCAGTGTGGAATTGTCTTCAGAGCTTGCTGTATTAAAGGTCAAGAAGGCATTGATATGTCCATCAGCGATGATGCTCCTAAAAAGGAGCAAGGTATTTATGTTGCAAATTATAAATGAGTGAGACAGGAAATGATAAGGGGTATAAGGAGTGCTTGTACTTTAAATTATTTCTGTTGAAATGTCTCTAACTTGAAATCTTCTCTGAGTAATTTAATGATGCATGCTTACTGGAGCTCATTTTTCTGGCTAGTGATAGCTGAAACGCTATATACCACAGGAGACTAAAAGAGCTGGATAGTTGTCACTTAGTTTCTCTTGTCAGAAGTTAGCTATAAGACAGAAGATTTTGGCCATTAATGATCCTTATCTTGGAAACTAAGTATAAGCTGTTAATTTTTAATAGCACTTTTCCCAATGATAAATTCCTAATTAAAAAGAAAATTGACAACTGATTCTTTTAATTGGATTTAAAAGCCAGATGACCTTTGCCAGCTCTGCAGAATTCAAATATTCACTTTTGTGTGAGAGGCAAATGCCCACAAACTGGGGACTCTTGAACTACCTGGACTTTCTGGGAGA
Organism: Psophia crepitans; assembly: GCA_013399095.1. Classification (NCBI taxonomy): domain Eukaryota; kingdom Metazoa; phylum Chordata; class Aves; order Gruiformes; family Psophiidae; genus Psophia; species Psophia crepitans. The sequence goes on along the minus strand of VWZZ01008140.1, from coordinate 42,685 downwards.
ACTGAACATTTCTGGGAAACACAGCATTTCTCTCTGCATAATTGGAGGAGAGGGGCATCTGGATGGCAGCATCTCCTGACACCCTTCTTCATACGTGGTCCACAGAGCTGAAGAGAATGAGTGTAGACAATACTGACCCTTACAGGTGGGGTTTTTTGCCTCTTTCACTTAGCAGACAGAGCTGAAACAGCAGAAAAGTCATGCTGTAGATTCAGAAAAGTCATGCCCGTCCTTCCTGGGCAGCTGAGCACTGAAAACATGCACTCTGCCTTGCAGATCACCAGTGACAGATTTTGGGAGTCATCAATCTCTTAAACCCAAACCCAAACCCCACCCCCACCACAAAAGCTTGTATTACTCTGCTTGAGCCAGTGCGTTATCAGACTTGTTTCAGGTTTTTGAAACCTTGCTTGTGTCAATGTACACCCTTATCAAGTAACATTTAGAAATGCCCTGCCAGTTTCTTTGTGTACTGCTGTCTCAGCAGGCAAATTCCCCTTGTCCATTAGCACTGGCTGAAGTGACTGGACTGGTAGATGCCTTGCTTAGACCACTCTGCTAATAGCAAAAATTTGTGGACTCAGTGTACCTGCATGACATGAAAAATATATCAATACCTGAAAATCCAGAGTCGTAAGCACACCATACAGTATTTCCCCGCTTAACCTTGTGGGCAAATGGCTTGCATAATAACAATTAAGCATATGGTTAGTATGGTTATTATGGCACACGTAGAAATCGCTATGCATTGCAAAGGTGGGTCTATGTCAGCAAGCAGGGCAGGACAATGTTCTCATTAAACTAAGAACTAAGACTTGGGAAATCTCATTTCATTAGCTTCTGCGTGACCAAAATGTACCCCTATGGGTTGAGGTCTCTGTGTACCAACCCAGCCTTGTACCACTGCACAAAGATTTGCTTTCACATCCATGATGTATTCTTTGCTTGTAAGTGACTGCTGGTTAAATAGGCTTATGGACAGTCACTGAAATGAGACTAAGCTTCCTATTCAATAACCAGAGTATTTTGAGATTCTGTTTTTACACATCTCAGTACCAACCTACCATTTCCCCCGTGTCAAAGTGGTGGGATTGGAGGAAGTCCATTAGCTCGTCCTTTGGGCTAGCAGTGCATGTATTCAGCCCTTTTATGTCCTCTGTGGGGAGAGAAAGAACTCTCAGGACACATGCATGTAGCAGAAGTACCACTGATCAAAACACTCTGAGTAAAGGCTTATGAAGTATATTTGAAAGAATTCCATAAGTAGGTGCCCAAAAGTTGGGTGTGGAGTTCTTTTTGGAATAAAGTCTAAATAACTGAGGTTAATCTGATTTTCATTAAAACTGTGAGTACCCCAAGCTACTATAAAGTCAGTGGAAGCCAAGCATGCCTCAACAACGTCTTATGAAAATGAGGTTAAGCTCTGGTTAAAAGCCTGACGTTAAGAACCTGCATTTGAAAATCTCAGCCCATATGTAATCTATGATCACAGCGTGACTTTCATATTGAATGAGTCAGATGGAAAATGCCCCATGGCCATGTGCACTTGAATGTCAAAATTAAGTATGAAATAGCTGTAAAATATGTAAATAATTCTCTTTAATTTTGTCCTGGTTTATCCAAAACGCTGGTCTGAGTCCCGTCCCAAGCAGGCAACTTTTTACTGTGAGAAGAAAAGTGCTTTCTCCTCTAATGCCTCTCTCTCCTCTTTTTAGTTGAAATTTCAAAGGAGGAACTAGACCAAGAAGATCCTTATCTGCATGATGGCTGCAGAGGTAAGTCAGGTGACTAGTCTTGTTAGCCAGCTCTTTTGTGATTGCCTCCAATAAAAGTGAAGCAAACAGATCTAAAGATTAGCCAAAACCTTTTGCCTAGGCTAGTTGTGGGTAAAAATAACAAGATGAAGATCCTTTCTAAGAAATAGTAGGCCATTATGTGATGCCTCAATAGTTCTTAAATACAAGGGAGGCATTGTGTCCCATAGTGGAGTTCGTCTTACCCAACTGAAGTTTAGACTATGCATTTGACTTCTAGTGGGTAATAGCTCAGAGGTGTTACCCATTGAACCTGTGGAGTACTTTGGATTCTTCAGAACGTGGGGATCCTATGTTAAATATGTGCATTCTTTTATTCTCCTCTTGGGATGATCAGAATGATGGCACATGAAATGAAACTTGTTTCCTTTTGAGATGCATCACCTGAAAAAAAAAAGGAAGAAAGGCGACTATTGTCCTCATTAGTCAGGCTGTTCTGCCTCCTGGGAAAATTGTGTTATTGGGATATTGTTCTGCTAAGTATTCTGATTTATTGCTTGTCACATGTGATTTACATGCCTATAAACTTAAACCAGCAGTGATTTATCATTTTCTACAAGCATTTCAGAACTAAGTAATGTATTTAGGACAAAATCAATTTAATAGACTTATATTCCAGTTAAGAGATGATTTACTGTGCTGCATGTTGTATAGCTATTACATTCTGGAGAGGATGGAAATGTCTACTAGGTCATTAGCTAGTCAAAGCCAACACTGGCTCTCCTCCTTGTCTCCAGCTGCTAATTACAAGAGATGACATAGAAAAATGTGTTATATATTTTCCTAGCATTATTTCATTATGTAATCAGTTGTTGCATTTGTCACTTAATGAGCTGCTTGCAAGAGACGGGTTGTTATGGCTAATTACAAATTAGAGTTTCTCTCTACCATGTATTTTCTGATAAACTTCGCATGCCAAAATTACTTGTGACTTTCCAAACTTCACCAAGGGAAACTTAAATTTCCTAGGCAGTGGAACTTCCAGCAGTTTGTTTTGGAGCACCTTCATGACATACGAGGAAATTAATTCTGTTCTTCCATCACCTCCATGATAGGTTTGACTGTGGTTGACAGGAGCTCAGAGAATTAGCAGAGGTTCAGAAAGCAACAGCTGTACATCTCAACCACAAGACCGTCGTTCCTTCTAATGTCTTTGCCTTTTCCAGTACAGTGTACAGACCTGACTTTTGGTGGGGTGTTAATGGCCTCATTAGAAATTGTGGCACTTAAAAACATTATTGTAATTCACTCAAAAGTTTGAAGTATTATAGCTGTATTTGCCCACATCGATTGCGCTTACCTCAAACCTTTTGTTCAATGCCTCTCCAGCCATTCTGAAAAACAGAAGGCGGCAGGTTCTAATTGTACTGAGGGTATCAATACTCTTACAACAAATCGTTGTAAGTACATAACTATTTCCCTATCGTGAGAATATGAAATTATCTTAATATTAATTTATTTTTAACAAGTAAGTTTTCTTAATGATGAACCAAATTTTGTGTACATTTCCTATCATATCCTCTCTTTCTGTCTACCAGAATAACCCCAGCCCTCTTCCACATCCTTTGTGACTCCTGCACACACCTCACTAGGTCCAGTGATTCCAAACGCTTCTTTCCGTGTTTAGTACTTTCCTTCTTTTGTATATGTGTGTGTTTAGTTACCTGCTTTTCTAACTAAATCAGCAAGCATCCTGTAAATTAATGGCTTGTTTCAGTTCCTGTGAAGAGCTACGTAATTATATAAGACTTCTTAAATTATCCAATTAGGTGGTGGTCCCTGCTCGCAGCAGTGTAGAGACACAGGATCCAGTTATGTCTGCTCCTGCTTTGTTGGGTATCAGCTTCAACCAGATGGTGTCAACTGTGAAGGTAAAAGAAATAAAGCCATTGCATCGATTATCAACATCCTTGTTTTAAAAGAGCAAGAATAGATTAAAAAAGATCCAGACAGAAGAGGTCAGAATATGCTTATGCCAGTTGGGGAAAGAGATGAGATCATAAAAAGTTGCTTCAAGTGGAGTGTTGGAATGAGAGTTGTGGGAAGATGGAGTTAAGAGAGAATCAGTAGAAGAGATGGAGGATTTAAATTGGAGAACAGGCAGAAAATCTTGAATTTATTGTTGTGAATAAAACCAAAATAAAATACCTGATATCTTTTATAATAATAGATAATAATTGATAAGGCAGATAAAATAGAGTAGGATGCTTCAGCTTAAGGACACAACTGATGGGAAGGATGAAAGTTTTGGATATTGTAAGTGGCATGGGAATAGTCAAGGGGGAAGAATTGTGAAGTTTCTCCCAGAAGAAGAACTAAAGGGATGGAAAATGAAATGTGCTGGGATAGAGCTCATCGCACTGGACTGCAGACATTTGCTTCTGAGCTAGTCAGCCTAGGCTCCTTTTGTTGTTAACTGAGAGAAACAAGCACTTCCAGGGCACACTTCATCTTGCCTGTTCTGCGTAGCTATTCTAGGACGAAAAGCATTACTCATCAGGAGTGCCTTTTTCTGGCAATCGCTGAAAAGGGAGTCTAGGAAAGTAGCTCAGATACAAACTTCAGAATATTAAATAGATATTGATGATCAGTCAGATTAACACTAACCTAGTGTGAAATATAAAAAGGAAGAAAGAACTTACACATTTGATACATGTGGATGCCAAATTTTCTTGTGCATTCAAAGAGAAAATGAAAAAAATCACAAAAGAAATGTCTATCAGTAGCTATAAAGTGGGAAGTTGCACCCTGTGGCTCGGGTGGTCCCTAAGCAGTATGTTGGTGGGTGGCAGAGCAAGGGAAGGATTTCTGAAAGTTTACCTCATTCATGCAGTCACTGTAACCATATGCTACTGGACTCAGATGATGTTGGCCCTTTGCTCTCAATACAACTTCCTCTCTTAAGCTCAGTGAATCAGCGGTCCTAAGTCCTGTTACCAGCAGGGTCAAAACGTCCTTACTGGCTCACGTTCTGACAACAGAGATGAATACACGTAGGTGTGTGAGTGTAGGGTCAGCTCCACACCATTCTTTGTATCCTGATGCTCAAAGTAATGACTGGTTGGAGGTGTGCCCACAGCTAGCCTTTGACCTCATCTCTTCCCCATGTCTTCATTGTTCTTATTTACTCTCTCTCTCTTTTTTTTTTTAATAATTTTGCATATTCTAGATATTAATGAGTGTATCACTGGGACACACAGCTGTGGTATTGGACAAACTTGTGTCAACACATTAGGATCCTTCCGCTGTCAGCGGGACACAAGCTGTGGAACTGGTTATGAACTAACAGATGACAGTCGTTGCAAAGGTACGTCTTGTGCAGAGAAACTGAAATCGAATAAGTACATCATGATGTCATGCTCTTTTACTTTTGGTAAACTTTTGTGTAAGCTGTAGTTACACAGGGACACACAGACAGTGCTGTTTCTTCTGGGACAGTGGTCTTCCACCTGTCACCTTGCAGATACCAGATCAGGCTGTCTGTGGACTACTACAGAGACTTCCAGGAGAGATAATGACGTTTATTTTACAGTGGCAGTTTGTGCTGCATGATAGGAGTTGGTCTGGGGACTGAAACAATAGATTTGGAAGGCCCAGCACTTGCACTATACACATTTTTTGTGGTGTTTACTTCTGGTTAGCTCTAGTCTGGTCCTGTGAATTGGTTGCTTATTAGTGAGTGGAGTGCCTAAGTCCTGCTCCTGAAGCATATCTAATATTTAGTTTCACCTGAAAGAATCAAGTTTTCACACTTTGGAGTGTGAAACGAAGTGTGGCAAGTGGGGTGGCCAGGTGCTAGAATTTAAAAATGCTAAGGTAGATGTATCTTTTTAAAAAAAGTAAGTCTTTATCCTCAGGAGGTTTAAATTTGTTACAAAGGGATTAATTTCTTAATCACAACATTCTTAAAGATTTAAAAAGCACTGTTCTTGACTAGCTATGTTGGAAAAAAAAGAATAATAGTCTTTTTTGTTTTTTTTTTACTAAAGAAATGATTGATTTGAAGTTGCATCTAGCTCAAAGTATGCTGTTATGTGCATCTGTAACTTCACCTGACATGCTACGCCCACAGAGATATACATTAGCAGCAAATTCTATTTGATGTGGAATTTGTTTCCACTATGAGAAAGTCTGTTCCTGCAGAACTTAGAAATGTTTATAAACAGACTAATTTCACTCCACTGAGAAAATTAACTCAACCAAAACTCTGGGTAGGGTTTTATTATAGGAACTGATCAGTGATGAATAATCCAGTGAATAAAAAAGCTGATGAAAAAACTCCCATGCAATACCTGTGGAACATACAGACAATGTTTTTCAAAGTATCATGGTCTAACATTTATCCATTTGAAGTGAAATTTCTGCTGATTTGAATGACATAAGATTTAGGCCAACAAATAGCTTACCAGCAAATATTAACAATCTTTCTCTGGTAGAAAAAAAAGTAGTACAGACAGCAAATTATGCATGCCATCAACGTTAGAAATGTCGTATCTGGATAAGTTCTGTTAATAATGTTAATTATTAATGTTCTGTTAATAGCAATGAAAATAGAAAATTAATAATCTTCCTGCATTTAGTATTAAAGTGAGCAGAAATAATATTTATGTGCATTTTAAAGCACAATAATGCAAGGATATTGCAAGCCTTCATATGGATGAGAATTAAGGCCAACTGATGAACTTACGAAAGAAATGAACAATATCTGCAATGGGTCTAAGGTTAAAATTAAAATTGCACTTGGACATGTAATGAAATGTCACTGACTTCAAAGCTGAGCCCATGTCTAAGCACACCGCTGAATCAAGGCTGAACATGGTGCTTCAGGTGCTCATTCTGAATCATTTAGTTGTGAGACCTAAACTTGTAAAGCATAACAAACATACACAAACCCCTCTATATGTAATGTTAATAATGAAATAATAAAAAACCCTTTAGTTTAGTCTATCTGTTTTTACTGAGATTCTGTTTGAGGTAGTAGGTCAGATTGATCCCGGGTCACTGCAGTGAATTGCATGAAGGTACACTGAGGATTAATCTGTCTGACATTTTTAACTGTCTCTGATGTTTTAAATGTGATGATACAGCTTCTGTCAAACTCCTGCTAACAATTTTTTTTTGTGGTGTACCAGATATTGACGAATGTGAGACTGGTACTCATAACTGCCCCCCCGATTTTATCTGTCAGAATACTCCAGGATCTTTCCGTTGCCGACCCAAGCTACAGTGCATGAATGGGTTTATACAAGATGCGCTAGGCAACTGTATAGGTAAGACATATTCTTATCGCAGTGAATACTTAAGGAATACTTGCCTATAAGTTGTAGCTTCACTGGGTGAGTTCTGAGCTTCTCGAGTCATTCTTCATGCACGTTTGCTTTGCTCTGCTATGTGTTTTTTCTGCTCCTTTAGAGCTAGGCTTGGTCTCACAGGTAAGATTTAGAGGCAAAAAGATTTAAATAAAAGACTTAAATACTAGATCTCGATTTTGAATGAGATTTGGTTACCTAAGACACTTAGCTGCATTTGAACATTTTCCCTCAGTCTTTGGGGATTTTATCTGAAACACAATTCGTAAAAATATAGTGATATGTCTATCCAAAACTCTGTCTATCCAAAAGGCTTTAGCTAAAGCTTAGTATAAAAAGCTGTAAATTATGACATCCTCTGTGACACGCTTTGTTGATACTAGTATGTGTGGTTTTACAGGTATGTAGGTCTTTCCAGACCTGTCCCCTGTTAGTTATAGCCTATCAAGAATCTTACTATGCATGAGAATGATGGGCCAATTATAACACACTGTGGAGAGGAGTTTGATCTTGAAGACTGATTACCATCTGTCGGGCTAATGCCTTGTTTCCAAGACTCCTACAAAACAGAATTATAACATTTATATAAATATGTTAGAATTACTGGTTTCCAGCAGATTCTAGATGGAATTGTCTAATGTGACCTACAAATCTATCAGTTATTCCCTTGAGTAGTATTTTCAAGTCTCAACTTAACTTTGAATTCCCCCAGCGGCGTAGCATGTCTTGGACTCGTGGAACTGGCTGAGCGGCAGCAGCTGCCAAGTCTCACTCGTCGTCAACCTCTCGTTCTCCTGACCGTATCATACCCTGTAGTGCCGAAATCTGACACTGGAAACACTGAGACTGAAAGCGAAATTGCAGCCTTTAAAATGACGGGGGCCAGCGCCTGTGCATAACACGCCCTTTGAAGACGTATATCTGCCATAGCCAGCACCAGGTCCACGGCAGTTAGCAGTTAGCTTGCCTTCACCGACATTAGTAAAGTCACATCAATTTGCAGCAGCGATAGTTATGTCCTCTAAAATGCATTTGCTCAAAATATTTACCAAAACAATTTCACGGGCTGTTTTTACACACTGTGAATCAAGTGCTGCCCTATGTGGTGTTGAGGGAAAAAAAAGTATGAAAACTGCTGTCTTTACAGTGTCTTTGTAAGTTGAAAATTTTACACACCGTAGTGAGCTGGGAACGCCGCTTTGTAAAGTGATGATATCGTAGAGAAACAGTTGGGAAAATTTTAGGCAGAGAAGTACTCACGTGGAGCTGGATTTCACTGCAGGTTATGTTATGCAAGCCCATACACTCACAAGTGGTGCTGCTCCTACAAACTGTCAGGTCTTAGTACATTAAGATTTCCAGGAAGCAAGGGCTGCCTCAGTACTTCCTGTAGCCACTGATTGCTGACTGATTTGCACTGATTTTTCAGTGCAAAACTAGTAGCACATGCTAACTTTGCATAACAGTGAGTTCCTTACTTTTTTGGCTATATATGCTGCACCAGATCATACTCTAATACAGCTTAGTCTCATCTCATTAAGTTTTCTGAGGTTTTATAGTGGGTTCTTACCAGGCAAAAGGTATCTTTGTCATAAAATGATATGATGTCCGGTTTGTAAAAAAACCTGACATATATTTGATGGATGATAGAGGGCTGCATAATCTTGTGAATACATGCTTCACATTCTTATGTGTTTACATGGACAACTTACCATAAGACAAGGTAAGGTATTCACGTGAATACCTGTGAGCGGTAGTTTATCTCCCTGTAAAAATGGACTCAGCTCCCACCTCTGTGAGCACGTACTACCCCATAGCTCATTCACTGTGAGCCACAACCCACAGGCTGCAGCATAACTGGTTGAGCTGCTGAACTGAATTGTTGATCATCTCTTGTACATTTAGAGGAGACTTTCACAGGCTTTTGGATGAATGCAAGTTCTAGACCCAATTCTAACCTCTCCCAATCTTCACCCTGGAAACGTTGTATCAGTGAAGCTAAATAGCATGAATGGTTGTGTTCTCCCATGGGCAGAACTTTTCAAACTCTGAAGGAGTACATCAGGATGTCATCCTGTAGAGGATTACATAAGGAAAGCATCTTACCTTAAGTATCTTCAGACAGCAAATAGTTACACTGACTTCTTGTGTTCTCGTAGATATCAATGAATGCCTGAGCACCAACATGCCGTGCCCAGCTGGACAGATATGTATTAACACCGATGGCTCATATACCTGCCAGCGAATCTCACCCAGCTGTGGCCGAGGGTATCATCTCAATGAAGATGGAACAAGATGTGTAGGTAAGTAATGGTTTGGAAGAAAAAAACAGTTTGAAGAAATTAAATCACATCTGTCATTCATGTTTACCAGTTTCTTGCCCTTTACTCAAGTTTTTCTCACTCCCATAGTCAATTCTTGATGCTATTCTTTCCCTCATGGCAGTCCCAACAAGTGAAGAATGGCAGGGATCCACTCTATCCTTCATATAACTCATGAAACCCTATATTCTGAGAAGAGCTTAAAATCTGTCCCCCCCCCCAATCAGCATTGTCTGTGACTATATTAGTGTACTGAGACAATGCTATGTGGTCTCAAATCTCCCCACTACAGAGGTAAAACATAAGGCCCACTTAATGTCCCACAGAAGCCATTCAAGTAATGTTGAAAGGCATATATGCCTTTGGCTGGCTTTTAATTAAAGTGGCTTTTGCAATGAGAGCTGGTTTTGCATTTGTTTTCAATTGTTGTAAATGGCTTATCAAAGTACTACTGACTGTAGGTCTCTGGCATCTTACACCAGCTGAAGGTCTAGTCCATGAATGTTGAGTGTGCATAATAAAACAATTTTCCAGCTGATATCCTCCAAAAATTGTCTGATTTCATGATTTCTTTTCCCTCCCAAGTCCATCAACATCAAAAGGAGACATAAGAGAGAGCCTCTTTCAGTAAGAATAGTTTGGTTTTGTGACTCTGATCTTCAAGTGGAACCTGACAGCTAGATCAAAATCTTGCTTTGTGTTTAAAACTACTAGGGGACACAAATATGTTAACATATTGCTCTCCTCTCAACTTGTACGCTCAGAAGTGTACTTTCAATCACTTCTCTCCCTTTTTTAGATGTGGATGAGTGCTCATCCTCTAATCAGCCTTGTGGAGAAGGACATGTTTGTATAAATGCCCCAGGCAATTACCGTTGTGAGTGCAAAGCTGGCTATTCTTTTGATGTCATCAGTAGAACTTGTATTGGTAAGTTGCATGTTTTGACTTAAAAATATGCAGGCATGGCATTTTAAAAAATGATCCCCTATAAAGAATGTTATTGCTCTCTGTGTAACCTCTTTCATCTGAATGTAAAATTGACTACCATATTATTTGTATAAATCTAATACCGTATTAAAGAGATGCTGATACTTCAAAGGGAGTGGTATTAATATTGTCAACACGTTATCTGTTATCCTGTTAAAAGGTAAGATTATGAGAGTGCGTGTAATTGTTTTCTGTGATACTTTTATATGCACCTACAACAAAACATTCCTTTGGAAGATCAAAGCAACTTTCTTCTTTATAGATCTAATTCAGTTATGCACCGGAGCTCTTCTGAATGGGCATTTTGAGTTAGTCCTTCCCTCTCTAGTTTTAAATTAAATCTAGAAAATAAACCCCAAACTTTTGTGACCACACTCTTGTCCAGACTACTGCTGCAGTGAAACCACCCAATACATAGACCTCTGTAAATATTTATCATTGCAGATATCAATGAATGCAGACGCTATCCAGGCCGCCTTTGTGCTCACAAGTGTGAGAATACTCCTGGTTCCTATTACTGCACTTGTACCGTGGGATTCAAACTTTCAACTGATGGCAGGTCATGCGAAGGTACAGCTGTCATATGCTTTGGCATAGAGTGTGAGATACAGCTCACTGCTGCTTAGCTGTTTTCATTTGATTTTAGCTTGTAAGACTGCACTGGAATGGCATGAGAAATCAACGCAGTTACGATTAATCGAGGCTACTGTAGCCCACAGTTCCAATATATTGCCCTTTGGCTGGATTACAGAGATGTATGGACTGCATTTACTGTGTTTTGAAGGGTGATTCAGCTAGACTGGATTCAGGACCTTCAGAACCAGCCTTGCTGATATCCAGATACAAAAATGCAAGTGGTTCCTAAAGGCTCAGTACAAGTCACAACCCTTGAAGAACAATGGAAAATGATAGCACAGTGGAGATTAACCTATACTGCCAGATCCAAAGCCCCCTACTTCCAGCTTACTCAGTGACATGCATGCCATCCTTTTTAATTTAAAGAATTGTTTTCCAAAGTTTTGCCTTGGTCCTGTAATAGGAGTGATGAATATATCAAGAAACTTGGGGTTCAGGTATATAATTTTGCATTTCAGATTTAAATGAGTGTGAGAGCAGCCCTTGTAGTCAAGAGTGTGCCAATGTGTATGGCTCCTATCAGTGTTACTGCCGCCGTGGCTTTCAACTTAGTGACATAGATGGGATTTCATGTGAAGGTAAGCATTATCGTTTTGCAGGTGGAGGAAGAGTGAGCATTTTTTATTCTCACTGTAACACACATGAACAGTTCCATGTAGCTGTAATTGTTTCATTTCAACATTTGATTCTCTTTGGTATTTTCCTGTGAAACTATGAAACTTAAATTAATGAAGGTCTTCCACGTATGTCCTAGTCTAGAAATATCTCTGCTTGTGTGATGTTAGTTTTGCTGTTTACACTGCATTGTAGCTTGACATACTTCTGTAACTTGCCAGAAATATTTTTTTTCCGAGGAACTAACAAAATTTCTAGTCTTCAACAAGTGAAAATACAAACACATTTATATGTTGCATATGTAATACATAATATTACTAGGTAGTCTATTATATGTCCTCTTTTAGTGGCTGGTTCTGAACTAATGTGTAAGTAGGTTTTCCTCAAACACCAGGAGGATGTGGGTGAGACCTTGTGGGCAAGATCCTGAATTTGGGCTTAGGTCTCCAGGACTTACTAGACAGTAGAACCTTGGGCAGAACATCTTGATTTCATTTTTCTAAGAACAGGGATCAAACTATTCCTCTCCCTCCCTTTTGTTAATTACTGCTATGCATGTCACTGTGAAGTACTTGCTCTTATCCATGTACTTTGTCTCTTGGGCCCTTACCTTGCTTTTAATTTTCTCCACACCTCCATTTGTTCCTGACAGCCTTTATTGACTAGAGCCACCCCTGTCTGATGATCTTTCTCCTGGTCCAGCAATTAGAATCATGAAATTGTGGTTGAAGCTCGCAGCGGGAACACTGTACGTGTGCACTCAGTTGCATGTCATGAACACATAGTAAATTAGTGGTATTTTCCTCTTGCAGATATCGATGAATGTGCTTTACCTACTGGAGGGCATATCTGTTCTTTTCGATGTATTAATATTCCTGGGAGCTTTCAATGTACTTGTCCCTCCACTGGTTACAGGTTGGCACCCAATGCACGCAACTGTCAAGGTGAGTACAACAACTGCAGTGAGACCTAACTGGATTGTGGACTTCTGAAAAGTTCTAGCAAGTTTTTATGTTTAAAAAATGCCTTTCTTAGAACATTATAGGTAAAAGAGTAAACATTGGCTTGAAATTTGAAAAAAATCCAGTATCTTATAGTAAATATACAGGAAATTTCTCTTATAAAATATAGAATGCAGTAGAGAATGCTTTGTATAATGTTATTAAATAATTATAACAAATTCTGAAGATGAAAATTCCCACTGTGAAATTGTATGAGTTAGTTTAGCCATTAAAAGGAAATAATTGTGCTGTACACATTTCGGCAAATATTTAGGTCTTGTCCACTTAGTGGCACTGCTGCTCTTTCTTTTCCTGTTCTTGCCTGTTGTTTGTGTTAGTTTTCTTCTTTTTTGTTCTCCTGCCCTCCCCTTTCAATCCTGTAATAATGTTTAATTGCACCCCACGTTCTGTCGTACCTAAAATGATATTTCATCGTCTGGCACCTGCAAGTAGAGGAAAGGCGTGTGTTTCATTCACTCACCTTTTTTCATTTGGCAGATATTGATGAGTGTGTTGCGGAAAGCCACAACTGTTCTTTCAATGAAACCTGCTTTAACATCCAGGGGGGCTTTCGCTGTCTGTCTTTGGAATGTCCAGAAAATTACCGAAAGTCAGGAGATACGTAAGTACTTTCTTTTTAGAAGTTGGACAGTTTTTCGGTGACGTGATCTCCTTTAAGTCATGCCACTGATGACTGAATACATAACAGATTCTGGAAAATACGTACTTTGTTGGTAGGCCCAGCCTATGTTTTGCACACACAGGGCTGGACTCTTTCTCACGCTCCTGTTGCAGTCTAAGAAAATAGTATTCCCTTAAAATATGTCATGTGTCTGGTTTGCATCGTAATGGTCTCTGGAGCCATAAGCTGATGTTCTCTCTCTGACTGCCTTGCAGGCAACCTGTTAGGAGGGTTACATCCAGCTTCAAGATCCAGACTTTTAGTTCCTTTCACATGTAGTCTTTCCTTATATTACACTCCAGGGAAAGAGTTATTTTTAGTTCCATCTCTGAAGTCTTACCAGTGCTGTTGCAAAGCATTGCACGAATGTCTTGCTTTTAGTATCCTTTCACCTCTGTTAAAACAGCTGGGAACTCTAGCAAGGGTGATATGTTAGCTGCTGCCCCCATATTTATGTCTCTTAACCTAGCTCAGATGACATCTTTGCATGCTGGTGTTGAAAATATGAGACACAGGTATGGGAGAAGCAGCAGCTGGAAGCTGATTTATACCCATCAAATGGTGGTAGCAGTATGGAGAAGTTGTTGCAAAATGTCAGTGGCATAGCTACAGCTAATGGCTGATGTGGATGAGTTCTTTTCCTCCCGCCTGGGGCTTTATGGCCACCCTGTACTCCAGCAGTTCTTCTGAAGGCTGCTCCATGGTCCCTCCCATGTGCCCCATATCAGGTAAGTGTATGTTCCACCAACTAGGGAGGAATGCTGGTAAATCATCTTCGTCATCAGCCTACTATTGCTTTTCACAGTCAGTGTTCATATGCCCACCATCGTTTCAAAAAAATTGAGTACTCTGTGCCTCCTCCGTAGAATGAAGCTAATGTTGATCTTCATCAGAGGGATTTTGTGAGGATTAGTTAGTTTCCATTTGAACCTTAAGCTGTGAAATTCCATATAAGTGGCACAACAGATGTATTTGATCAGAATGCTGCAGAGGGAGTTCATAGTATAAAACCAGAGATTTATAAAATATGCTTGCATTATGAGAAGAGTATTTACATTTAAAATTACCTTTGTCACATTAATAAACAAGGAAGGCCTAATGATGCAGATGTTCTCTTTATTTGTAATATTGTGGGTTCATTTTTATCCTAATTAAAAAAAAGTCATTTGCAATGGGCCACTAAGCCGAATTACCAGATTTTTACTCTTATGAACATCACGGAGTTGCAAAGTTCAATTTAGAAAATAGGCATCGTACACACACATTCCATTTAATCTTCTTTCTTACCTCTATTTTTATGTGTGTATTGAAATCAATGGCTATTTGAGATGTAAGAGATCTTTTGGGGAAGCAGTAGAATAAATTGTTTTTCTGTGTCTGGATTGTTGGAGCTCTCTAATGGCTTACTCTGCCTAACTCGAACAGAATCATAGGGAGAGATTCTTCTGATGTGCTAGGGCTATAATTAGGCTATAAGTCAGACACAAATCCTGTAGCTGCTCAGTGAAGTCCTAATTATTTTAATTCCTTGAGTTACGGTCTTGTTGAATTTATTAGGTTTTCTCCTCTCAACAGCTACAGACAAACTTACTAATTTTATTGTTGAAAATGTGTTTGCATAAACCAAAGGGAGTATGAGTTCATTATTTTTATCGCAAAAAGTCCAAGTTAGTTCAATGGGGAGATAGGTACTCTTACAGTTAGCCAGCATACAAGTATTATACCAACATGCTAGAATCAGCGTTTATGTATTGGTTTACCTTGTGCCCCTTAGGGAACAGTTTCATGAGACAGCTCTTTAGCATCCTTTTACATCCAAACTAATTTACTTATTTTTGAATAATTTATTTTTGTTATGTGTAACCCATCATAGCTGATAGCTATTATATCTTCATTAGCTTTTGCGTAATAATGACATTAAATCACTTTTTCACCCAAGCTTATGCTAGGACTCTTAAAATTAAAATAGTTGGCTTCTCATAACATCATATCTATTATAGATACCATTTTTCTCTCCTTTTTATTCAAAACACATTCCATTGGCACATCATAAGAAAGACAATACATTTTCCATTCCCATCAAGCTGGCACCCCATGGGATTTTTTTTACTCTATTCTCCAAAATTTTCTTTGGAATAGCTGTAATTTTATCAGCCTCAGTCCTACAAATCCAGGTTTGTTCATTCTTATTTTTCCTTAAAATCCTTATGTACAGGCAATCCTGTACATTGATCCAGAAGCTTCCTTATCCAATACCTTTAAAGCAGAGATTTTTGCATGGTGGCTGTTGCAGTGGTGATTGTCATCAGGTGAAGTATTCACCGGATCATCCCATGCTACAGGCTGAAAGCTCAGGGTGCTGTGTAGATACTTGGAGCTTCAGGAGCAAAGAGCCTGTGTAACCTTTCCCAAAGACCAGCAAAATCCCTGGTGTGGTTCAATACTTAATGGTAACATCTTTATTGAATGTCTTATCTCTTTTGCTTAAATTCTGTAATTTTTTTACACTTGATCAGCCTATAGGCTTGCTATTTTTCCAAGGATAATTAAGATCTACTGCTACTCACAATAGGACTTAACTTGCTGCACTGCCTTGCCAAACGCTTTTTGTTTTCAAATTGCATAACAATTAAATTCTCTTTATGTGACACTGAAGTCAAACATTTGTAATATTTAAGCCAAGAAAAATAGTAGAAATGATAAAAAAGTGGTTATGGCAGCATGTCAGAAATGTGTGCTGCATTGAGCCAGATTGAGAAATATTTTTATGTTCTAGACATGTCTGTGTATTATTAAGGTTGCCTGTCGCTTCTCGTTATTAGAACCTGTTTTTAACTGCTTAGAATTTTGCCGAAACATAACCAACGGCTGAAATTTTACATGCCAGGCGTCTGACTCAGGCTCAAGTTTTGGCAAATTTCAGCCAAAGCAGTTCACTCATTTCCAAGAGCAAGGGTAGGGAGGAACACATTGCCTTGTGCATTTAAGACATTTTGATGTTTTGTTTTGTTTTTTTTCTTTTAACAGTTTGCTGTCATGTTTTGGAGCAGAAATCTGAAAATTGTTAGGAGATTGTTTTTGTGCTTTCTGTCATCCTTACTAAAAACCTCTGAAAATTCTTCAGTTGCAAACCTTATAAATTGCATTTACCCTTTTTTTCATAAACATTAGAAAATTAGGACCTTGATGGGGTGATCTTAATCCACCCCATATGTCAAAACAGAATCAGGTCTACCTGGAGTATTTCTGAGAGTTGTTTAACTTTTGCTTCAAGTCCTTGAATGATAAGGATTTCATAGCCTCAATGGAAATTTGTCTTTGTGTTTGACTGTCTTCCTCAGTGCAATTTAATTCTTTGTATCAGTAGAGAGGCCTTTCTTTTTTAGCAACAAACAATTCTCTTCTTATTTAGCAGACCTGAGCTGCTTATAGCACTTTAAAGCAGTCTAAAATGTGCAGGTACCAACTTCAAAGACTGTCTGAGCCCGCTCCCACAAATGGGCACAGGAGACAAGCCTGATCTTCCCCATAATGTCAGCTCCTATCTGTCTTGGGCCAGGCACTGCTAGCCCTTACAGCCCGAGAGCCTGTTTCTTCTGTGCTTTCAAAGGCCACCCAGACTCCATGGATAAGAAAGCTGTTCCTAGCAGGAGTGAGGGAAGAACCGACTCGGTAAGAAGGAAGAGCATACTTAGGGATAAGGAGCCTGAATGTAGGGAGGGAAGGATCTGAAGGTATGGCCAGGTGGGGAGAAAGAATCTGGGAGATGCTCGAGGGGTAAAAGGTAAAATAGGGTAAAAATTTAGAGACAAGCGACAGACCAGCCACAGGAGTCAGGAGCTTATGGATAAGGGTGATTGATGCCAGATTTGGATGAAAACCATCGGAGCAAGGAATAATTTGGAATGACTGCACAAAGATACTGAGGGAAGGGGTGTATGCTTTGGGACTAGGGCTGAGAGGTAGAAACTGAGAGAACCAAGTGTCAGCTGGAAGAGGATGGAGTCAGAAGAGGAGGATTGGCAGTGGCTAAGTAGACAGTCCTGATGCTGAATGCTTGAGTGAGCAGGAAGGGTGATAGGCAAGGAAAGGGGATAGGAAGAAGAAGCCAGGTTGGGAAAGACAGATGAAGGAGACAAGGATAGGACATAAAGGCTGAGGCAAAATGAAGATGAGTCTGTCTGTTTTATAATTTGAAAACTCCTTCAAACTTTCCAGTTCCAGACAGGAGGAACATGCAGAGAATTTGTCCATCCTGTCTACTCTACTGCTGTGTACTGTATTCCCACCTAAGCCTGAAGTGGGACTCCAGATTCTCCTCTGGTTAAGAAATATCTGTGAAAACCAGCCGTCAGTTGGTTTCATTCCCTTGAAGACAAAGCCCACCTTCCCTACACAGCTGCTCTATTAACATAAATGTAGAGATCCACAACGCGGTGATACAGCCCGGCTGATGGTTCATCTGGGCTTCAAGGTGTGGTGCAAGCTGCTGGAAAGGAATACACACCGATGATAGCATGAGCGAGTGGCTTTGTAGCGGAGCATTTTCTAGGAGGTCTGTCAGATTGTTGCAGCTCCAGAAATCTACAGGGTTGAATTTCAGAAATGCGTAGTGTATAGGTTGGTAGTAATACTTGGTTAATTGTTCAGTGTGTTGAAATGGTTTCCCTGTATGAGGTAAATTACAGAAATCCTGCTAATGAAAAGTTCTTTTCCCTTCAGTTCATGAGGAGTTGTTGTATACCTCTCAACTCCTTTGGGCACAATGGAATGAAAACCATACCCAGAAATTAACAGGGGGGAAGGCAGAAAATATTTTCTCCTCATTTCTCCATTAGGAAATGTTGTATTCATTATCTAAAGCGGAAGCTCTCTAGTTTTGGTAGTTTTCCTTTATGAGTAACCAGTGATTGGTACATAGACTTCAATCTATGAGTAATTCTTTGAAACCAGTATTTCAGCCATATAAATAAACCTCAGAGAACAGAGTAGTAAGCGAGCTAAGATAATCAGTAACAAATTCAGGAATAAGTGTTTAGCAACAGTATATGCTTATTTTTCTAGCCCATGCACCTAAATGCAGAGGTTTGCACAGATGTATCTAAAACTGCCTCACTGCAAAGTGGTGCATGTTGTACTTAAGCTCTGTGGATTTCTCTGGTAGCACCTTGCTGCCTCCTCAGTGCTCCCCTTCTCCCACCAGGTCCCCTGTGCTCTCCCCCACAGCGACACGGTGTGGTGTCGGGACCCGGCAGCAGTACAGCCAGCTCCTCCATCCTAGGATGCCACGGAGCTGGAGCAGCGCCCGGGGTCTTGGGCTGCTCGCTCGCTAGCAGCAGGTTGTTGGATTGCCCCGCCGTATGATTTTCATCTGCCTGCTAAAGGGAAGCGTTTAGATAAGGTCTAGAGAGTACACTGGGATTTAAATGCTCATTGCCTATTGCCTTTGTGGTGCATGGCCCCAGAATGAACTCTGGTTCTTGAAAGCAGTAATATTTGCTATCTCTCCTTTGTGGTTGTTTGATGGAACAATTAGTGCACATTAACTAAACCTACAGTGAAGTGTGCAGTGTGTAGTGTGCACCACCAAAAAAAAGATAAAAGATGATGAATTTTGAATAATTCTAGCTCCTAGCCACAGGCACATCTGTCTCCACAAATAACTGAATCAGCAGAATGTCCTTTTTCAAATCTTGGAAGCTGGGAGCTTTGCTTTTTTGTTCTCTTCAAAAATTCTGACTGCTATTATAAAATGTATTTTACTGTTAAAAAAAAATAATAAATCAGGGCATCTTTATAAGCACGTAAGTGCTCATGAGCATGTACATGCTTCCAAAAAGATTTACATGAAGAAAACATTTCCAACTAAGAAACTAACTGTATTGACTTGCTTCATGATTTCAGCAAAACCAAGTAATTCTGTTAGTGGAGTTATTGATGTTTCAGAAAAGAATGCAGAACTCCCTATACCTGAAAATATTCCAAGACTATCCACACCTAATTAGCCGGCCATCCTGTGAAGACTTGTGTGTGCTCTTTACACACATGAATAAAATTAAGAATGTATTTAAGTCTTCAAAGATTTGCTTTGTACTTTCATTTGCAAGCTGTATTAAAAGAAAATGTAGAAAACATTACCTGAAGAACTGAGGGTGCATTTAACTACTGGTTTTGAAAATGCTTATTTTGCACATAATGAGAAGTTCCTGGAATTCAGGTCACCATGCACTGGTAACAAAGCGGGGCTTGCTTGTGAGCCACAGTTCTGTTGATGACAGATACTCCTGATAGGAGCTCAGTTTTATACATCAAAATAAAATAAATTAAATGGGCACTCAGATTTCCTTGAGGTGGTGAGGAGCAAACCACGCTTTCATGCTGAAGCATTTCTTAGCAAAGAAACAAAGAAATAGTTTAGGTTCTAAAGCCGGAGCCTGTGAACTGAATATTGCTTTTGAGTGAAGAGACTCCTGTACATAATTTAATTGATTCATAGTTGTGCATGAGGCAAGTTTGGAGCTAAATGCACAACCTGATCATCCCCAAATTTTGCAAAGACAACATCCCACTGAGATGGTCATGTGTACCTCTACTTCCACACACCTGTCTGAGGGGATGTTTGGATACTAACTTGAATGTGGTGATTTGGGCATATCTTTAATCTGAAATTCCTATAAACTTTCTTTGTATGCAATTCTTTAAATGCTTCTCAAACCCACCAGGTATCACGACAATGTGCTGGTAAACTACAACATTCTTTAATAGCAGTGCCTTTAATGCCCTGACCTGTCTGTGCCATATTTTACAGGACGAACTTCTCTCAGTAATAGAAAGGGAGGAGATTGCTCCTGCCATGCAGACCATGATTCCTAGCACTGATGTTCGCTGTTCACTGTCAGCAAGCATGGGTGATCTCTCCCTAGTTTTCTGGATTTTTCACTGTAATACTGTGCCTAGCGATAAGGGAAGGAAACAGCGGAGGGCAACTTTCTCACTCACCAGCATCATTTCTGTGACACAAGGCTGTGCAAGAGTGAACCGAATGCGTAGGGCACATACTGGAGACATCAGGCCATTGATCTTGTTTTCAGTGCCTGCCTAGATGGGTGTTAGGGTGACTCAGGTTGGTTCTCCCGGAGGCACAGAGAAATACTGTGACACATCAGGAGGAAGAAGGTTTGTCTTCAAAGCAAATATTCTTTGTAGTACAGGCAGTGTTGGAGATAAGTTTTACATTCCTCTGTATGCTCTCAGTTGATGAACATACATAGGGCAGTATCTAAAGTGCCTCTTCTCTCTCAGGAAAGCCAACTGCTTGTACATTCCTGGTTTTCAGAATACATTGCTCAGTCTTAAAATCCAGACAGGCATCCCAAGTAAGACACAATCAACTCACTAACCACTTAGGATCTCTTCCTTTATTTAACATATGTCCGGTCAACAGAAGAATAAAACTTGGGGGGAAAAAAACCCCAGAAAGCCAATATTCTCCCTAGGAAGAGCTTAGCTGATCTAAATGCAGATAAACTCTCACCCATGCTGAGGTGCCAGACTCAATCCACCTGTTCGTGCAAAGAAAGGGCAACAATTCTGAAAATGGCAACGCTTCTCCAAAAACACCAACAACAGATGAGTTCATTCTTATTTACTAAATGTCCACTGGTAGTATGACTGAGGTGCTAGGCTGAAGGATGGATACAGTGTGCAAGTCAACATATCTTTTCCCACCCCCACTGCCCTTGCTCTCCTATCACGCTTGCTAAATGTACGCTAATCTTCCTCTTGTCTTGTGTTCTCACTTTTCTTGCAGTCGCTGTGAGCGCTTGCCTTGTAATGAAAATAAGGAGTGCCAGAGCCTGCCTCTGAGAATAACCTACTATCACCTCTCTTTTCCTACCAACATTCAAGTACCCACCGACATTTTCCGCATGGGCCCTTCCAATGCTGTCCCTGGGGATAAAATTCTGCTGTCCATCATCAGCGGGAACCAGGAGGGGTTTTTCACCACAAAAAAAGTGAACAACCACAGTGGCATTGTGGTCATGCAGCGGCAAATCACAGAGCCCAGAGACCTTCTTCTGACAATTCAAATGCAACTTTCCCGCCATGGAACTGTCAACACATTTATTGCCAAACTTTTTATCTTTGTCTCTGCACAGCTTTGATCCCTAACTTGCAGGCATCATTGGCTACTTTTTCTCTTCTACAAGTAGCTTTTTTTTCCCAATTTTAATAAAGTTTTAGTTCATCTGTTGCATGCTGCACTTGCATTTTATTTGCCATCATCATTACAGTTCTCCATATTCCCCTATCACTGAACATCTCAGTTTGGGGAGATTCTTATGTGTACTCTGCATTATTATAAAAAGCAGAAATTGGTGTCCAAGAGCTTATTACTTGAATATACCAAGGACTGAAAACTACTAATTTTCTTCACACACTGGTGGAGTTGGTCTCATTTGATAATGCACAGCTGCATATGTTTAGGTCTAAATTTTCAAATCAAAATAGGTACATAATTTGAGCTGTCTCAACTGAGACATCTTTAGAGAGTTTCATCACTTATGGGGCAAATAATGTGCATTTTCTGAAAATCTGTTAGAAGGGCATAACCTAGGCCCTTAGAACCTCAGAAGTGCCCCAGCACACAAGTCACTGTGAAAGTGTGGAACCAGATTCTCAAGCTGCGCTAGGTGTCGTTGCTCTATTGTAGCCAGTGAGCTTGTGCTGATTTCCACCAGGTACAGATCCCAATTCTCACTTGTAAGGATGGTAGAAAGGAGAATCTCCTCTAAAGAACTTTTATTTTAGCGATTTTTCATCTTCCTTTCTGTGGAATTTCCACTGAATTGAAAAAGTAATGATCAGAAAAGAGCAATGAACTTCGTAACAGCATTCAGCTAGTAGCAGAGAGCTCCTTGCTGTTTCACAAGCTATATCCTGAGATGTGTCTACAGGAACATTTGAAAAAGATATTTAATTGGTCTCATAACATTTTTGTCTAACTTCCATAGAAAAGCTGATAAATTTTTAACTGTAAAGACTTTACCAACCACCACCACTATGAAAAATTTCCCAAGCAAACTTTAGCAGCCTTCAAAGGGCAGACAGAATTCCGATATCCAAATCTTTCTTTCTTTACCTCGGTGACTTTCTTCCTTTACTTCTATGCAGTCAAGAACAATGTAGACAACACAACTGGAATTTCTTTGGAATTCTTTTGTTTTGTGAGCTGGAAGAGGATTTCTTTTATGCTTCATACTTGTATTGATAAATATTAAAAACTGAGTCCCAGAGATACGATCTAAAAATTAGTGGGTTTTTACACCATCCTGGGCTCAGATATCTCTGCTGCCTGGTCCATAGGCAGAATAGTCAGTCAACAGATGAACGAGGAATAATCCATGTGAATGCTTCACTATGTAAATACAGACAGCACAGGCAAGGTACAAGGTTAGAAACTAGGAACCTTCTAAATGATCACAAGCCTGAATCACCTGAACACAAGGAATTACTCTATTAGCTGTAGGCTCTCAGGCTCATCATCAGCCAAGGACTAGATTGGGGCATGATCTCAGCACTCTGCCAGAGTATTACATGTTCCCTAAGGCAAAGTTTATCCCAGCTGGCTGACAGGAGTTCAAGTCTCATGAGGAATGCCAATGTTTAATAAGTCTGTTGACACATACTTATAAAGCTGCCAGAAGTTGCCAGTGGGGATAGAATCCCAGCTTTAAATACTGAAAGCACAAGCCCATGCTACTTGAGCTAATGGGGTTTCTTACCACCACAGAAGATGCTTGTATATAACTGCCCTCTGGCTACCAGTTCATTATGAGGCCATAATTAAGTAGGATCAAGATTCAAAAATAAACTTCATTTTTGCAAGCATTAATATGTATTCATTTGGCAGGAAAAGAAGGGAGTGTGAGAATTTGGCCCTCAGTATTGTAAAATGTTACCATATTAATTGCATTCAGCAAGTAATTCAAGAGCATGGAGCTCAGAGTCTCCTATATTAGGTGCTTTAATGCTGCAGCATAGCTGGAACTTTCAAGAACAAGTATGTAATTATGTAGCGCCATTTATGTGCATGGTTCTTTCCAAATGGAAATGAAATTGTGACTCCTGATCCAAAGAACTTACTGATTGAATCCAACAGAGAGTATGAAAAGGAATGACACCAGGACCCAAGAAGAAAGAAAAAATTGTGTTCAGGAAAGGATTATTTGCAAAATAATTAGAGGAACTGAACTGTATTTTAACTTTTTTCCTCTTCTAAATGCAAAAGGCCTGGAGGAGGTACCACCTCCAGAGCTGCAAGTTTTGTTAAGAGGGAGAAAACTTGAAGGAAAGATTTGAATAAAGAAAGTTCTTGGCACTTTGGAAGAAACTTTTGTCAATCACAATTCCCGCTATAGGAGGACATGAGCAAAAAGGAAAACATCACCTGATCAGAAGATCAAATGCAACGATGATGTGTAGGGATAAAATTCAGAAGTATTTTGAGATCAGAGCTCATGATTAATAGCAAATATCAGTATTTGAAATAGCTGCTAGTTGTCAAAGAAATTACTCCAGAAGATGTCTAAAGGTGTGCTGTCGAAGCAGTGAGACAACAAAGTGTCACCAACTGCACTTCAGATATGCTGAAGCAGGGATATCGAAAGGAAATCAGAGAGTGAATATTTAGGCAGAGGAAAATGAAAGCACAGACTCAAGTTTAGCAGTGTAATCAGAGCATGCAAGAAAATAAAGGTTGTGGGATTTGTAAGAGGGGAGAGAAATGGTGCAAAGAAATAGAGCTGCCACAAACGTATGTCTGTCACGTGTGTATGGTTACAAGCTGAATGGATCCAGAAAGTAGTTTTAGTTAGGAACTAACACAAATCACTTGTGATCATTGTGATCCTCTGTTTCTGTATGCAAAGAACCTAATTCATGTCAGAATGCTTTACTCCAGTGGATCAGAAGTGAGCATTATGAACGTAAGTCTTACTTAGGACTTCATCTTGAACAAATTCATGGCATTATTGAATGAGAATTTCAGAACAGTTTGTATTTGCCAAATTTTGTTCCAGCCAAAGTCAAGAGTAAAGCTCCCTTTTCTTCCCAGGAGGGAGCAAAGGTAGACCAATACTGAATGCTACAGACAGTCCCACCCATGTTTTTGCATTAAAAATCTGTTATCTAAATGCAGCTATGAAAATCTAGGATGCTGTATGTATCGTACCAGTACTTCATTAGTGATAATGCCCCAAAGTAAGTTATGCCAACTACTGTTTATTGGTGTCTCTAAAACATTTAGATGATGCTATAGTTATTATTTATGTGTTATATAATGCAAAGAGAAAAACTTCTAAAGAACTTTTTCAGAATTTATAAATACATTATTGGAAGTAAAACCACTCTGACTTGGCTGCTGTGACCCCAGCTCAGGAGGATCCAGAGGAAAGATGTAGTGTTTGTTTGTATGGCTGTGTGTCAACTAAACCCCTCTGTAGGCAGTAAGGAAAAATAAAGGGAGACAGGGAAACAAACACTAATGATGTACTTTTTGTCTCAATTCTATTTGTTACGTTACGCTGGAACTAGACTATGTAGTTTAACTGATCCTTATTTCACAGACATGATGAGGCTCAGCTAGCTGGGAGTCCTTTCTTAATTTGGCAGCTGAGGTTTAAAATAAGGGGATATAATCTGCTATCGTAGGTCAGACTATCATGCTCATATGTTCAGAATTAATTTGTTCTAAAATGACCACCATGAGGCATTTCAGCAGAAAGCCCTATTCTGTTCCCTGTGAGACGTCCAGGAAATGATGCAATTTTCTACGCAGATAACAGTGGGAAGTAAAAGGTCTCTCCTGGCCTGTATCTCCTGGCCGGTCTCAAAACACCAACTGCAGAGTGAGAATAAGAAGCCAGACTCAGCTGGTGTAAATTAACCAGCTTCTTTGCCTTCCCGTGGACTATGCCAGTTCACATCTGTTGAAGCATGATTTCCTTAACATTGATTCATGTTTTCTCTTTTATCTTTATTTTAGCTTCACACAATATCAGCATGTTTGGCTTTGTTTTCTTTGACGAGCAAATGTGGGTAGCACATAGTAAGAAGTTACTGGTGTACTGATTATTAATAGAGCCATAAAGTCCCTTTGAACATCTGAGAAAAAGATGGCTTGTAGGTGTGGACTTGGGTAGCACATTTTGAAAAGAGTAAGAACCATTTGTTTCTAGAGGTATATGACAAACTAAAGCTTCCATTTTTGTTTCCCTTTTACTCAGTGAATTTTTCTTCCTTTTAATCTTTTAATTCCCCCCCTCTGACACTGCAGCCTTTTCTTTTTTCCACTTAGAAATATGAAGAAATGGGCAGGTCAAAGTTGAGATCATTTGTGGGGCTTAATCACATTGTAAGTCCCAGCATAGCCCTTTCATCTCTCATGAACACAGACCGGGTATTGTGTGAAGTTCTTGAACTGTAAGTGACTTTAAATTCACTCTAGTGGACAAGGGTGAGAAGAAGTCATTTAACTTTTAATAGACTTTCAAGGACGAATGAGCAGCTGGTTGAGATGGAATATGAAATGACCCCTACCATTTCCCCAAACTCAGAATTCAATCTTTGAGGTATAATAGTGTGGTTAACTTTTTTCCTCCCCCAGTTTCCATTCCTCTCTGTTTTCTCAGTTTAGATGGAAAGGGGGGATGTGAGAAAAAGAAAAAAAAAAACCAAAAAAGACTGAAGAGAGGCTTTTCTGGCTCTTGCTGCACTGAAAATTGTGAAAAAAAGTTGGCCCTTCAGATATGTCCTGCCAGATTTCCCGAATGGAAACAACTGTTTCTGCTTTATACGACGGATATCACATGGAGTACAGAAGGGCTTGTGCAAATAAGTGTAGCTCCACTGAAACTGGTGACACCATGCCAGCGCACTGCAGCTGAGGACCTGGTCCTGGTCCTGTTTGTACTCTGAAAACAACTTTACATGACATCTTATGTACTACAGTTCTCCCTGCTCTTACAGGCTCCCCAGGGAGGTGGTCACAGCACCAAGCCTGACTGAGGTCAAGAAGCGTCTGGACAACGCTCTCAGTCACGTGCTCTGACCTGACTGGTCCGGTGTGGAGCCACGAGTTGGACTTGATCATCCTTATGGGTCCCTTCCAACTCGGGATATTCTGTGAATCTATGATGCTCTTACACACCTGGCTTGAAGAACTGGCCTTGAGGGGTGTTTGATTGCAACTCCTAGCCAAGCCAAATTTTTCAGTGGCCCGGCAGTTCTGATGATCTGTATTTGTCTAGTTTTTGAGGTGAAGAATGAACACTTATAGTTTCATATAGAATGAACAATTATAGTTTCTAGGTCCCCAGACTGCAAAACACAAAGTAATTAATTTTCAGGATACGTATGTATCTCTCTCTCGTTTCTCTTAGTGTCAGACATGAAAAGACAGATACTATCCGTTGCATTAAGTCTTGTCGACCAAATGATGTCAACTGTGTGTTGGATCCAGTCCACACAATTTCCCACACTGTCATTTCACTGCCCACGTTCAGAGAATTTACAAGACCTGAAGGTAAGTGGTTTGTTCCTTGTTCCATTTAATAGACTACAACATATAAAACCTCCACCGGAAATCCTTGCCTAAAGCCAGACTAGCTACCGGTGCAGTAAAATGTTTGCACGGTTCCAAATTATAGTGTACTGTTCATTTAATTAAAACCTTCGATATCCAGGAGTTTTAATTTTATGGGGCAAAGAAAGTAATTCTGAGCTCTAATTCATACAGCTTCCCAGTCTAAGGAAATACTGAGTCTGAATTCCCATTTACCACATTTACTCACATAATAACTGTGTGCCCCATTACTTTTTTCTTCCCTTTTTTGCAGATTTTGCCATAGGAAGTAGGTGCTCATTAGATTTCTCTCGCCTGTTTATGGTCTGTTGTTCGCTATTGACGGGTGGCTTGTTCCAAGAACATAGGCTTTATCTACATGCAAATATTAATTGCAAAATAGAGTATGTTGCCTGTACTATCTAGTACTGCGATTTGCCTGTTTTTGACGTATGAACAAAATAAGTGTTGTTTTTTTTGAAATATAGAATAAAGGAAGGGAAAATTCCAAGGACTGGACAGAAAGTTTTTAAGCTTTCAAAAGGCATTTAAGTGAGTGGCTGTCCAGTCACCCAGAGTGAGTTTTCCAGCCCCACATGCTGCACTCTCATGGGCACTTGTGTATTTCTGTAACTGCTTTGACTTCTGCGGTACCTGTGAGTTTTTTAAGTCCTGCAAGTTTATAAGGATCACAAGCACTTTGCACAGTTCTCATATAAACTTACAGATCAAGTGCCAATTTTTGCCCCTTGGCATTTGTATTCATTTTTTGGCCACTTCAGTGGGGATTGCTTGCACATCCAGAGGTGGAGTGACAGCCTTCAGCCCTGCTTCTCTGTAGGATGAGCCACTCAGCAACTTACTGTATGGCACAGACACAGAGAGAAGAAGGGGACAGAGGAGGGGAAGATTATTTTGGGAAGGTTTTCAAAGATCTTAAATCCCTATTTCTGATTCACCCAGAGTCTCAGCCTTGCTATCTCAGAAGGTTATCGTAAAGGAAAGCCAAAGGTACCACTTCTGTACCTGGCAGTGAGCCAAAGGTTCACTTCTGTACCAGGCAAATGAGTAGGGCAAGAGATGTCGCAATCCTTGTTCATACAGGAACAATTTAGCCACCAGTAACTTTGCTGTGTAGAGTTGCTATAGATTGTGTCAGGTCTGTTTCAGGCCTTGGCTGGCCCTACTTCACAGGGAACAGAGGAATGCCCCATAGCCACTTCTGCTCCCATACACACCCCTTCAGCCTCACCAGGTGTACTGGCAGCAGAGATAAGGTTTTGGCCCAGGATGCTTCCCAGACTGTTCCCTCATTACTCCATCCTCATGATTTAATACGAAGAGATGAGACCTAGTGATCTGAGAGTACTACTGAAGCCCAGAAGATGTTCCTAAACTGTAATTCAGTGCATGGCCTTGGTTAATTCCTACAGCCCCATCGTTTAGTTTCATCATCTGCAGAGTGAGTATAATAAGGAGAATAATAATACTTACGTCCTTCAGAAGGGGCTTGAAAAATAGTGTCTTTTTTTTTTTTTTTTTTTTGTTAAACCTAAACCCCTCCTCCAATACTCAAAAGGACTCTGTAATTTGCAATGGCAATACTTTGTGTAACTGCCTGAGAGAATTGGAGTTCAGGAGTTTATCTGTTTGGTCCCCCCCTCCTTCCCACCCTGTGGATCCTTGGTGTTGTCCTCTTTGGGTACATGCTGGAAGTCTGACTGGTTTCTAAGCGTGGACTTTCTGGACTCTAAAAGTTACAGTGTTTTGGCTTCAGGGATTCTTGGATGGTGCAGGAGGAGAAAATAAATCTATCCGAATCTTCCCTTCTCTCAGATCTTCTTTCTTTCCATAGAAAAGGACAAACTGGGAGTGGTAGGGGAGGGGGGTGTCCTCCAACAGCTTTGAGGACAAGTCATTTTGGATCAAATTCTGCCGGGTTCTTCAGTGATGCTTTGAAATACTTTTAAGTACATTCTGTGATACTCTTTATTTGCAGAGATTATTTTTCTTCGTGCCATCACACCTACATATCCGGCCAACCAGGCAGATATCATATTTGACATAACAGAAGGAAATTTAAGAGATTCCTTTGATATCATCAAGCGTTACATGGACGGTATGACAGTGGGTGAGTAGAGTGTTTTCTGCTTACTTTCTTCTCTCAATAATATTATACAACAAGGAAATTAACTCCCACCTTGATTTTTCAAGCCTGTATCGATTTAATATTCGCCAGTCCAATATGTGTAATTTGAACTAATATCACAGATTGTTTTTTATTCAAAATACCAGAGGCCCAAACTTTAATTTGAGAAGCATGTTAACTTTTTTTCAGAACTGGCTGTAATTACAAATGCAAATAGCTTAGCTTTAAAATTATGAGGTTTGCCTATTATAATCAAACCAAATATAAAATATGTAGTATGTCAGCAAAGAGACTGTATTTTAATTAACTTTCTTCTTTAAACAGCATTGCACCAATTTGTGGATAACAATAAAGTTTTAAGGCAGGACTGAATTTACTGGAAGTGTTACTTGGTTTAATATTTAATGACAGGCTGGTTCAGTTTTAAACAAATACCTCTGTTGAGGGTAAAAGGGATCTGTCAAATGTTACAGTTTAGAAAAAACTTCAGAATGGAATATACACATTTGATTTACAGTCTCAACTTGTCAGGGAGGAGACGTGGCAGGAGGTATACCTGTGTAAGCGGGTCGTGCGCTAGACCTGCATCTCCTCATATAGCAGGAGGGGCTGCGACACAGCATGGGGTTGTATTTTTGGGTAGGTTTCTTTCAGAGCAAGGCCCTTTGGGAGGATATAATGCACACTATATCCCACATGTAATGTGTATCCTGTATCTAGTATATATACATACATGGATACAGATATGTATTTCCAGTGTATGCTGTAGCTTGGCGCTCTGGGACCCAGCATATCCAGGAGCGGTTGGCAAATGATGTGAAGGTTGCAGAGCGGGAGCGGGTCCAGCTGATGCGCAGCTCTGCCCAATGTGCGTTGCTAGTGCCATGGCAGGGGAATATGCCGCGATTCGCATGCTTAGGGCATGAACATGCCAGGTATTAAAAAGTAGGATTTGATTGCTCTTTAGTAATGTTTGTTTATGAAAATAAAGGAGCACTGTTCCGAGTGAACATTGGTGTTTCAGTATGTGAACGTGCAGGTTCTGCTCAGGTTTATACACGTGCTTCTGCGCTTTCTAGCAGGACTTGTCTGGATGAAAGGAAAAATCACTGCCGTGCTTCTTCCATACTGATGGTTTGTGCAGGAGTCGTATTTAGCATGATCTGAAGGTGGCACTGTTGCATTTCAGAAGCAAGATAGTGCAGCATCAGCTGTGCAAAGGTCTTACAAACTGTAGATAAAAATCATAAGTCATTAGGTTTATATTTCTTTCTTTATCAAACAGAAGTATACATGTGAATGCTGAGAAAGAGGGAGAGTCTGTTAAAGCAGGGTGATAAGATTACAGATTTCAGGTATTGGGTTGATTCTTTAGAAGCATATAAATGTTATCAGATCCCACAGTAGTTACAGTAGTTTGCTTTTCATGCTGCGTTCTTCTTTCTGTCTGAAATAAGAAAGAAGGATGTGTTTAGAAATTTGACTGGCCAAGGTATTTGCCCGAGGGAAGCGTTTCCATTTTGAATAATAGGACTGCGTGTCAATGGTATTTTACCTGGTAAACTGGCTATCTGCCTCACGACGTTAGGAGAGAAAGGATATTCTTACACACCAGGTTGAGAGGATATGATATATGCCTAAGTACATTCCCAGCTCTGCGAAAAAGTTGGGCAACTCTTTCTTCACCTCAGTTCCCCCATGTGCAACATGGAGATGATCAAACATGCCTACTACTGTCTTAATTAATTCTTGTATGTAAGAGTCTTAATTAATTCCTCTATGTAAAAGTACTTTGAGATTAATGGATGGAAGCTGCAAAGTAAACTGCCTGCAGCAGAACTGGAAAAGGAAAAACAAAACAAAACCCCAGCTGATATTACCTGGAGGGGCAGAGGTTCAGGACAGCATGTTGTATGCGTGAAATTAGGATTGCAAATAATTCTGCCAGCAGCGGTTCTGCTGCTCTCATCATAATATCGTTTTTCGTTATTAATAATCAGAACATTAGGTGTTCCCATAAAGTGCTGGGAAGTTTTCAAGACAAATAAATGAGATGGGATCTTAGTCCATAGGAGTTCGCAAAGCGAGTCCCTCTTGTAACGAAAGAGGAAAGGTTTGTGTAAGGATGGAAAAAGACAAAGGGCATAGACAATATCAGGAAGATTTATTGGTTATCCCAATAGTTATAGGATCATAAGCACTCTGGGGCTGGACTCTAGCAGAGCAAATGCCCAACTAGCCCAGTAACCGGTGTCCAACATATGGGCCAGTAACAGAGAGGTATACAGGAATCTTTCTGCAGATATATTATTCCAGCTTGCTGCAACCATCAGTTAAATGCTCCTGGGAAAGCACACCTGGACCATCATGCTTGATGACCACTGATGGACATATGCCTCTTGAATTTGTGTAGCCTATTTTTAAATCTTTTTTGCTGCTTATATTGTAGAGGAAACAATACATTTACTCTGATAATAAATCATAGATGCATGGGTAAAAGGAATAATAAGCATGTTTCATTCTGTTGTAATATTTCAGGAGAAATGACCGGACTATCAAAGCTGTTTTATCTGCTAGTGGAAATTAGATCACCAGATATCTTTTCTTTACAAGACAATTTTTCTGTACACGAGAAAAGATAAAAAATCTCTACAGGAGTTTGGTTTTTTTTTAAAGGAAAGACGTGAATTAGTTTAGAGGGAGATGAAATGTGTAAGAGCATGTGGAAAAAAGCTGGAAAGTAGTTCCTAGTGTTACTGAAATTGTTGAATGTAATAAATCTTGACTTGATGTCAGAGTAAAGGAAAACCAATAAAGGGTTTCAAAGAAAGGAGGGAACACTGAGAAAAGCGGGGGAGAAAGGACAGATCAATGAAGATGCTCTTGCAGGAAGTCCTCCATTAGTAAAATAGTTTTTTGCTAGGTGCAACATACAAGAAGAGAGATGATGACTTAAGAAGGACCTGCATCTAAACTGTGTTTGTGTGAATGGAAAGGAACAAGGTACTCTCAAAAGTCTAACACTAAAAAAAAAAACCTGAAAAGCTACAGGTTTCTTTTGCTAAAAGTTTAAAGAGTGGGAGGAGCTGTTGCAGATGGAGTTACAGAATAAAAGGGAGGACTTCAACACTGACAGAGAATTGTGGACTGAAGAGAGTCAGGTTATCAGTTTTAGACATTATGCCTTTAAGTTGACACGGAGACATGAAGGAGATGGTGTTAATGAAGCTGAGAAATATGTAGGATTGGATGGAGAGTGGCTGATCAGGCTGGTTTGTGATCTGTTGATGAAGAGATAGAGCTGAGGGCATAGGAGGAGATGAGAGTGTGTAGGAACAGGTTGTGAGGAAGGAAAAAGAAGAAACTAGAAGCAGAGGAAAGAGCTGCACCAGGGAATGTTACAAAAAGAAAGAACACGGTCTCCCAAATGAGATGTAGGAGGAGCAGCCACAAAAGTAGGAGAAGAAAGAGGCAAGGACAGTATTGCAAAATCAAGGAAAGAAAATATATCAAATAGGAATCAGTAATCAGCAGTTTTGGACACAGAGGAGCCAAAAGAAGCAAGAACAGACTGCAAAACTAGCTCTGCTGACCTCTCAAAGATAAGATACTGTCTGAAAGTATCTTCCAGTGGAAGAAACTGAGCAAAAGCCAGCCTGCTGGAGTGGCAGTATGTAGACTTCATGCAAACTGAAGAAAAAGAATTGCGTAAGAAGTTGCCTCCAATATTTTTACCCTATTGTATTAAAGAGAGATGTGAAACCCCATTCTTTCCTGGTTCAAGAAGTGCTGTAGACTGCACTTCTACAGTTGCCTGGTGAGGTTCCAGGCCAAGGTGGCACTGAATCCAAAAGATACTGTTAACAACTGCACATCGCTTATTAGTGTGGGTGAGAGAAAACCAGACGTGCAGACCTATCCAGGTTGGGGTTTTTTAAAGCTTTTATAGACTTTTCACTGCATTCCTCCTTTAACCAGCTGTCAGTGAAAAATGAAGAATGCATTTTCAACCTGTACAAAAATGTCCTATCAATGCCTAAGGTATTATCAGATACTATAAAACATTTCCCCCCTCAGCTATGCATTCATTTCCTTAGGTGACTGTAATACCACCTTGCAGTCTGGTAAACTTCAGGAAGGTTTTTAAATTTCTTAATGCAGCCAGAAATAGTTTCGATAGGCTGAAATCTTCCATAACGCATTTGGTACTAAACTAAGCATATATTCTTGCGTATTAAGCAGAATAGTTCTATTCTTAGCAAAAAGATCCAAAGCCAATAGAATTATAAAATTTCACTTGTACTTATAGAGCTTCTCAGGGGTATGTGCTGGAGCCTGAATACACTGATACCAGCAGTTGCTTATAATTTTACCGATATCTACTACTGCTCTCCACTGTTAGTTGTAAAGATTTCACTGCTGTCTCTGTCTAGACTTTCCAGCCTCTTTTACACGTGTGATAGTTCATGATGCTACTTTTGAACCATTACAGAAAGTGTCTTGACTACTGATGGCACTTTTAAAAAATGATCAGAAGGTAAACAAAACCAGATAGCGTAAGAAAGTGTGCTTTTGTGTATATTTGACTTTTTGGGAAACCTGTCCGTAGCACAGGGGTAGTAGTTCTGTATCTCATAAGTAGTTTGACCATTCCCAGTGTGGCAAAGTCTTTTCACAGTCCACCATTGAGATGTTTGTGTGGTCTAACATTAAATTCAGAGTCATTGGATTGCAAAAGATTCGGTTCTGAACTTTGTCCCTGGACCCACTCTGCTCTGCAGTGCCAGGCAAGTACCTTCACATTCCTCTCTGCTTCTCCCTTACCCTCTGTTGCACTAGACTCTTTATCTTTGGGCCAGAAGCTGGCTGGCTCTTACCGTGCATTTGTTACGGTGTTTAGCATAATGAGATCCCCGGACTGATTTGGGTTCCTGGCACGGCTGTGATGCTGAAAGTAGCAGTTCACCTGCAGTTGCTTTTCTGTGGGGAATGGAGTCTACGTGTAGGCAGAGCCAGGGTGTCCAGGAGAGCTCCGAGGTTCACAGGGGCGAGGACATACATTATCTTCCCTTGTGGATATTCTTACTAGACAGTAAGCAACAATAGCCATCTTTTGTCGTGACTATAATGTCATTAGCATGAAACGACAATGGTGTCTGGCAATACAAAACCGATGCTGTCCAGTCATTCATAGGGAGCACACAGAGCAGGGACATAATTCAGCAGGTTTTTCGACAGGCTCTTGCAGCCTTACATTAAAAAAGACACAGTCCCTTTCAGTATCTTTGTTCTGGTTTCATCTGGGCTTGCCCCTTTCACAAGAAGAGCCCCTCAGCAAAGAATATTTTGTGAGTTTTCCTCTGTGCCAGGTTGCCCTGTCGAAATTAGTAGCTATGCATTTGAGACGAGGGTGCCCAGAAGCCATTTGGTAAATGGGATCCTAGATTTATTGCCTGAACCTGCCCTTTCGGGATGCTGATGACTGCGCTCTTCAGTACTCAAATCTCTCAACACCCTCCCTCCCCTCCAGAAAAAATGTCAGACTGGAGAGCTCTTCTGGAGGCAAACAAGCAACTCCAGCAGGAGGTGAATTTTCATTTTGTATCTGAGAAGTGCTGAAGGTGCTTTTCTGGTGAGAATAAGCCTCGTGCTCAAGTGGAACAACCTTCCTAATGCCAAATTTCACTCTAGCACATTGCAAGTATCTGGTTAATCAAACACTCCTCCTTGATCAATGTTCATGTCAACCCTCGGGCAGGAAGGTGTAACGTATTACAAAAACATTCGTACAGACTATCTTCAGTTACAGTTTCCATAAAGCCAGCAGACAAATAAATCACACTGCAACTCTGACGAAGTTTTGTGAACTGTGGCGTGAAGTATAAAATCTGCCAACTTAGGAAAGAAATGGACTGAGTCAGGGAACAGTTAAGGGGACCGCCAAAGGTCCTTGGTTCAGATTACATAGTGTGCATTTTTTTGTATTAATTTTAAACAGTGGACTGAGATATTATATAAATGAGCAAATAAAGCCAGATTTGGAATCCAGTACACTGAGAAACATACTACAGCAATTCCTCTGAGGGATGTCTGTGTGAATTCAGCCTTCTGAGGTGCTTTGCCCTGGTTTAGAGAAGTCAGAGACCTGCTTTTCTGAGGATCTCTAAGTGTCAAATATTTGTGCAGCTGATCCAGCTGCTTCTGCTGCTGCTCCTGAGTTTGTGGTTGATAGCAAGCATCTCATTTCTGCAGTAGTGCCTACACACCCTATAAAAATGGAGGCCAAAGATAAGAGACTCAAGGCATATCGTAAATCTGTCCCAGCATGATGTACAGATGCATGGCTTACTTAAAAAAAAAAGAAAAAGCCCACCTTAACTTTTGTTTTTAAAGGGGTCAAATGTGGTGAAGTGACCCCTTATTTCAGCCTTATTTTGAGAATTTGGTCAGGGATTAACATACATTAAGAATGAGAAAACTTCCCTCATCAGAAGTTATGCTAACAATACCAGCAGAGCTGTCGCCTCTAGGTGATGACTGAGCAGCTATATAAGGGCTTTCATGTCAAATCCTCAGGATTAGGTACTTTCTCTTCCATGGTAAATTGAATCACAGAGCTATATTGTGCTGTGTGCCATAATGTGGCTCTTTGCCAAGAAATGCTTGGGGTTACAATAATTAATTGCCCAGGTGTCATGGATATGCTACTGTATAAAAGCTTGGTTGAAATGGAATAATGTGGTTGTGGGACAGGTAGAGTAAACTAAGCCACTCGCACTAAATGGAGAGGTTGCATATACATGATGATGTACCATGATGGACACTAAACGCCCTGTAAATAACATAGTGGGGATAAAGTCTCAGGTGGCTGATATATGTGATTTTGCATGTTTTAGATATTTGGCTTTGAAGTTTTTCCACCTGTTTTTATAATATATAAGAGTCTTACACTACATAAAGCATGTCACATTCTCAAAGGTGGAACAGGAAGGATTAAAAAATATATGGTGGAAACTATTTTTTAATGAGGCTACTTCAAGTACAGTTATTGCATTTTAGGCATGAGTGATTTCGCAGCATTGTCAACATTAAAACTCATTGCGAGGTTTGGCTGGAAGGCAAACCAGAGATCTAAAAGCACTTCAAGTTTGCCAAACCAAGATAAGAGCACATCTCTCTGAAGTTATTTGGTATCCTTAATAAAGATCATAGTATTTGTAAACTAGCCAAACCTCAGTAAAATCAAAGGTTGTTTTTAATTCTTTCATAATACCAAGGCTCCATATGATCCAACATGACAGATAATAGCTTTGAAAATATTTACCATTTGTTTCTGGCCAAAAAATGTATTAATACCATGAGGCCTCTTTATTGCCTCTTTTATTTGATGCATTTCAGCAATCAAAACTTTCTAGAGAAGCCCAAGTGTTAATGAAATTAAACTTCGTTGAGTGGTTGAAGGATAGCGTTTATAATAAATTGAATCCCAAATTTCTGATCTGTTGAATAGGGCAGAAAGATCCTTTTTCACACTGATAAATAATTCCAGTACTGTAATTTCCTTTTCCTTTTCTTCTTTAAAGGTGAGATGAAACACAAAAAAAAGAAGCAGATTCAATTTTAGCTAAATTTAAACTAAGACTTGTACCCTAGGTGGAAACTTCAAAGGCTATGAGTACCTGGAGAATTTTAGACAATTGTTTGGGCCGTCTTTAAAGGAGAGCTTTGTCTTTATGTGGCTTATAAATGTTTACTGTGGTCTATAGGTACTGTGGGCTTGGGAGAGGTCTGAGCAATAGGTGTTGCTTATGGGTGCAGGTGCAGGCCCAGACCCACCTTGTTACACTACTGTTTTTTTTCTGAGGGGTGTCTCGCCCTGCTTCTGATCCTCTTTTACACCTCTCAGAGAAAGATACAGTATGGCTTTAGGCTGCACTGTTGGGTAGTGGTTATTGAATTGCTGTAGGGGCCCAGGCATTTTTGCCTGTTCCTGAGAGAACAGGCCACTGCGGTCAGCGCTGCACCAGCTGGTCCCGGTCATGAGGAGTCCTGTCTGCGCTGCTACCGCAGCACCTGAATCGCCGTTGCCCTTCTGTTCCCTAATAGGGAACGCTGGGGTTGTATTAAGTGATCTGGAGCTTTGCTGGTGCTTAAAAGGGAAATCCTCCTCTCCTGTCTACCTCTGAACAAATGCTCCAGCCCTTTCCCTGATGTCAGCATGGTGTGGCAGGCGACATTTTTGGTTCTCTTCATTCAGGAGTTAATCCAAGGAAAGGGGTGGAGGACCCTTGGTTTTGATCAGCTTAAATCAGCAGTGAAATTGCCTGGAGCATCATGTAGCTTATGAAAGCGTGATTTTATGTGTCCAAACTGACTTCTGAAGCATTTCGTAAGCACTTGGTTGCTCAACAGTTGAAAATTAGGCCATTGTCTTAGGAATTTGAATAAAGATCTGGAGGTCCATGTTTGCAAAGTACATGTTTTTGAAAATCTTGGCCCCAGATACTTCAGCAAAGGTACGTACAGCCAGCCACATGCCTGTGAAGCAGTTCTCCATCAGCATGGAAACCTTGTTAACATCCAACTCTAACTTGAGTTTCCAAATGTGTTCTTTTGTGGAGTGTACACCATCAAACTTGAATGAAGGCCTAATTCACAATGTTATGAGGGCAATATACTTCAAAGCAAGAGGAAATCTATTTCAGTACTTGTATTTTGATTAATGAGTTTTGTGAATCCTTTAACCATATTTATGTTTGTCAGGTGTGGCAGCTCAAGGATTAATGATATCTTCAGAGCTATTTTTCTGTATATGATTTGATGCCTGCAGTGATGATTACCAAGAAATATTTCATTTTCCAAAGAGCAGCCACTTATTAATAAAATAGATTATATCAGAAACTATAGGGCACCACATAGCTGGAGCCTAGATTGTTATTGTCACAAATAATTGAGAGAAATAGAGATAGCTTTTCACACACAGACAAAAAAAGAGAGAGAGAGAGAGAAAATGAAAAGGACTATTTAGTTTTTGAGAGACGGAGGAATCTAAGGTGTACATTAACTTTCTGAAGTCAGCAGACATCTGGTGGTCTGGGAAATGCCTGCAGTTTGACAGCTAGATTGTGCCTTTAGGCACAGTCATGAACTAGAGAGGACTGGAGGAATATAATGCCTGTGAGACTGCCTATGGAGGCACAGCCCACTGCTGTGAAGGGCAACAAGAAGGGCTTCCACAAGTACATCAACAGCAAAAGGAAGACTGGGAAAAATGTGGGCCTGCTTCTGAACAGGGCAGGAGACCTGGTGACCCAAGACATGGAGAAAGCTGAAAGATTCAATGCTGCCCTTGCCTCATTCTTTACTGATCAGACTGGCCTTCAGGAGACCCAGGGCCTGCAGGGCAATATGAATGTCTGGAGCAAGAAATACTCACCCTTAGTGGAGGATCAGGTTAGGGAACAGTTAAACAATCCAGACATACCCAAGTCCATGGGAGCTGATGGTGTGCCCCCACAAGTGCTGAGGGAACTGGCTAATGTCATTGCGAGGCCAGTCTCAATTATCTCTGAGAGATGGTGATGATCCAAAGTTCCTGTGGACTAGAAGAAGGGAAATGTCACTCCAGTCTTCAAGAAGGCTAAGAAGGAGGATCTAGAGAACTACTGGCTGGTTGGCCTCACCTCAGTCCCTGGGAAGGTGATGGAGCAAATCCACCTGGAAACAATTTCCAAACATACTAAGGACAAGAGGGAGACTGGGAGTAGTCAGCAAGGATTAATGAAGGGGAAATCATGCCTGACCAACCTGACAGCCTTCTACAAATCAATGACTGGATTAGCAAGGAAGACGGAGACAAACTCTTCTCAGTGGTGTACACAGGACAAGAGTCAATGGACACAAATTGAAATACAGGACATATTAAAAATACAAAACCCCTTCTGTTCTTTACTGTGAATGTGGTTGAACACTGGAACAGGTTGCCTAGAGCTGTTTGTGGAGTCTCCAACCTTAGAGATACTCAAAACCATACTGAACACAGCCCAGAGCAACATGCTTTAGGTGACTCTGAGCAAAGGGTTATACAGATGGTCTTCAGAGGCGCTTCCTGCCTCAACTGTTCTGTGATTCTATGATTCTGATTCTGGACTGTGGTGGAAGACACGACAAGACTGGATTGCTGTGAAAGGAAAAACTTTGCAGCTTTCACTCTACCAAATGCAGTAAGACATTCCCTATGTGCAATGTTTGAAGCATTGTATTTTCAAGGCTAGGATACATTAGGCAATTACCCAACAGTTCATTCATTTGGCTTCTCCCCCGGCATGGTATAGGTCAGTAAGTACTCTACTAACTATGTTGGCAGAGCAATTTAAGCACTGAATATCATTACTTTGGCATAACCTTTTGGAATAAAAAAACAGCCTTTAGGAAAGGAATTTAATTAAACTTTAACGTATGCAGAGCCCCAAAGCTTTTTGCAGAGAAAAAAATTGATGAAATAGCCTAAAATACACATTTTCTGTTTGTGACCAGGGTGTGAATTATTTTTAACCTTATTGATAAACTCTGTGTATTTGCAATGGACACTGAGTAAGAAATAACTTTTTTCTTACAAATCTTAACATAACTTCTTTGAGTTGAGGTCTACAGAGCCAAAAAACAATTTGCTGTATAGCTTTGGCTTCACACTATAGATATGTATTTACATGTTGTAGACTGAGATAGCCTGGTATTCAGGCCTAACCTGCAACTCGTTGTCTCTGGTTTGATCCAAGGAAGTATTTATTCATGGCTGGATTTTTTTTTTCTCTTGCTCATTTCTGGAATGATCCTATCAATTTTGCCTTTCAAAATAGCCACTGCAACGATCATTTCCCTAGTTCTCAACTTCCTAATTGCCTGAACATCTCTTTTGAAGCTATGGCTAGGCTCTTAAGTAACACTGATGCATCTGAGATGTTTACTCTTAATTTTGAAAATCTTGGCCAGCAGTATAAAGCAAGAGGCCTTAAGGAGAAAAGCAAACTTGAAATTATAGTCCAGGATCTTGCATTAACATGAGAAGATCAGTCTTCTTGTGTTGCTTAAGGGAAACTCATAAACATGGTTTTCCCCTCCAAAAAGTTGTTCACACATTTACCACTAGCGTGCTGGTGCTTTGGGCTACTTTTCTTTAATAGCTGTGCAACGGCTTTAGGTTTGAGGAGGCTGAGAGGATAACACCTTGGCTTCGTTACTGCAACATCCACATGGGATTAAAGAAGTTTTCTAACATTAGGGGAGAGCCTATGCCCGTCCTTTGTATGTAATCATACACACCCACGGCCTGACACAGAATAGCAGACTATTTCAAGGCTACTTTTGTGATTCCCAAAGATCTATTGCTTTAAAAAGGGTAGTTACTGTTGTGTTGTGGCAGTTAGGACTATTCATCTCTGACAAACCTGTAAAATGGACCGGAGTGGTTTTTGTGGGGAAACA
This sequence comes from Psophia crepitans, assembly GCA_013399095.1. Lineage (NCBI taxonomy): Eukaryota > Metazoa > Chordata > Aves > Gruiformes > Psophiidae > Psophia > Psophia crepitans. The sequence continues at coordinate 2,062 of VWZZ01008140.1, read as the reverse complement.
GAGATTCAAGAACAGCCAAAGGTAGGACTTCAGAACATAGGCTGAGATTATTTGCAAGTTAATGCAAAGCCCAATAAATTACTTGAGTTTCAGTTGAATTTGGGCTCCAGCTCCACAGCTTTCACCACATTCTCTGGTACTTGAATTTTTCCAAATTAATCATTTCATGTTCCAAGTATCCATTTAAAGCACAGGGAAAATAGCTAGAGGAAAAATTCTAAGGTGATTTTTGTGTCAGTGAAACCTCTCTCTTGTAGGTGTCACTAGCAGCTCATCCCAAAAGTTCCATCTAAAAATAGACAGCACCATCTCTCACCATGGAATAGCATGTTCTCTTGACAAGCCTCCCTGTGTCTGGTTGTTGTTTTTTTTCAAAGGGGGCACATTTTGTGATGGACTTTAGCTTTTCCTTACAATAAGACCTGTAGACTCATAGCCTGAGGATTAGGAAAATTAGGGGGAAAAAACTGATTTGCTTGAGCTCTTATGCATCTCATATGGGATTTTATTTGTTTCATGAGGAATAGAAATGAGTGTATTGCTGCCAAAGCGTTGTACATTCTGCATGAACAAGCCATGCATTTTTCAGCCCTAGTATGTACGCCTGCCTCTCACCTGTTAAGCCTCATTCCCTGCTCAGCTTTTCGACAAACACACACACACACACACACACACACAAAAGAATAAAAAAAATCAGTAGCAGTGTGTGCTTATTTTGAAGGAGAAGCGAACAATGAGCTATGCTCAGACTTGTTAGTCTGTCTTTGGTATTTCAAATATATACCCCATTCTTATTTTTTTAGATACTTTGTAAAAAGTGCTTAATTTAAAATAGATCTCAGAATGAATAAAAAGATGTGTTTTGTTCTATTTAGGACCAGATGAATACGTTAACTATAGATTAATGATTCAGGAAAGTGGCTTGTTGTTCTTTTCACGACTTCATGCACTCCCAGTAACTCCTCACGTCCTCCCAAGATTAGTCCATCTGTGGTCAGTTTTTAGCTGTGTATGACCACAGATCATACAATGAAATAATACTAAAAAAGAATAAAAATTAGCAAATTGTCCTAGATAAATTGTTTATTCCCAGGAAAACTGGCTAAATTAGTACCTGCCTATAATGTCAACTGTGAAGTCTTGCACTAATGAAGAAGGGGCAATACTGTTGGATTCAACCAATAGTAAAAAGCCACATGCCTCTGTGTTACCTTGCCACCCGAGAAGAATCACAGAAAGGAGACTGTGTGCTTGCTGAGAGCGCAAAGGAAAAGAAAAAAAAAAAAAGGTAGTTTGGTTACTGTCCTTTGCCCTGTGATGACCAGAACAAAATGACGTAGCTGTAACCCTGTGTGTGGGGGGGAAAGATGAGAAGGTGCTAAGAGGAAAAGAACTCTTGTGCTTGTTACTTAACTCAAAGCTTGAAATGTGGTTGAGGGAATTGATCACATTTTTGATAACTCTGTTTATTGTATTTTCCTGAACATAGCCCACAGGTTATTTGGAAGAACGACTTTTGATCTGGCAGTAGTTTGGATTGTTTCTGTAGACACAAATACATATGCCTGCATATGCAGGTAAGGCAAGGGGGGGTTACTTCAGCACATCCCCTTTCAGCAGTCATCAGGTACAGCTCCCCAGTATTCAGCAGGCCCTGTCGCCTCTCCCTTTAGCCTCTGATTCCTTGCCTCATCCACTAGCACTTCTCAGCTTGATTTTGTGGAGATCCTTAAAAGTTTAGGTTATCTGAGGCTCTTGTTTTGAGGAATGGATGCAACTTATGTCTGTACCGTGTTCTTATGATGATACAGATTTAAATATTTGACTAGACTCAAGAATCAATCCCTGTGGAAAATCCTGTGACCTTCACCTTTGGAACAGAAAACATAACATAATGCATCCTCTCTACCAACCCAAATCAGCCTTTTCTAGTGGCAGTGTGAAAATAATGTGGCCGTCCAGGTCTCTGGCTGCAGGGAGTGCCTGGGCCTGTTGCTGCTACTGGAAGGTAGCGGAGACACCGCCTGTGTGCAATGTGTGCAGGTGGGTGATCTGCTCAGCA
>VWZZ01008139.1:35779-107309 GCA_013399095.1 Psophia crepitans | reverse complement strand
GTGAAATAATGGGTGGGGAACTAAGGGATGTTGTAGCAGCCGGATCTGTCCCCGGTGCCTCCCGCGAGGGTAGAGCCCGTCCTTGGGCAAGAGCCCACTGCCGGTGGTGCCCTGCTGCAACCTCCCCCGGGCACCAGCAGGGTGCAACTTCACCAGAGCCGAGGCGGGGACCCCAGGGAAATCCATCCCCACCAGGACTTAAATGCTTGCGTAGGACTTACCGTCTGGATTTAGGTGGTTTCGGGGCTGGATCGCCTCCTTGCAGCCCTGCGCCTGCTGCTCCAGCCTGGTGCAGTCCCGTGGGTGGTTCAGCTTTCGCCTACGTGTCTCGGGTGGTTCAGCTTTTGCCCAGGTCTCTCCTCCGGTGCCGGCTGCTCCTGGTCCCACCAGGACCTTCTGGGCTGGGTGTCTCTGTCAACTTCGGAGAGCACCGGCAAGTTGGAGCTTGGTGTCCCACAGGAGGAAAATACAGTTGCCATCAAAGTGCATCCTAAAATGTTAAAGCTTAGATAAAGATCAGGGAGCAGGAGCAGCGGGAATGTTGTCCGTTCCTCAAAAAAGCGAGAGACAGTGAGGGAAGCCAGGATCGCCACCCCCCCTCGGAGCCACCCCAGGGCCCAGGCCAGCATTGCAGGGCTCTGCGGTGAGCAGGGGCCCCGGCACGTGCACCGATGGGCACCGGCCTGGCCCCGCACCAGCCGGGGGTCCCACAGCTGCGTTGGTGCCCTCAGCTTTGTCCCCCCAAAGTGTCCGAGGAAAGACGCACAGGCTGTCCAGGACACCAATCCTGCAGCGCTGGTATCCACCCCAGCATGGTCCTGGCAAGCAGTACTTGGTGCCTTCACCCCCAGCACGTGGAGCGGCACAGAGCCAGCTCCGTCGCTGGGGCTGGAGACAAATCCTTCTAAAACACTGCTCCCCGCAGCTTCAGCACCCTCACCAGCAGTGCTGGGCACGACCCCTCCTCACTGCTGGTGCCAGGGCCGTGCCAGAGCGAGCCAGGAGCCTGGGTGTCACGGGGGACCAGGGATGCTCAGCAGCTGGGGACAACGACCAGGCGGTGCCCGTGCTCAAAGCACACCTATCCCCAGCAGCACCATCAGCGCTCGGCAGGATGCTCCCAGACCTGCCACCTACCTGACCACAGCCACATCTTCACCCCAACCAAACGTCCCCCCAGACTGAAGTCCCCAGCTACAGGCCCTTCAATCCCCCCTTCCCTCCGTGCTGTTTGGGCAGGAGCCAGGGAGAAGACATCTGGCTTTTCCAGCTCCAGGTGACCCTGTAGCTCCCCCATCAGCCCCCAGCCTGAGCGGTGCGGGGCCCTGGGGGACCCTCGCAGTGGGGGCATTTCCTTGCACGCTTGTACAGAAACAGCTGCACACCCCCACTGCGGCTGGAAAAGGTTATTGCAGCCACCGCTCCCCAGTTACGGAGCAAACCTGCGCTCAGGCCCTGCACCGAGCCCCTTGGGCGGTGCCACCCCCACTCCTGACCCTTATTCAGCAACACTGAGGGATTTTAACTTAGCCCCCCGGAGGGACCATCCCCCTGCCCTGCACCTCGGGCGAACAGCCTGCCTGCTCCAGGCGCTGCAGGCAGAGCACCCAAGGCAGACGGGTCACCGGTGATGCCGCACACCTTGCTCTGCCCAGGGATGCTCCGTGCCCTCTGTGGGTGCGTCCCTGTGCTCCTTCAGCCACCCGGGCCGAGAGCAAGCTGGGGCGATGGGTACCGGGGAGCTCAGTCCGGTCCCGAGACATTTGGTGGCAGAATCCACGTCGTTGCCTGACGTTTGGTAACACTAACGAATTACGTGAAGCAGACGTAGAAAGTAATTCGCGCTGCTGGTGCCGATAGCCAGCATTAAAAACCGACACCCCACTCCTCCCGCTTTCCCGGCCCCTTCAGCAGCTCTGTCTCAGGGAGGACACGCGGAGCCCTGCCCGTGCCGTTGCCTTTTGGGGCGCTTTGGTTTTGGCAACAGCCACGGAGGGTCCCAAAAGCCGTTGCAAAGTCGCTGTGATGCGCTGTGGCCAACCCGGGCTGTACCAGCACCGCATCCAGCGCTGTGCTTGGCTGCGGGCTGGGGGGGGACAGGGACAACCGTGGTAGATGTGGTACAGCCAGGATGTGCCGTGGGTGCCCTGCAGAGCCCCTGCCCGCCTGCCTCCATCCTGGTCGCCCGCCTTCCTGCAGCCACACGTTACTCAGCTGCTGGGCCAGGAAGTGAATCCCCGGTGGGATGGGCAGGAAATAGTTAAGCAAGTGGCATGCAATGGCCCGTGCTGGCCTGGCAGGTCCTGGAGGACCCCAGTGTCACCCTCCAGTGCTGTCACCAGTTCCAGGTGAGGCTGGAGGAGAGGGGCATCAGGCAGGGCTGAGGACTAGGTGCTCCAGGCCAGGGGAGATGCCTCCCACGGTCCCCTCCCCCATAGGACCTACCTGGTGTCCTGTGGGCGATGTCCCTCCTCGGTTCCCATGCCAGCCCCACAAGCATGGCTGAGCACACCAATCACCCTGGCGTTGCCAGGGGCCTGGGGGAAGCCGCCACATCCCTCCCCCGGCCAGCTAAGGTACCCCGCAGCCGAGCAGGGATGCTGCGATGTTCACTTGAGACCTGCAAACCCACATCTCCAACACCCTCGGTCACCCCCGAAAACCTCCCCTGCCTTGTTCCTCCTCCAGAAAGCGGTTTGGGGACCCAGCCAGCTCCTAAGCACGCAGAGACAGAAGCACCTGAGTTACAGCAAGTGCCAGCACATGCCCTCGTAGCAGCCGCGTGGGGATAAGGGCAGGGCTTGTGAATCAGCATCGCTCTCGTGACCAACGCTCCTCCAGCCGAGGAGCCAGGGCTGTCCAGCTCAAGCACGGGGTGTCCATGCCGTGGCTGGGCCACTGTCACGGCCCTTTGGCCTCACTCCTCTCCCTGCAGGCCACCCCCGGCAACATCAGGGACAGGAAAACACGTGCCCTTTTTGCTGGGAAGCCCGATTTAACACAGGCATAGGGCAGTTTGGCGTTTGTGGCTTGGGGCGTGGAGGGACGACTGTCCTCGGGTCCCTGCTGAGGTGATGCTGCCACCCGCTGCCACGGTGCCTGCAGGACCTGTGCCGTGTCCGGCTGCCCAGGCGCCGCGGGCAGGCCCGGCCATACACAGGGGTCGGTGTTCGCTCGCTGGCAGCACCGGGTCGGGGAAACCTGCTGCCTGGCTCGGTTTCTGTTTGGGAGGGTATTTAAGGGTGTTCTCCAGGGTGTGCCAGCCCTGGCCTCCACCCTGCTTTCACAAGTGCCCTCTCCGAAAGGAGCTTGTTGTTCTCAGCCGCGGAGCAGATGCAATTAGCACCGGCGCAGTTCCCCTGCGGTGGCTGTGCTGCTGACGGGCAGAGCAGCAACAGGACCCGTCTGTGCTGAGGGCCTGGGCACAGCCACGTCCCCTCCCCATGGCCAGGGAAAGTGGGGCCTGGCTCCATTGTGAGGCTGGTGGGATGCGGCAACTTGGCTGGGGGGAGCTGGAAACCAGGGGACATCTCCTGGGTCGGGGGGTGTTGGACACCCTGTCCTGCAAGGGTTGCAACCCCATGCTTTGTGGGAGAGAACCTGGTTGGAAGCCCAGGCCCAAACCCAAAGGCAAGCAACGTACACGAGCCCAAAGAATGGGCACTTGCTCTGGGGTTGCCAGCGCCTCTGACAGCCACCCCTGTGCCCACCAACCATCCTCCTCACCCCACCCGGGGCAGCTGTGGGCCTGAGGGCATCTCTTGGGTTCTGCCACTCTGCATTGGTGCCACAGCTCAGTTCTGGTTTCTCCCTGCAGTCATGGAGGTGACCATGTTGGGCTTGGGGCTCGGCAATCTCAAGTGGCATTTCTGGGCTTGGCCTTAGCTGCAGGGTACGTGTCCCACGGCACTTGGGTACCACCATGTCACCAAACCTTTTCGCCGGCTCTTTGGAGGAAAGCCAAGTTGGGAGAAGTGATCTCTGTCAGCACCAGCCCAACATCAGCAACTGCTTGGGTGCTCCTAAGTAAAAAGGCAAAGTTAGGGAGTGTGCAAACCCCGACTGCCGGGCAGCCCCCAAACGCCCGCCACATCCCAGTGCCCAGCCCGCAAAAGGCTCTGGGAGGTACAAAGCCAACAGATCTGCTTCTCTGTCATCCACTGGGTAAACTGGTCCCCACTGCGCTGGAGTGAGAGTGACACAAACCAGGGTGACTCACTTCCCTCCTGTGTCCAGCACAAAGGCACAACTCATCCCTGGGGGAACTGCAGCGGGGACCTGGTTCACGGTGGGCAGCCGGTGCACTGTCGGTTATCCAGAGCAAGGGCAGAGGGCTTGGATGAAATCACACACGTGCACGGGGAAGGAGGTGGATATAGCCACTGTAGCCTCACCTGGAAACCGGCCTTGATTTACGTGTCCTGCTTGCAGCGGGAACTTGGCGTTCCTCCCCGTGCCGCCCTGCATCCCTGCTGCCCCGGTGAGCAGCGGGTCCCATCCTGCTCTCCCCAGCCCGGTCCCGGTAGAGGGAGCTGTGACATTAGTGAGCTCAGCCACCGCTCTCCCTGTTGGGACAGCAGCCCTGGGCTTTGGAGAAGGACCAAAGAAAACAGTGCTGGGGCCTCCGGCACCACGCAGCCTTCACGGGAACTCGCCGACTCAGCACATCTGATCCCTCGCCCTTTTGCCTGGAAATCGAGCCAAGAGTTAGGCAGAACTTGTAAATTCAAATCTAAAAGCACTTTCAGCTCTAGGAAAGCACTTTGAAAAGCTCTTTCTCAGTTTTCATCCATGCAGAAAGATCTTGGACCTTCGGTGCAGCAGTGGTGGTTAGCTGATGCCAGAGCACCTCTGCGCGCAGTGGCAGAAGGCTGGGGCTGGGGACCCCACACCACTCCTGGCGGGGCTTCAGCCTCTTGGGGAGCAGGAGGACAGAGCCACCTCGCAGAGGGTATTTCTTGCTCGCGAAGCCTATTTCTGCTGCCCTACACACACACAGGGCACAAACAGGCAGGGAGCAGCACAGCTTCACACTGAATCTCCATCCTCCAAACAGCAAACCACAGCCTCCACAGCTCAGAGGGGACAAGCGTGGACCCGGGGTGAGCGCATGCACCCTTGCCAGGAGTCACTGTGATCAGGTCATTCCTTATCACCTGCATCCTCGAGATAAGGCTGGATAAGCAGTACCAGTAACAACACGCGGCATTTCTCTGATCTGGCAGTTTGCATCACGGGCTGAACAGGCACGTCACCAGCACCCCGTGGCAAGGGGTTGTTGACCCTTTCTCATTAGGATACATCACTACAACCCCAATCCTACTGCTGCACCCCAGGAACACTTCAGCCACCCAGGAGCCGTAGATCATGTATGTAAAACGGTGCAGTGTAGCAGGGAGCTGAGGACTCGGAAAGAGTGCAACGGTCAGTGAGAAATGCGATGGGTCTTTGCAGAACACCCAATGCTACGGTTCAGAGCTGTGTTTTGAGCATCGATGCATCGGTGATGCTTGGAAGAGGCTCTGGGCTGCAGGCTGGTGCTACGCGCGGTCCTGGGAAGCTCCTGGAGGCAAAACTCGAGGTCCCTCACACGGAAACTGCTGGTGCAGCTCAGTGCCCTGGAGCGATGGGACAGAAACGTTGCCTCCATGGGACAGCCATTTGACCACTGCAAAGCAACTACCAACATGTTCAAACCGCCGTCTTCATTTTGGATTGTCACCCTCAAGACAGCACAGACCGGACTCATGGACATGCTGAACAGCTGCTGGCTAAAGTCAGGGCTGGCACGTCTCAGCCTGAACAGCCCCAAGCCACAGTGATCAAAACTCCCTTCCAAAAACACAGCATCAAACAATGCAACCAAAAACCAGGAGAAAGCCCAGGACTCCCCATCCCTCTTCTCCTCCAGCCCAAACCCCAAATCAACCACTTGCTCAAGAAAGAATGGATTGCAATTATTTATTTTGGGTCCCTTTGAAAATACCATCACATATCTCCTTCCACTCGTGGCTTTGTGTGGTCTCTCAGCCTGTGACAGCACAGTGTCCTAGCCAGCTGTGCAGCACGCTTCTTCCTCCAGCGAACCGGAGACCATTGTCCCTTCCAGGTTGGCAGGTTGGAGCTGCCTGGTCCAATCTCAGCAGTAGTCCCTCCGCACCAGGTACCGCCTGGGAGCATCGCACAGACAGGGAGCAGGGCGAGGGAGCGGGAGGGCAGTCCAGAGGGACTGGCGGGGATGGCTGTAGCTTCCAGCTGCCCCAGCAAGGGAGTCTCTGGCTTGTGTTTTCTGGCAACTTAGAACTGGGTTTGTTTCTTGATCCTTCTTTTTCTTTAAAAAAAAAAAAAAAAAAAGATGCTGCTGCTATCTGCAAAGGGAAAGAGAAAAATCTGTCAGCACCCTGAGGATCCGAGACTGAGCTGTACTGAAAGCCTGTAAAACCAGCAAGAAGCACACCGAGACGCACACTAATGCCTTCCCTTCACCTCTACAGCAGGCACGCGATCCTTCAAACCAAGCCAGCCAAACCCTGGAAACACCACAAATCAACAGCTCCAACCCAGATAGGCAGTCTCCAAAGGTCTGAGTAAGATCTTGAGCATTTGGGGAAAGATTCCCAATGCCACTGGGCACTGTCGTCAGCCTGCTCCCACCAGGAATTGTGACCAATTTCCTAATGCCTTCAAAAGGTGAAGAGTCAAGACAAGCCTGAGCGTGGTTGAAGATCCCAAGCACAGGGACTCAGAAGAACCAGACCACAGAGCAGTCTGCATTCATGTAGGTTATGAAACAAAACAAGGGTTTCATGTCCTGCCCAGCCACATTAGGGCTGTTGAGTAATGAACTAACACTATTGCCACCTCTCCGAACTCTCATCATTTCCACACGAGCAGGAATTTGCCCACACACAGAAGCACTGAGGTTTGCTGGACTCCTGCTCTTCCAAGTGGATTGAAAACAAGACCTTACTTTATCCACATCTCCACCTGCTGAAGGGTTTAATCACTCAGAGGCCCCATCTCCTACTTACAGTTCAGTGTCTACAATGACATCTGGCTTCTCCAGAGTTTGTCGTCTTCTCTGGATGGCATCCACAATCTTTTTCCTGGGGCCCAATGGGATATTGATGCTCTTCAGGTCATTGTCTGAACACAGCATGAGGGCCTCCAAGTCAATCTTTTCCTTCTTCAAGATGGAGATGAACTCAAACATGTGTAGGGAAGCCAGAAAAGTCTCCAAGGGGCTGGTGTCTGGTTCATCATCATCATCTAAGCCCAGCTCCACCTCATCCCAAGGTAGCTCCTCTGCGTTCCTCTCCTGCAGGCTGTTGGCACTGCCAATGCTATCGTTGAGACTTGGCGAGCGCTGCAGGCGGCTCCGCAGTTTGACACCTACCCCATCTGCGTTGTCTTCACCCAGCGTGCCAGCATCCTCCCGGCCAATCCCAAAAAGCCCACTGCTGACATAGTTGCGCCGGAACACCATGGTGCCCAGCCCGGGGCGGTTGAATAAGGAGTCGTGGCCAGAGTCAGTGCTGACTTCTGAGTGGGCCGAGTCCATGTGCAAACCTGGGTCACTTATGGCACGGGAGACAGTGTCTTCATCTGTGAGGAACATGTCTCTGATATTACGCCGAGTCCACTCCTTGGGACTGGCATATGTGCCCTGCTTCACAAACATGACATCATTCCCCAGCTGCAGACCAGAGAGAGACCGCACACTTTTCCTCCCATCCTCATAGATCTTGAATGTCCCATCTACCTGTTTCTTCTTCTCTAGCTTCTTTTGTATTTTCGTCTTTCCCTTGGCTGTGCCATGGATGGTGGCTTGTGAGTATGGCAGGGAAGTCACCATAGACATGTGTTGGAACTTCTTGCTTAAGGTGCTACTTGAATAGCTGGAGAAGCTCATGGTATCCGAATTATCCGACATCTCCTTTCTGTACCGTTTCTCCATTCTTTCGTGGTGCTTCTTCTGCAGCTTCACGCAGTCCTTAATCCTCCGCTCCGCGTCCCGAAAGGCCTTGTCCTTCAGTTTGCTCACCAGCTTGGGGTTGAGGCTGCTCTGCTTGGCAGCAATCGAGTCCAGGTATCGCACACACTCCATGTGCCCCTTCATGGCTGCCATGTCCAGCGGGGTGTGGTAGTCATTGTCCAGGCACCAGATGTTGGCCCCAAAAGAGATGAGGAAGGAAAGGCAGTTCAGGTGGCCGTTGGCTGCTGCCAGGTGAAGAGGGGTGTTCCCCCAGATGTCACATTTGTCTGGATCACCCCTAGACAGCAAGAAAAACAACAAGTTAGCACGCAGGCATGGCTGGCAGACTCTTCTGAGATATTCCCAGCTGTACAGCAGCAAATCAGCACCATGAACTGTTGCCTCCTCAAAATATGAAGTTACATGCCTCCAGCCTCAACAGTTTAATTCTAAGGGGGTCTTCTGGAGGGGTGTACTGCTGACATGGAAACACGTGCCTGACATCCAAGTCCCTGATTATTTCCCTGCCTTGCATTTAGTTCTCAGGAAACTGTTCCTGCATGAAACCCAGTTTTGAAAGGACTCAAGTCAGATTCTGAATGGACCAGAACTGAGATATTGAGCTGATTCCAGCTCAGCTTGCTACAAAATTTCAAATCTCAAGCATCCTATTAAATGCTAGTTAGAGTCAATCTTAAAAACTTGGCTTCATTCAGATTTTGTGGAAAGACATCCCAAAACACCTCTTCATACCCCGCATCCTGTGTGGGACACCATGTGTTCCCACCATGATAGCAGCACCACCATGAAATGACCATCCTCAGTATTGGTTCTGAAACCCACCAGCTACTGCACCTTCCCACCCTCCTGTTCATTGGTGCCTGGGGAAATTTGGGGCACAAGAGGGCACGTAGTCAGTAGAGAGTAAGAGCAAAGTTTCTGGGGTTGGCCTCAGGTTTGGGGTTTTGGGGGGGTGTTTGCTGTACCACGCTTGGTTTCGATTGCATGGCTTGAAGCACATTGGTATTAGCACACCCTGAGAATCCAGTTTCAGAGAAAGTGGAGATTAGGTTTCTGCACTCCTCAAGAGCTGGACACTCCACTAATGCCATCAGCATCTCTTCTCACACCATGCCAGTCCCTACCCCAGCGAGCTCCTGATGGGGCACAACTGCTTGCCCACATCTTCTGCCTGCTGTGACAGGATGAACACAAACCTAAGACTGAAGGGAAGTCTGTCCTCCTGACATTCCTCCGTATTTATGATCTGCTGAAACAAGAGATCGTTCACACCCCTGCTGGCACCAGCCTTCGCCGGAGCACATGTGCTAATGATATGCAGCCAGCAGCAGTATCTGTCAACACGGCGCTCTCCCTTTGTGAACATGGATAAGGCAAACCCTTTTATTAAGGCTGTGCAGCTCCACCACCCTCAAGAGCAACTCCCTGCAGGCAGCAGGGCTCTGGCAGAGCTCCGGCTCAGCACAGCTCCTGCCCTTTCCATATCAGCCTTTCAATGAGCTCCAGAGGAACCGAGCACCATCCCTTCACCATAAAAACCTCAGCTCCAAGCCCTGGTGACACCAGGAGGCTGGAAGGCAAATGCACACTTGAGACCTTCAGTCTGCGTTACTTTACTCCTTGCTGCTTTAGGACCTGCGCTGACAAGAGCGGGGAGCAGCAGAGCCCAGAACCCTCTCCCAAACCCCCCGTGCTCTGTGCTACGGCTTGTCTGCAGGGAACAGCAGAGCTGGAGCAGAGCCACCCGGCTGGTGTCATGACTAGTTCACAACCTGCAGGCTTTGCCGACGTCTCAGCTATGTAATACCGAAGGGAAATTATTCTGCAGATGGCAGTAGCAAAAAAGACAGCATCCAGAGGTTAAGCTGGAGATATCTGGACCCAGAGCATGAGCTTCCCGGCTGTATTTCCCAAGAGCTGCTACAAGCTCCACTCAGCTTTCCCCTTGTGGAAGCATGAGGAGCTGGTCTCCACCACACACGTATTTTCACAAAACTTGTAGAAACTAATAACTACAACCTTGAGCCTACCAGCAAATTCAGCAAGAGTTAGTCAAAAGGCTCAAAACTGCTTAAGGACCAAAAAGACCCACAAAAACTGCAGGACTTCTGTATCCAGAGCCTTCAACACCTCTCAGAGAAGCACAGAAAGGCTTCAAAGACAGGTGCTAGGGAGGAGAAGGGAAGGAAATCCCAGGACTGATGAGCCATGAAGCCAGCAGAAGGAGAGGAGGAAGCTGCCCGTACTCCGGCAATGCCGAGTTTCCGGGAGCGGTAACTCCCCAGCCCACGCCTCTACCCTCGTAGTGACATGTCCAGGCTGGGAACTTCATGGCGAGGATAAATATTTGATGAATTGCAAGAGAGGAATAAATTATTGATGGAGATGGATTAAAGAGCCAGTGAAACTGGAACTGCCGGGGGTGGCGGTGGGACTCCAGCGCGTGAAGGGGCGTTCGTTTGTTTACGTGTGCTCTGAATTGGGCACATGTGAGCGGGCAGATGAGCCAGGGCACTGTGGAGGGCCCGACATGCATGTGGACTCGTGACTTGGGCAGTGACTTAGCAGTGTACGCGCCAGAAACAATCTTGCTCCCTGAGCCGAGCGTATGGATGCTCGGTCCATAAAGTCCATCTCAGAGCTCATTCTCATGTCTGTCTGGTTCAGGTGGCAAACAGTAAGGCCAGGGTGGTCTTGGGGGCTTCATAGTTGAATATCTACTTTCCTCATGCTTTTTACCACCTCAGGTAATAAGTGAGGGGAAAGAGCATCAAAATCAGCTTTCCCTGGACATTTCCACTGTCTAGAAACAAGGTTATTAGAGCAAAATTAGATCTTTAGATCCCTTTGCCCCATGAACACCTGCCTCAGGCACTAAAAATGCATCAGAAGGAAAGAAGAACGGTGACTTGCAAAGTAGAGGTGTTTGATCCGGGACAGATAATAAACATGAGGCTCTCCCTCTGGCAGGTGTCTGTCCCAGCAAAACTTCACCTCCAGGGCGCTGCGCACGAGGAGATGCTGACTGCAGGGTCCACTAAGTGGGAACGTATTTTAATAACAGGTGTGAAGTGCAGCACTTCTCTACTTCAAAGCGTTTTTCAGTGCTGAGTCAGCTCCTGTAATAATCATTATTAAAAACTCTGTTAATTGAGCCCCTTAGGTGGACATGTGCATCGCCTGAGTCATTGCATCTGCACCGTGACATGCATACTCACTCCCTTCCTGCCGGTTTTCCCCCTCCAATTCTCCCATAGGATCCCAATTAGCCGGGGAATCCAGCGGCACTTACATACGTCCTTCCCTGGTTGCATGTGTGAAGTTCCTCTGATAGCAATGGGCTGGCTCACCCCTTGGCTCACGGGTGTGCGCAAAGGATCGGGCCCTCAGACCAGGAGCCAACTGGGCGCAGTGTTTCTGTCTCCCATAAAAGGTTTTTGGATATAGGAAGAGGAAAAAAAAATCATTTATGGCTTGAGGGAAAAAATCCCCACCAGCTTCAGCACAGTCAGTCAGGAAAACGACCCAAGCAAAGCCTAGAAATGAGCAGAAAAGATGAGGTTTTTGGACCCAAAGCAGAGCCTCGAGTCCTGTACCCCAAGTTTTGTCCAGGTGGTGGTAGATCAAGGATTCAGCTTTTCTCTGAGTTCAGATCCCCCAAAATCCAGCACAGATGCTATAGGTAAGGTTCATCTCAGGGCGCTCTGTCTCTTGTACCAGTGAAAAGCTGGGCCAGCAGTTATTGCTCCTGGTGATTATTAATGGTGGCTGTACCGTGGCAGTGCCTAGGGGCACGTCTACCGGCTCAGCACTTCGCCATGCCCAGACCTCATGCTGACTCCAAGCACCCAGCTCAGGTGCCGGAAGCGACGGAGCGGCGACATTGCTCCACCCTGCTCCTTCACCTTCCCAGCAGGTCATCACCCACGGAAGGTCCCCACCAACACGGCCACGCTGCTCCGGGCACCCACGTGGCCGTCAGCCCTGTGGCGTGCAGAGGATGCGCATCACCTTCACGTGCTTTGCTGCAACCCTGCCCCAGCCAGCGTGACATGATTCCCTCGAGCAGCCTGGCTGATGTCAGGAGCCATCTCGTCCTCTCCAACCCACTGCTGAGCCACTCGCACCCCTCTGCCATCAACATTCAAAGCATCCGTGACCCCCATTTTTGTAAGGAGGGAAACTGAGGCATGCCTCTAAGAGACACCGGGTGACAAAGCTGACTGCGGACCGTCTAGCAGAAAGACACATCCTCACCTCTCCTGTGGCCCGTTCCAAGGCAAGAAAGTCCTGGTGATTCGCAGTCGAGGCCCCCAGATCCACGGCTAACTGGAGCTGGACTGATGCCCACCACTGCCACAGCAGTTCATAACAAACCACGCTGAAGAATTACTGCTTCTGAAAAGCTGCAATGCTAAATGCCAGTTAGCCTGCCTTTCCCAGCCATCACGTTAATTGAGTTTGCTTCCCTCACCGGAGCCCAGCCAAGAGGAAGAAAAAGGCTTTTTGTGCTGCTAACAAGAAGGATGAGCCACTGCTGATGTCTCCGTCCCAAACTCTCCCTCCATCCCCACGCAAAGGCGGCACAGAGGCACAGACACAGCGCTGGCTGTTGTGGACAGAGCAGCTTCGTTACCCCTTCTGTGCGAGTTGAGACAACGAACTTTCCTCAAGGATCCGCCAAAGGATTTTTTTATACTTTTCTTTCCTCCTCCCCATTTCGGCCCTCACCACAACCTGCTGAACGCTCAGGCGTATGAATGAGGCTCCTTCACTGATGACGGAGCCTGGAGCATCCTAAGCGTCCATCAGCCTGGCCTGCCGGGCAGTACAAGGATCAGAGTCGTGATTTTTGCCCCCAGCAGCCCCCCTCCCACAGCCCTGCTTTCTCAGGGTGCCTTCGGCTGGCCTCGACACAACACTTCATAACGGCCTGGCCCCAGCGCCCAACCTCCCACCTTGTCTGGGCACCAGTAACGCCAGCCGGCACTGGCAAGGAGGATTCGGTGTTCCTGCTGCCCCAAGACTCACCCATCACTCCGAAGGAGGGATACTTTGACAGCAGAGGCCATAGGGATATGCCCTGACATTTTGGGATGCTCGGGGGTCCTCCCTCGTTCCTCCCAATTGTGCAGGTGTAACAGTAATACACCCAACACAGAATTTTCATCTCTGAGCAAGGCTTAAACCCCGTTGCGGATCATCTTAAGCACTAGCAGAAGATTACAGGGTCTGCCCATGAGCTCTCCTGGCTCCTGCACGACTTCCCCTCTCTGGCACCCCTGGCCCCAGGCTGGGCCTCTCCCCCTCGCAGACCCAAAGGCAGCCCAGGGAACAGGCGTGTGCCTGACCCCGCACCGAGCAGAGCTGCAGGCGAGGGGCTCCGCTGATCTCTGCTCGGTCCTGGGCAGGATCCGTCAGCCGGAGATGGATGCGTGGATGTAAACACATCCCGCAGTCCCACAGACACACACTTTGCTCCACCATCCATCACATAAAGGGCACTGTGCTTTTGCCAGGCTATTTTCCCTGTCAGGAACAAACGTATATTAGGTTTTTAATTAAAGAGCAGCCAAGCTGCACTCGGACATGATTGAGTCCACAAGAACCTTTTAATGCAATGTGAATTTATAAAAGGGGCCCCTCAATGGAAAGGCAGCCCTTGGGCTTCACGGAAAGGCAGAAACTGCCGGCTTGGATGCACGGGTCAGCAGTGCCGCAGGGTTTCCTGTGATGGAGGTGGGCATTATAAGGAGATAGAGAGAGAGATAAAGTCAGTCTGAAAGGCAAAGCCTTTCTGGAGGGGTGTTCCTCCATGGCATGGGCCTTTCAGACTGACTTTTTGACCACTGAAGGGTGGTTGGAACCATTTCCAACTTCAGAGTCTCATCTCCAGACCTCCTGTCCTCACCTCTCTGGGTCTGGGTGGTGATCTCCCTCCTGGCAGGAGCTCAGAGCAGGTTTCTGCTGGGCACAGTCTCTCCTAGGAGGTACATAGTGAGTCACACAGCCCCCATCCAGGGAAGCATCACGGGGCTTTTGACACAGGAGCAGCTCAGGGTGCACCTCTCAGACAGAGCCATGTTTTGCTCTGTCCCCTCCAGACTCTGAAGTCATCTTTTCCTGAGCACACACTGACCAAAGCACATGGCTGTTGCAGCACACGGCACCTATTGCGTCAGGCACTCCAGGCCTTCTCAAAGTGACTCTGTACACAGCCCTTCAGACCCCAGGATCTGCACAGAAAATGCTTTACGACGGAAGGGCAGCAATGTGTGGGGGAGCTCTGTCTGTAACACAGCTGGGGCCATGGGAGATGGCTGGAGGTTTCGCACAAGTAGACCACAGTATCAAGAGATGCTGAGAGCCCAGGAACAGGCACGGTGGAGACATGGCTGATCGGTTACCAGAGCTGCAAACACAACCCAGGGTGGACAGAGAAAATCCTTACTGGGGGGCTGACAGCGTCCCCGAGCCCCAACCTAACGTGGAGCAGTGGAGCCTTTCCAAGGAGGCACAATGTACATCCAGCTGACCCCAGCACTATTTCCTCTATCAGAAAGGAATAAATCAAAATCAGCAACACAAGGCAGAGGCCACCCCACCTTGCATGCTGTTAAATGAGGTGCTCAGAAAAGCAACTGGAGCGGGAAGGAAGCATTGGGACATGCTCCTTCAGGAGGCTGGTAAGAACAGGAGGAGAACAAAGTACTTCTCTGGAAGGAACTAGGTCTGGTGGATCTTGTCTTAGCACAGACTTTCTCGTACAGTTTTCCCAACACCAAGACATAGAGCCCCTCCAGCCTGACAAGCCCCATCACTCCCACTCCTCTCCCCATCACTCCCACTCCTCTCCCTTCACCACATCCACGCTTATGGTGCCAGAAACCCTCAAGATTTGACATCCCAGGGTGAGGGACCAAGAGAGACACATCAGCATCGAGCAGCCCCCGCAGTGGATACTGGGCTTGGAGAAATCTGCTCTTCGGGAACCTGCTCCTGAATTTCCTGGGCTCCAGGTGCACAACAGGCTGCCCGGGGGTCACATATTCAGCCCTCGCTTTGGGTAAAACAGACAAGTGTCACCCACTGCCAGCTGGCACTGCACACAGGTCTCTGTGTGAACGTTTCTTGGGACAGAAGGAGCAGTTATTCTCTGCCCTCTCATCTAAAAGGGCTTTTTTTCATGGCAGCAACCCAATGTGCTTGCACTTCAGCTCTGTCTTCACAGGACCTGACTCAGGACTGCAAAGCACTTCCAGGAGGGACCCGGACCCACCTGGGGAGCTGCAGGCAGGGTTTGGGTCAGAGGAGCTGGGAAAACACAGAGCAGTTATCAGGAGCGTTGCATTAGACTCAAAGCACCACAAGGAGAGAAAAGTAAGAGAAGGGAGGACAGGAGCGGGCTGTTATGGACAGTAGCCATCATTTTGTGGGGCATCTGCACCCACGCTGACCTGCAAGCAGGGAAGGGGGAAAGATGGGGTCCCAGGACCAGCACCGTGCATTCGCCAACACTCACCCTCTGCTGACAATGAGGCGCAGGGCATCCAGGTTGCCATGGTAGGCAGCCCATAGGGTCGGGGTCATGCCATCCTCATCCGGTGAGTTCAGGTCCTTCTTGGTGGCTTCTTTCAGGAGGTCCAGGTAGCCATCCCGGGCTGCTCGGTGGTACTGGTCATTCATGGTGCAGAATGGTCCCTGGGCGAGGGCATGGGTGCCCAGGGGGGCTCAGAGGATGGGCATGGGGACAGGGGAGCTGCCAGAAGGGCCCAGCTTGCCTCACGCAGCGCCGCTGTACCAGGACACCTGAGAAGTCCTGGCCGGGGGAGGCAGGAGCTTCTCTAAGCCCAGCCAGCCAGGCTCTCCAGTGCTTCTCCTGGGTCCTAAGCATCCTCCGGCCCTGACGGCTGCTCACGCACCAGCTCCACAGCACATTAAAAGCTCCAATTAAGCAGCATCACTGCATTGGGCTTAGCCAAGCGCTGTGGGCACAGGGTCATGCAGCAACAGCTCGCCAGGTCTGCATGTCACCTAAGTGGAGCAGGCTGCCGGAAAGGCTCATGGGCCATGTCCTGCCCGGTACCCCCGCACGTCCCTTGCCGTAGCTACCCCATCTCAAGCGAGGGGCAGCAGCAGCCACAGAAGGAAGGGTGGGCTGATGGAGCTCAAGCTCCCACCTCCCATTGCTGCAGCAAGGACCTGGAGGGATGCTGCTGCTCCGTGCACAGGCTGCCGCGAGCTGTTTGGTGACTGCCCCTGATTTCAAAGCAACCCCGGGGTGTTCACAGGTCAGCTTTCCCTGGTAAAAAAAAATAATATTTTTGTATAGACATAGATATATCCCTCGTGTCATGAGGAAGACAACAACTGACCCAGTCACCACCCCTGTCCCCCAACTACCCTGGCTGTGCCCACAGGACTCTGCTTTCCAGGGAATTGCACAAGAAACTGCACCACAGGAATCCGTGACAACCTGAAGTAACACATACAGGCTAGAAAAATTCCCTCCTTCTCCCTCTCTGGAGGCCAAAAAACCCCCAAATCAAATCCGCTTCTATCTGTGGCTCAGTACTTCTACTATGACGTGCAGGAGCGGCAGTGTCTGCCTTCCAGCGTCTTTTACGCTGACACAGAATTTCTGGGGCGCTGAGCGCTGTGGGGAGCTGGACGGCCCCAGGCAACGCCTCCAGTGCGGGATGCCTGGGGCCCGGGCACCCTCTGCTGTCGGGAGAGCCAGAGCCAAGCCTGGAGGATGACCAAAGCACATGGTGTCGCAGCACACTGCGCCCAAAGGTGAACTGTATCCCCTGGGACACCTATTGCATCCCGGCTCTATCCTCTCCGGGGCTGGACCTTATGGTCGGCCACCACAGCCCTGGGACAGCACACAGGGTTTGGAGAAGGGCAGACCCACGGGAGAGAGAAAAAAGGGAAAGGGTGGAAAAATGGGGAAAGATTGAAAGACAGAAACAAAGAGAGCTGGAACATAACAAGCAACTGGGAGAAAAAAGCAGAGAAACACAGCTTATTTTTGTAAGGAAAAAAATGCCCTAAGACAAGAGGGGGGCCCTAAAGCAGTCCCAGGAGCACCCACACAATCTGCAGTGATTAACCCCCGGGTGACCAACATGGAGTCACCATCCCAGCTGCCTGGGGACGCCCATAACTGCACCAGAGAGGGGCACAGTTCGCTCACATGGGCAGATTCGTACTCACCTGCTCAGCCTCCCTGGGCGAGCCCGGATGGGATGTAGTAGACATCGAGGTATTTGCTGCTGGGATCCTTCCAGGTGAAAAGCAGCATAGTAACGTCTGCAATTCATTACTGAGGTTAATTAATGATTCTTATATTATTACTAAAGAAGCTTGTCATGCTGTATGGTGTCTCCCAGCGGGACTGGGAGCATTGCCCCAGGCAGTAAACACTCTTTCCTCTGTTGCTGGCTGTTAAGGATAAAAGAGGGAGGATAAATCAGTGCATTTACCTCAGGGGGACTCTGAGCCTCTGGCCTCCAAACATCACCGTTACCAGCTGAGATTCACCCCACGGGGGTCTGGGCTTCCCCTGGGAAAAGCTACAGACTGAGAAAAAAGCTCAAGCACTAACCCCAAAGAGGAACCCTGAGGATCAGCAGAGGCCAGGCAGGGCAGAGCCAGCACTGCTTGTGGCAGCCGGCTGGTGGCAGCACAGGAAAGACACACAAAGGTCTCCCCGGGCTGTACAGAGATCCTGAGCGCTCTCCTTCACCATCCCACTGAGTTCGGTTTGATGCTGTTCCCTGAAGCGCTACAAGAAGGAGCATGGTGGTGAGCGGGCAGGGACGGGACTGAGAAAACACAGAGCAAACAGCCCCGTCTCTGTGCTTGCCCCAGAGCAGACAAGCGGCAGGGACATCTCCAAAAGAGGCATCCTCGTGAAGGAATAAAACTTGTCCCCATCCACTCAGAACTGTCCTGGGTCCCCCTATCTCCCCTGGCAAAATACAACAGCTGAGGTAAACCAGATCTTGAGCAAAAGCTCTCCCCTCACCCAGCGAATGCTTCAATCCCGTCTGCGCTGCGGTTTGTAACATGACTTCCGTCTCCTTGAAAGGAGAGAAGTTAAGCTCCCGAGGGCCACGGAAAGGTGATCCCACCCTGAAAAGTCAAAGGCAGTGCGTCAGCAAAGAGGAACATGGATTCCAGTCCCGAAATCCTGCCCTGCTCTAGTGCTAGACCTTCCTCGTTGTTGCCACCACGGGTGGAAAAAGATTGAGCTGCCCTTGGCACTGAGTAGAAATGCAAATTTCTTGCTTTTCCTCAAAAGCGTTCCACCAGACGTAGAGCATACTGATGGGGATAGTACAGGGTGAGGCACAATATTTATTGTACTTAGTTAAGCAGAGAGCCAAGCCCAAGATCAGCAGCAAAGATAAGTTCATCGCCTAAACCATCTTCTCTCAAGGGATGAGATCTCATGTGTGTAGGGAGATGGGTTTGATGGGGTGGCTTTGCTCTATGGTGACCGTGACCCTGCAACCGACCGGTCCATGCCATGCTTAGTAGTGTTGTCACCTCATGCCCTCCCCAGGTAAATAACCCTTATCTCCTCATCTGTCTCCTGCTTCCCCAAAATCAGCTATTGCACAAAATGGATCACGTGAGTTTCTCTGAGAAGCCCATGAAGCACTGCTGTCAGCTCCAGACATGGTATAAATCACGGAGACATCCCAACGAGTACAGATTCTTCAGCTGACCAAGCTGCAGCAACAGGGAAACTTCTCAGACAGCCTGGCAAGAGTGGAGACTTGGATTCCAGGTAGCAAAACAGGTTGGTGGAATGGCTTTGTCTGAATGGTTAATTTGCTTGTTCCAGGCTTTTCACTGAGAATGAAATGCCAAGCTTGGCACAGCCAAGGGGCTTTAGAGGGAGTGACAGCGGAAATAGCTCACATCCTTCTTGCAGGGACTGACTGGTATAAACCATGATGTGACGTTCCAAAGGCTCCCAGGGCTTTCTTACCTTGCGGTGGCCTGTTCCGTGCCCAGGAAGTGTGACATTTTCTCTGAATGTTTAGTGGCTGACGTTTAGAAATCAAACCACACTGGCCGTTTGCCCCAGGATATTTGATCCTGTGGGTGCTTTTCGGGTGCTCTTCCAGTATCTTGCATCAATAAACACGTAAACGTTGTGTGGCAAATTAGGCATGCTTTGTTAAACTGACCTGGGATCTCTCCAAGAAAAAGCATCTTAAGCAAGAACACAGCCGTCAGGGAACCGGGAAGAAAAAGGTTGAAAATGAGCTCAGCCCCCTTTTTGCGCTTCTTCTCTCAGCCTTCCCCATTCCTCTGATACGTCCTCTCCTCCTCATCACATGTCCTGCTTTGGTCCAGCCCTGGACTATTCAAAATGAAGTGACGCCTCTCATTCATGGGGCTCTCCTCCCAACAGCGTTAACCCTCAGCTAAGGCGTTAGCTGAACCATGACCGAAGAGCCTGTGCGGAAGGAGAGCGAGATCAGACACCTCAACTCCAGCATGGGCTGCGGACACAAGGATGACAAAGCCAGCCTGGCTTCGAGTCATATATCATCTTTCAGCCACCAGCCTCATCAGCCCCCCTCCACTCCCGCCTCCAAGGAAGTGTGGAAAAAGGGCGGCCGCATGTTCTCCATCCTGCTGGCCGTGCACTTAGCGTTGCTGGCCTGCACACTGGTGAGCAGCGGGGCTTTTGAGAAGATTGCCGTGCATGATTACGATGTCTTCTTCCTGCTGACTGTCATGATGCTGGTAGTCATCGTATGGATCATCTTCTACCTCGTCAGCACCTCCCGGTGCCAGGATGCCATCCTCTGCAAAGACTCCCACGCTGGGCCCATCTGGCTGAGAGGTAGGAGCTCTTGGGGGGCTGGGGCTGGAGGGGAGCTGCTGGGTGGACAGTTCTTGCTGGGGCACGACACCACACCCTGCTTCAGAAGGTTTGCTTCTAGTCTCTCCACTGGTTTCACTGCCAGGTCTCCCTTTATCTCCAAGGACTCTTGGTACTTACATCAGGCTCCTTCCCATTGCTCTGGCAAGCGCTGTTAGCTCCAGTCAGAGTACAGGGTTGACTGAAAACTCCTTCCAGGCAAAATTATTGTATGATTCTGTTGGCACAAAGATAATTTGGGTGCTGGGAGAGGAAAAATGGAGGTAGAAGCAAAGCCTCTCCACGGCAATAGTTCCTCTTCTTCCTCTCATCTATCTGCACGAGCCTATGTGTGCAAACATCTACCCAACCACAGGTATTTTGGTTCCTCAACAGGAGGCCTGATCCTATTTGCCATTTTCAGCCTTGTCATGGACGTATTCAAAATAGGATATTACTCGAGCTTCTACAGCTGCCTGTCTGCAATCAAAATAATCTACCCCATCGTGCAAGCGATATTCGTGGTCGTCCAGGTGAGGTGGTTGTGCTTTGTCTCAGGGTGGGGTAGAGAGACAGAGTCACCAGGTGAAGGAGCTCTGATCTCACAGACATAGTTCAACTCCACCTGCAGCAAATGCAAGTGGCTTAACTTGCTCCTCACTCAGCCCTAGCAAATGTCTTCTCCCTGCAACCTCAGCAACTTCCAGCTCACTTTAAGGCACTGATTTAAACTTCTTCCCATCCTGTGACATTTTTGGCTTATGCCAGGATGGCTTGTCACAGTCTAAGCAGCCCCCAGCCAGCCAGGTCTCCTTTCCCATGAAGGGCAGAGAGGGAGGAGGACAGTCAGGGCAGGGACTACCTTCCAGTTTGAAGTCCCTACGCAGAGGACCACCTGCTCTGGGGACAATATCAAAGTGGAAAGAGGTTAAATAGGGACAAGTTAGACAAGAACAGGGGCTGGGTGTGGGGAGAGCAATGCCAGCGGGACAGGGCAGGCAGAGCAAAGAAAGGACAGACCCTATCCAGCAAATGACCAGGATTATGGGTTAGTAGGCTGGGCCCAGAGGGATGCAAGCAAAAGAAGCTCCAGCTTGCTCTGCTGAGCAGGGAGATTCCTTCACCAGACTGAGAGATGTGATTTGCTTTCTTGCTTTATTGGAAATAACAATTTCTTCTCTTGGCCCTGCCAGACGTACTTCCTGTGGATCTCTGCCAAAGACTGTGTCCATGTACACCTGAACGTTACCAGGTGAGCACTGCTGCTCTTTGAATCCCACTGGTCCAGAAGACCTGGGCCACTGCAGACCTGCTGCACACTTTCACACAGCTAAGGTGTGACAGGGGGATAATCCCACCTCCCTTAATGCTGGCCAAAACTAAACCTGCTGACTCTCCAGCCAGTCTTAGATCCCACCTCAGGCAGGTGAGGTTTATGACCTATGAATCTAACAGGGTTGGGATTCAATTCAAGAATAGAAGCATTACTCAAAGCAGATTAGTATTAAATAAATAATTAGTATTAAATGAGTCATAGCTGACTTTTGCTTCCCTGGGGAACACAACGACGCAGTGGGCAAGCCCCCGGCTAAAACAAGATCTTGTCTGCTTTTGCAAGACTGGATCTACTGGAGACAAACCCAGAGACCTATTATCTATTCACTATTGAGAAGGTCTTCCAAAACCGCAGCAAGAGGAATCAGGCCCTGCTAATTCTCATGAGCATGAACAAAAGATGGGCAGATAGAGAGAGCAGCAAAGGGAAGGGAAGGGTCAGGATTTCTAGCCTCAACCACTAGAGTCCTTGCACCACTTCAGGCACCTCCCCACAGTCTCTCCCTGAGCACGTGCATATCCATAACATGGATCGGAGCAACACAGCCCAAAGCCATTGCTTTAATTTCATGAACCTTCTGCTCCTTCTGCAGGTGCGGCTTGATGCTAACACTGACTACAAACTTAGCGGTGTGGATGTCAGCAGTGACAGATGAGTCCGTTCACAAAGCGCATTCGAAGCTGAAGAAAAACGTGACAGAGGAAATCTTCAGATGGCTCCTGAAAGGTAATCGGCCCATTTGTGGAGCCACCTGGTCCAGGGAGGGAGCCCAAGAGGTAGAAATTGTTCTGCAAGTCAGTTTTTAACCCTTTTCAGAAGGCCTATCTAGAGCTGAAGGCTCCTTTAAGAGAGCTGGTATGTTAAAAAACAGGTCTTAATGTTCATTTCTTAACCGGCATCACAGAGGAGTCAGAAAGGTGTAAGGGTCTGTACAAATGGGATGGGACTGAAGAAGGGAAGGAAAAAGAGATATAACCTGCCACCTGACTTCTTCAGAAAGAAGAGCAGCACCAAAAAGCTGAGGTTGAAGTGTCCTTGTTTTCAAAGTGGTCACGTATTCCTCTGTCCTTGGTCTTGTTTTTCACTGACCCTAAACATCCAGTTCTTCAGGGCTGCCAGGAAGTACCAGCTCCTTGTTTTAATACAACTGCATCTATGTGTTTTTATCTTGTTTCAGCGGGAATGAGAAGTAGCTCAGCTGAAGAATGCAACTGCAATAGCCAAATCTGCCAGATCTTCAAGAACGGCTACTTTTGGCTGTACCCCTTTAACATTGAGTACAGTCTCTTTGCCTCTGCCATGGTCTATGTCATGTGGAAGAACGTTGGACGCTTCATAGACCACCACTCCCACCACATTCACCACCTGAAGTTCAGGATTTTCCGAAGGACCTTCTTTGTAGGCATTGTGTTGGGCCTCATCATTCTGGTGAGTGGTTTGGGAGTCCTTATTCTTTATGAGGTGCAGGTAAATTCCAGCACTGAGTTCAACAAGAAGAGCCAAGCGCTCACCATGTACTACATCTTCAACATTGTTTGTCTGGGCCTGATGTCTCTTGTCTGCATTGGTGGCTCTGTCATCTACCGGTTTGACAAGAGAGACATGGATCGGCACAAGAACCCAACCAGGACCTTGGACGTGGCCCTGCTGATGGGTGCAGCCTTGGGGCAGTACGCTATTTCTTACTATTCCATTGTGGCCATTGTAGCCAGCACACCAAGGGACGCTATCAGTGCACTCAACCTCACCTATGCCCTCCTAATGATTGCCCAGCACACCTTCCAGAACATCTTCATTATTGAAGGCCTTCATCGGCAACCCCCCAAGGAAGACCACAAGCATCATTCTCACCAGAAGGATCTCTATGGACTCACCTTTGTCAACATCAATGCAGTGTCCCTCCGTGTGCCTGACAGTGGCAGCACCCTGGCCCCTAGCACTGCCTCTGGCGCTGAAGCCATCCATCCTTCTGACCTCGTGCGGTCCCTCACTGCCCCCAAGAAGATGAACTGGAGGAGGAAGTTCCTAAGGGAGATCTCCATGTTCCTCCTGCTGAGCAATATCATAGTGAGTACATGCAGAGAAGAGTTTGTCAGGGTGGGGGAGAGGGCAGCAAGCACAGGGGAGAAGTGTCTGTGAAGGAAAGCACACGGCCCATGCAAAAACTGTCCCTTCTGTGCCTCCAATGTACAGGGAGCACATCTGACCTATATTTGTACACGCTGATAGCTGGGATTCCCTTGTCACTCAAAAGCAACTGCCCTGGAGTTAAGATATTCTGTGCTGCGCTGACAGAGGCTGTCACTTAACACCAGAATATCAGACAATGAAATTGGTGGGTGAAAGAGATGAATCAGTTTTGTATTGGGTACTAGCAGATATGCAGAATAGCTTATTAAAAGCCGTAAAATGCATTAAAACCTTCTCTCCCACCCTGAAAGAAAGGGTGTAAAAGTGACAAATACCTGGGGTGAAATTTGGGTTTTCTTGAGAAACGGCAGCATGACTCTCCTTAAAACCCACGGCTTAGGAGCCCAAACCCAGTTGCTGCGAGGAGAAATTGGTCACTGACAACTTCAGCTAAGGTTTCCACTTTCATAAGCAGCCAGGGGACTCCAGCTCCCTGCAAAACAAAGGTAGGATTACAGATGCACCTCCACAGAAGTCAAGCACACATTATGTCTCCAGGGACCCTTCAAATTCCCAGCTAGTCAGCCACACCAATCCTCAAACCGATTTTACACGTGAGCTCACAAAGAATGGGCTGACAACCCCCATGCAGCCAGATATGCACGCTGGCTGGGCTTCCGAGCTCAAAGTACGCAACTGAGCCCAGGAGACCAAGCTGCTGCCAGCTCAGCCCCACCCGTCCTTGCTCCATCCAAAGAGTTTGAGCAGACCAGGTTCATGCTAACACACAACATGCTCAAGTTCTTTCCCTGGTGAGTGTTTCAGCCCTTGGTTCAAGCCTGTCTTTGAGCATGAATCAAAACTGGGCTTAGGGTACAACACTAGATCATACTTGATCTTAATGTCAACACAGGATGCTGGCATAGGGCCCACGCTCAGAAGGTCGCTCTTTTCCCACCTCTCGGTAGCTGTGACTGCAGGTGCTCGCTGTACCGCACACCTTTCTCACTGCAATGTTACTTTCCCATTTCCTCAAAACAGCTCTGGATCATGCCAGCATTTGGAGCCCGGCCCCAGTTTGACAACGATACAGAACTGAACTTCTATGGCGATTCCATGTGGCCGGCCATAGTGGACATTTGCCTGCCCTTTGGGATCTTCTACCGAATGCACGCAGTGGCCAGTTTGCTGGAGGTCTACATCATGTCCTAAAGAACTCTCTCGCAAGGAAGATGAGATTCTCCTCAACCAACCCACCTTCTTCCTACCCAGGGATGGGACACTGCCCATGTGTCCCGAGTGATCCCCAGCACTGCCTGAATCATGTTCCCTTACAGTGTTGGGGCACTTTATGAACTGTCAGTGAAGATCATCCAAACATAGTCCAGATTTTATTTTTGCTACATGTGTGTGGATGTGCATGTGTGTGTTTGAAGTTCTTAAAGCTTAAAAAAAAAAAAAAAGGAAGGTGTCCAGAGTAGGATCATGGTAATTATCCTTGATTCATGCAAAGAGACTCATCTTCCTTCTTAAAAGCCTGTTCACCCCATGCCACCGACACACTCTCCAGTGGGTGCTCGGCACCCTTGGACAGTCAGTGCCTGCCTGCACGCACAGACCCGGTGGGTACGAGGGGCTGACGCAGGTGTGGAAGGCAAAGACAGGGAAAACACTTCAACTCCTGGTACGGCCAGTCAGAAACCAGTCCCCTGCAGAGATGTGAAAAACAAACCAGTGACCACCAAAGGCTTTGGGAAACATTTTCCTCACTGTACTGCCTGTTTATATTGGCCCTCCTGACCCTTCCCTGCACCAGCCCCTGCTGCTTTCCTTCCTCTTCAGGGAGGCATCGCTGCTGCCAAGTGGGTTTGCTCACTGCAGCCTCCTCCTCCAGAGGGGCAGGTCGGCCCTACAGGAGAGAGACAGTCCTGGGCTGGCCCTGGTAAGAAATTGCTCTAAAGACTCTTTTTTCCCCCCATTTTTTCTGAACCAGGGCTCAAGAACCATAGAGATCATATGGGCAATACAGTCTGGGGAACAATAAAGAGATTTGTTTTTCTTTTTTCTTTTTTTTTTTAAATAATGATTGTTTTTTAATATATGAACATTTTTGTATGCAAAGTTATTTATTGATTTTCACTGTAACATTGAACTCTCGAAGGGACCTTCTGTGCCTTGCGACCCAGAAATCAATTCAACGCCACAGCCAATTTGATCTCCCACACCCCGCAGGGATGCTTGCGCTGCACCCGCCAGCCCGTACGGGCTTCGAGGCTGTGAGCACAGCCCTGGCACCCAGCACCCCAACGCACGCAGCAGTGGAACCCCAAGACAAGCTTCCAGGTGCCTGCAGCCCTCCATGAACCACGGGGTGACTGAGGGGGCTTTCAGGGCAGGACTCCTGGGCTGCAGGAGATAGAAACGGGCCCCTGCGCGGTGCCCAGAGTCCAAGCAGAGCCTCAGAAAGCCTACGCTGCCAGGCTGGGAGAGCGCACCCCAAATCGGCACAGCCGAGCTTCGTCTGTACCCTGAGACACCGGGGTTTGCTGTTCCAATGAAGAACACCGCAAAGGTGGTGGAAATCATCAAGCCTTTCCCTACGGACGTGCGCGCATCCGCCAAAGAAAAAAAAAGTAATAAATGGAAATCACGATATTTGAAATCGAGTGATGCAATTTTCCACCCGACGGCCCAGACTGCCAGGCCAGGCTCACGCGTTTCAAAACGCCTTCCCCCTCCAACCCTGGCTCACCAAAGCAGAAGGGACCGGTGCCTCTGGCTGGTCTGGCGCTGGCCAGCCTGCCAGCAGCCCTTTTCTGAGGCGGGTATAAGATGGGGTAAATCCCAACTTCCCCTGTCCCCAGAGGACCCCCTGATCCAGCGCCTCTGGGGCGGGTCACTCCTTCCTTCCCCAGCCTGGGAGCAGCGGGGCAGCCTCTTCCAGCCCCACTGACCAGCAAAGGCCTGGCTCTATTTTTCCCATTGATCTGGTAAAGATACAATCTCTTCCTAGAAACTGCACCTTTCGTATAACAAAAGCCTTATTAATTTTAACTGCAGGAGCCACAGATTAAGTCAGAAAAGAGACGTAAATAGCGCAGAGACGTCAGTCTTACGAACACCCCTACGCATTGTTTGAGCCCTAACTGCTGAGCTCAGACAGGGGCAGAAAACACTTTTAATCACTTACTCTGTTCCTGGGGGGCAGACTGGGTTTCCTCTTACACACTCTTGCTGGTGCCCGGTCCCAGGTTCCCAGGGTTGGCCACACCAAGCCAGGTAGGGCAGAGTTTGAATTGCTCTTCTGTTCTGGACAGAGACCACAGCGGCACTTCTGGGGTTAAATAAACTCATGATGGGTGCAAGGAGAACCCCACGACAGCCCAAACAGCACTGATACAGGCAATAATCCCAAATCAACCACTCCAGGGTGGTGGGTCAGCAGGAACCACAACATGCAAGCACAAGCCATCACATCAGGGTACACCAAAACGCTCCAGGGACAGAATGCAAGGACCCCTTGCTAACCTGGGGCATCTCCAGGCTGCAGGCACAAGGACAGTGGGGTTTCCAGCCGAGAGCTGCATTCTTCTGCCCTCCAGCCATATACATGCATTTTGGGAAAGGCAGTAGATGGGAAATGGTCATAAATTAATACTGTCTATAAGCTCAGGAAAGGGGACAGAGGGAAAGCAAGCATCTACAAGTGCAAAAAGAAAAAACCCGAAACCCTCAAACTCTAAAGAAAACCCCACTGTAAACACGGGTCCTGCAACATGCTCAAGGATTGCCTACCTAGAATGTATCAGATCGTGGTCAGTTAGCGTGCAGAAGGATGATCTCCAAGGCTGATGGAGATCAGCCAAACATCCCCGTGCAGCTCCTCAGCGCAGCCAGCATCCCAGGCATGTCGCCCAGACCCAGGTGCTCCCCCCGAGCAGGCATCGCCATGTCGCACAGAGCCAGGCCCTTCTCCGGGACCCCGTGCTGCCAGGCGATGCAGCCGACCGATGCTGGCTCCTCCATCACCAGCCCCTTCACTACAGACCCCCAACACACCTCCTCACAGCTCCGTTAAACAGGGAGAAGGTAATGGGAGGGGAGAACACCCCAAACGCAGAATATCTGAGTAAAGTGAAGGGGTCCTGCTAGTCAAGAGCCACTCGGCCCTTTGTACGCACATCTTCATGACAGATCCCTGCAGAAAATCACTGCTGTTAGCTCCACCTTCCACACCTGGAAGGAGGGAAACTGAGGCACGGGAGCTGGGTGACCAGAAAGCCTGTGTCAGAGCAGAGACCGAGGCTGGGCCCTGAGGCCACCGGCAGCATCCTGCTGACTGATCCTTGCATCAGTTATGGAGCAGAGATCAGATCTGCACTAGGGAATGGGGAACAGGACAATGCTGTGCCCCAGGGTGATTGTTTAAATAGCAGCCACTGCAAATGAAGAGCTACAGGGAAGCCGAGGGTGCCCCGGGGCTCTCACGTCTTGCCAGAGGCTTCCAGTCTTGCTGGTTTTGGTATAAAAGCCACCTCAGCCTGCCAGGGAGCTGCTGTGCTGCAGGGGTTTGGTGGGAGCACTGAACCCCACCAATAAAGATCACCCGCCAAGGGATGCCGGGGTTAGGAACCCAGCTCTGGCTGAGCTCAAGGATCTGCAGATGCAGCCTGAGGACTTGTGTCACCACATGAACGCCAACAAAATCCTGATCCAGACCCTGGGCTGAGGCATGCAGTGCCAGAGCCAGCAAGGAAGAGTAGCAAGAGGAAGAGGAGACAGAGCGCAGCAGATTAGAATTTACTTCTCCAAAAAAAGCAGGGACGGTCACAGTCAAAGCCAGAACTGAGTCATCATCCCACTGCTACCAGGGTTTTGCATCCCCTCCTCTGCTTCTTAATCATCTGTTATTTGAGGGCGAGTTTTGTTTTATATATATATTAAAAAAAAAAAAAGGGCCTTTTATCTGGGCGATTTGCTCTGAGGTGTGTCAGGGACAGGGGAGGAATCCAAGTTAATTATTACCTGTCACTGCAGTAGCTGGGAAGTGGATGCGCTGAGAAAGTCGCAAGGCTGGGGATGAGGAACAGGTTTGCAGCACCAGGCAAGGTGCAACCTGTGAGTGGGCCCAGCTCCAGGCTGTGCTGGGAGCCAGGGCAGGACTTGGTGGCAGAGGAGCACTTCCCAGGGACTAAGGCAGTGCTCCAGCCTTGCTGACCCAGCAGCAAGGAGCAACTCAACATCAGCAGGAGGTCAGAGCAACCGAGGGCCAGCAGGGAAAAAGCAGAGCCGTGCTTCACGAGCCGGGCCAGCACATACCGAAGAGCCCACCCACTCCCGCAGCAAGGGGATGGAGCTGGGGCGGTGAGGCACGGCTCGCTCTCGCCAGCGTTGATGAGGTTGCTCTTTGCAGTCACCCGCAAAAGGTGCTCACTCACCAGCCCGGCGGGAGACGTCACCAGCGCGGTTATCGGCGACGGAGAAGGAAGGGTGTGGGCTGGCCAGGGAGTCGCGAGGCACACGGCTTCCTCAGGCGGCCTTTGGGCAAACACGGCGGCTGAGCACAAACCTCCTTCCTCCCTGGGTCCTGTTTACAGATCCGCTTGGCCCAGCCTGGGTGTTATTACTGCTAAGTGCACAGATAACGCCGTTAAATAAGCAGACTGCTGATAGCAGCGGGGCAAACATCACTCCTAATGTTTAGCAGCTTTCTCTCAGCCTCCGAGTAAAGGCAGCTTCTCGCGGGCAGAGCAGGGCAGTGATTTATGCCATCAATCCAGTTAGTTCAACTCATCCTCTCCCTGCCCTTCTCCTGCATGCTTGCTTACTTAATGACTTGGTTAAACTTGTGTCAATACATTCAAGTTAAACAGCTGCTCTTCTTCAATGTAAAGGCCAAGTCAGGAGAATTAACCAGTTTCCCAGGGTTTTACAGCTCCTCCGGGTTCAATCTCAGCTCCAAGGCCAGGAGAGGACAAGTCAGGCTGGGAAGGATGCCTCACCTTCGCAGCCCAGATCCACAGCCCCCTTGGCAAAACCACTGGGGCACAGTAAGCCCCAGCATTTGATTTCAGCCCCATCTTTAGAGGAAAAACCTCCAGTTGCACTCAAACTTATTTACACCAGGATATATTCAGACTCCTGGTCTCCATTTCCCAGTTCTACAGTTACCTCAATTTAGGGCCATGTGCACTGAAAAAAAAAAGACAGGTTTGTTAACATTGCACGTCTAAACTGCTGGCTTTCTTTCAACAGAGGCCACCAAATTGCTTCTGGGAGATCTCGGATCTCCCAGATGCTAAGCTCTTGAATGGGGTCCAGAGAAGAGCCAGGCACCTAAAGAAGAGCCTGATTGCACTCAGGAGACCCCACAGCATCGAAACGAGGAGAAAGGACATGGTCCTCCAAACAGGCTGGACATGCTGATGCTTTGGGGAAAGGCAGAACAAATCTAGCCATGGGTATTTACAAAAATCTGCCCAGATCAAAGTATATGACCTCCCCCACAGCAGCGCAAGAGTTTGGTCAGACATTAAACATGACCGTTTTGCTTGCCAGACATTAAATGCAACGGCTGCACCGCCACACGCCGGGTGTTCTCACCCGGGAGCAATGGGCCCCTTTCACTCTTGTTTTCCATCCCTTTCGTCACATCCCCACGCATGATAACCTGTGCTCCCCCACCCACTCCTACCCCTAATCAGCTTCTTGGGAAGTATTTCATGGCTCTGAACTCCCAACTCACATGTTTGCCAGTTGCAAGCACCCCAGGGCTTGGGAGTTCATCCCAGGACACACAGACAACTCCTCTTCATGGAGAGGTCCATCCTCTCCCGATAGACCCTCTGGGTTCACCAGCTCAGCGACGGATGCCAAATCCCCATTTCCAACCACAAAACCAGGGGGATCAGCTCACCACTGAGCCCCAAGACAGAAATCACTTTGCCCTGCAACAGGAAAGGGAACAGGAACAGCACAGCTTTGACCTAGAGCATCCCTGACCACGCAGGGCTGAGCCTGTGGGGCTTGCACATGAGAATCCGGCTCTGAAGTCAGCATTAACAAGTCATAGCTATCACCCCCAAAACCAGCAACCTTTCTGCCAGAAGTGCATCAAATTGGCATCATCCCTGCACCCAGGCTGGGCTGTGAGTTTTGCCTTTTGGGTCAGTTCAGGTATCTGCACCCTGGATAAAGGCACAAAGTAATGGCCCGCTTGAGTAAAAAAAATCTGAGGGTCTACCTAAAAACAAGGAAATGGGGAACTCAAGTGGATTTTAGCCAAAGCAGTGTGGCTAAGCACTCCCAGCACAAGCCTGTGCCAGGAGATTAGCTCTACGCTCGCCTGAGCCACGGCACAAATTAGTCACCGCAGCTTGTGGTTTTACCAGTTGGCACATCCTGTGCCAAGGCCATCGACATGGGGCAACCCAGCAGGCGTGTGAAGGAGCTGATCCCCATTGGCTGCCCTTGGCAGAGCCCAGAGCTTCTCACTGAGTAATTAATGTAATGACAATAATAGACCCAAAGTAAACAAGGTGGGAAAAAAAAAAAAATCAATGAGCCGGGAGCAGAGGCCGCATTCAGCGGGAAGCAGTCCGGACTGCCTGCACCTCGCTCCGTCGGAAAGACTCGCGCGCGTCCTTGGTGGCACTCCAGCAAGCGGTTTTAACATCGGCCATATTAACAAGGTGGGAGGCAGGCGCTCCCGCTCGGCAGGCAGCAGGAGGCTGCAGGGAGGTAAGAGCTGGGGCCGGGCTGCTCTCAGCAGCACACGGCTGCGGGGTCAGGGGGTTGGGTCCCCAGCGGCAGCTGCTGCACGCAGCCTTGTCTGGGCACTTGGGTACCTCCCGATGCAGCCTGGATATGTTTCTATCTGATCCTTCTGATTTTATGGCTTCTCCTCTCCCTCCCCTGACCCTGAAGAGGAATAATTATGGCCCTAAGAGAGGGGAGGGGGTTTGCTCCCACGCTACCAAGTTAGGAGAGTTTAGGAGCCAGATGAGGAAGAGTTTAAGATCAATCTCCACTAACTGAAGCGCACTGAATCCCCAAAGGGAGACAGAGCATCTCAGTGCACGTGCAAAAGAAAAGCACTGAAATTTCAACCCCTTCTGAGACAACCTCTCCCCCAAAGCTCCAAGGCAACTACGTATGATTCCCCCTACCCCCAAAGACACCTCAGGGCTCTGCTTTCCTCCAGCCACCCCCATCCCAGCCAGAGTCACCCTCCAGAGTGAAAACGCCTTTCCACATACCAAACCTACAGAGAGGCTGATCTTCCCTGACTGCTGTATGTGAGCAAGGAGATCTCTCTCTCATGGGCAGTACCATCCTGCTGAGATTTTTCCAAAAGCTGGATAGAAAAGCTTCCAGGTTCTGCATGTTTATCTGGACCAAGCCCTCAAACTTCTCTGTGTCAGTGTGCTCATGGCTCTGTGCTTTTTCCTCTGTGCTACAAGTAGAAAAAAACCAGAAAACCATGCGTTAACCGTATCCCATTCTCAGTCCTCCTGGGTGGGAGGCTAGATCTTTTCCCAGCAGCTTGGATGAAGACTTACAGACCCTCTTTTTATTCTTTTTTTGTTCTTTCCAGCTCTGCCACAATTTGCGTGACCACACAAGGAGCGTGGTGTAACCCCTGCAACTCAAACACAAGGAAGAAGTTGGAGCCATCAACCAAAACCAAACAGCTCCGAATTTCAGAGCAGGTCTAAGCTTGCTCTGCATTTCCACCTAGTACTGACAGGAACAAGGGGAAAGGACAAAACCTGAATCCAGGGCTGTATGCAGAGGAGGTGTGAAAGGTGAGGATGGGAGCGATTTGGGCACCTCTGGTCCCAACAGCTCCCAGTACTGGTGGGGCAGGGCAGAGACATCAAACACCCATTTTAATGCAGGTGTCTGTGGACAGCTTTTGGCAGAAGAGCAAGGGAGGTCACCACACAAGTGGCTTTTACAGCCGAGCACACCTCAGCACGTCCCCCACCATCCTTTTTACTTTTAACCTCCCCTTTGTTCAACGTGGCAGGTGACCTCCAGGCAGACGAGCCATGTCGGGCAACAAAGTCTCAAGGCAAAAGCCTTGCCATCACTGCAAGAGCCGGTCAGCCTCAGCCCCACCAGGCACCTCCATGATCCACTACGAGAAGTTCTGGCTGTACCGTCACTGCTCTTCAGTGCAGCAGAGGGACAGGCAAGCTCAGAAAGCGGGGCGGCTCTTCTCAGGGCTGCTGGCCATGAACGTGGTGTTCCTGGGCAGCGCCTTCATCAGCAGTATCATTTTCAACGACGTGGCCATCACGCTGGCAGACATCTGGATCCTGCTCTCCATCCTCAAGGTCCTGTGCCTGTGCTGGATAACCTACTACCTGCTGGGCACCAGCCGGCAGCCACACGCAGTGCTGTACCGGGATTCTCACGCTGGACCAGTCTGGATTCGGGGTAAGTTCTGCTATTATTTATCATCTCATGCCTCCCCCTTTCTTGTGCTTGGAAGATAAAGAAATTCTTCCCCCACTACTAACAAAGCTAGCAGCCACAGGA
This sequence comes from Psophia crepitans, assembly GCA_013399095.1. Lineage (NCBI taxonomy): Eukaryota > Metazoa > Chordata > Aves > Gruiformes > Psophiidae > Psophia > Psophia crepitans. The sequence goes on along the minus strand of VWZZ01008139.1, from coordinate 74,411 downwards.
GATGCAGTTAGGGCATTAGGAACCTCCCAGTGCCCGGCCAGCTTGTGGTGCGAGGCTGGGGGAAGATCGGGGCATAGTGGATGTCACAGAGGGGAACCAGAGCAGCTGGGAAAGTCTTGAATTTGGCTTCCCTTCAGCCTCCAACGCAACCCCACTCTGCGGTCCCTTCCCAAAGCACAACCCAGCACATGGGAGAGACACAGGGAAGGTTTTAGGCACAGCCATTTTGCAAAGTAAGACTAGAACCATCACATTTACCCATCAGCGGCCCCACGCTACCCTCGTCCTTGTTCCACATCACAGCAGCACCCTGTTTCCAGGGGAAGATTCCTGCCCCATGAGTCACAATTCCAGTGACGCCCAGGCTTTCCTGGAAGATTTCCCATCAGTAGTTGCCCCACTTTGTGAAATGACCCTTCTCCGAGCAGTCCTGCCTCTATTATAGAGTTTCTAATTAGTGCACAGTCTTATTAACTAAGCACAGAGAATTAAAGGGAAGACATATGCAAGGTACCCGAGTACCTGAAGCTGCAGAGATGTGTCCAAGGTGAAAGGGAGAAACAATTAAACGGTCCTAACTTCTGCAGACTGGTGCTGCCAAAAGCCTCAGCAGACCTGCGTTCATCTTGGGTTTTCTCTGCAAGGCAGAAACCATCACCTGCCATTAGCTTACCCCTGTCAGTCCAGATGGCACAAAAAAGGCCAAAAACCCCCTTCCCACCTTGTTTCCAACCACAAGAAAACACCTTGCATTATCTCAATGCCTTAAACCAGCCAAAGCACGTAACCAGGTTCAGGAATCAGGCTCCCCTTTGTCCCCTTCTCTCAAAATCATCACACTTCCAAACGGGAAGGCCTCCAGCTCCACCCAAATCCAAGAAACGTGAGATCTTGAGTCCCCAGCTGGTCTCAGATGCTCCACAACCACATTTTTGTTTATTTACTGTGCTTTTGCTGTTTGCCCAGGGTCAGTGCTGCTGTTCGGCAGTTTCAGCATCCTCCTGAACGTGTTTCAGATCGGCTACAGCGCAATTCTCATCCAGTGCAAATCCAAGGTGGAAATTGTTTTCCCCAGCATTGAAATAATTTTTATTTGCACCCAGGTACCACACGTTACCCTTCTGGAAGCTTGCTTGTTCTCTCTGTCCTATTCCTGGGAGCCCAAGGGGTGGGGGAAGTGGGGAGACTTGGGAAGGGGATGCACCCAAGGCACTCTCATGAGCACTAAAGGCACTAAAGTATCACACCATTTCAAATACCACCCACCCACACTCCTGATGTGCCAGAGCGAGAGACAGACTTGGAAAGAAATCTCTCTAGCAATACCTGACATACTGCGGGATCCAAAGGAGTTTGTTTTGAAGCCTCAAAGTAGGTAGAGAGGAGAGGAAATTTCAGATTTTGCCAGAGATGACCTTGAATCCCGGCCTGTTTGCTAATGCATCCCCCCAACAAAATCCTTGGCACGCCAAAGCATCTCGCACCATTTGCGACTTGTTACTCTGATACCAACCCCCGTCTTCCCAGACCCAAAGCCATACTTAAAAAGCAAAATAGTTCCTAACTCAGCAGCAAATACTCACATAGACACAAGAGAGAGAGAGAAGCAGATCTCCGAGATCGGCATTAGGTGCAGGCACACACATGCTGCACTCACCTAAGGATGCCAGCACACGCCTGAACGCTGCAGCGCAGGTACACATGTGCCCCTGCATCACTCACGCAGAGGCAGGTTTGCTCCCGCTCGACACATGCTTTCGCACCTGCCTGTCCCTTTCCTGCATGTGCAGCAGGCTGCCAGCTTCACCCTGCTCATGTCAGTGTTGTTATCCATTTGCAGGCTTTTTTTCTGTGGCATCACTCTAAGGACTGCATTCATGTCCAGCACAACCTCACCAGGTACAAAAAGGGGAAAAAAATGCCTTCTGCTTCTCTAAAGAAACTCTTCCTCTCTCATCTCCCTTATTGCTGCTAGAACTGTCTTCACCTGATCTTACACTGACTCTCCATATTCTGCATCACACAAGAACCAACCTATGAGTTGGTCAGACCCATCCTCCCTCCACGGACCTGGGCTCACCAGCTCCCTTCGGTTTTCACTCGTGTCTTGGACTGCTACAAAAAGGGGGAAAAACTGCCTTCTACTTCTCCAAGGAAACATGCTGTAGAAGCGTCTTTCTCTTCTCCCAGGTGTGGGCTGATGCTGACCATAGCCACTAACCTCCTCCTCTGGCTCTTGGCCGTGACCAACGACACCATTCACATGGAGATTGAGTCTCAGCTGCGTGAGGTGGAGCGGCGATTTGCGGGCAAGGCTCCTTTTTCCCATCCCTAGTTGTGTTAGGCTGACATAGATAATTTCTGGGGGAACAACTACTCATCAGTGATTCAGGTATCACAACCAGTTCTCCTCAATATTGCAACTTCCCTATTACTGGAGGTTGTCTCGAGGAGATGGGCTGCAAAGGGAGGACACTTCCACGGGGAGGACCTCATGGGCAATCCTGGAACTGAGAGGTAGGACAGAAAAAGCCCACCATAAATTAGCATTTTTTCTCATATTTACCTGTCAACTGCAAGCAAAAGATTGCCTGACTAGAAAAGATTCATGTAGTTGCTGTGCTTTTCTTTCTGAAAATACATGGCAGGGGTGGAGGGAAGGGGGAACTAATATTCCAAGGGTAGAAATAGAGGAGGGGGTGTGTCTCATCCCACACCTATGGTGTCGGCCAGGAGCACTACGTATTTGGGAAAAGCCATTTGGTAAACCCTGTTATTCTGCGTCCTCGCAGCCTTGAGGACAGAGTGGTAATCCCTTAACTTCCTGCTGATCACTGTTCCTAAGATACAGAGGGGCAGATGTTGTGCCTGCACACAAGTAACTCCCAAAGACAGCCGTGAAATCCAGGTCATCTCCCTCTTAATTGCTGCCTTCCTCTTCTCGTGCTCCAGGCAACGAGACTACCTCATGCATATGCCCAAACACAACCATCTGTAAAGTCTTCCAGAAGGGCTACATCCTGCTCTACCCCTTCAACACCGAGTACTGCCTGGTCTGCTGCTCCGTGCTGTACGTCATGTGGAAGAACGTGGGGAGACGCATCAGCCACGACGCCCCTCACATCAAGCCTAAGTTCAAGCTCCACGGGGTGGTCCTTGGGCCGCTGCTGGGCACCATGACTGTAATCGTTGGGATCTGCGTCTTCATGATGTACCAGATCCAGGCCACCGGCTCAGCCCCCAACCGCCAGGTCTTTGTGATGTATTATTCCTACTACATTGTGCTTCTGCCCCTGATGAGTGTGGTCGCAGTGATTGGGACAGTCATCCATGCCTTGGAAAAGAGGGAGCTGGACACAGTGAAGAACCCAACCCGCAGCCTGGATGCGATCCTGTTGATGGGAGCAGCCCTCGGTCAAATCGGCATGTCCTACTTCTCCATTGTTGCCATTGTGGCCACTGACCCCAGGGACCTGTTGAACAGTCTCATCCTGTCCTATTCTGTCCTCCTCATCTTTCAGAATATCACCCAAAATGTCTTCATCATTGACGGGCTTCACCGGCAGCCCTCGGCAGCAGCAATGGAGGCCAGACACACAGGACACGCTGGGCAGCACCCAGTGGCTTCAGAGCTACCTGGTGAAGAGGAAACCGCAACAAGCAGCAAAGAGGAGCACACAGAGATGTCTCCCGGCAAAGGTGGTGAAACGAAAGAAGAACAGAATCATGAAGCCTATGACCAGAGACGAGTGAGCATGCTGGAGCTGGGACAGGAGATCCGGAAAGCTTCACTGTCCTATATCCAGAGCTACTCTCACCTGAGTTGGAAGAGAAGAGCACTAAAGGAGATCTCATTCTTCCTGGTTTTGTGTAACATCATAGTAAGTATTGCTCTCTGCTCCATCACAGCTTGGCTGAGCCATGACAACCTGTGATAGAGATGTGCTCTTCTTGTCTTTCTTTCGGGCTTGTCTATTCCAGACAAGAAACTTTTGCCCACCAAGTTTCAACCTAGTGGTGAGGCAAGTCAAGACTGTTTTTTCTGTTAATACCCCACTGCCATAATTATAAGGTCTCTCTTTCAACCTAAGAGCCAAATACAGTTAGGTTTCCTGGGTGCGGGAAGGAGACAGCTATTAAATCCTTACGTGCCAAAATTTTAATCACTGAAAAAGTTATCAAACTCGTTAAGGGTGTTTCATGAGGTAGGTGGAGAAACATGAGGCACCAGCAGTGAGTCTTTGTAAACATGAGTCTCCAGGATTGAAACTCACCCAATAACGTACAGCGTACTCTGGGATCTTGAATCAACATGGATCTTCACTGCAGCCTTAATCCAGTGAAAACAAATTGGCTGAGGAAACAGGGAAATTCTGTAGAAAGATGAAGCTGGCTGGGGCAGAATGAGGCCATGATTAGGTTCCCAGGAATTCGACAGGATTTGACTTCCAGCAAGGAGTCAGCAGCATAGCCAGGGGATTTTCCTTCTTTTTTCCTGGTACAGAGACTCCTCTGATACTCTTGAAATATTCCTACAACCACTTGAGCCAGTGCTGAAATTAGAGTGCAGGTAGGAGACAGTTTGTCATCCTCTGACTTCTGCTCTTTTTTCCTTACACCTCTTTAGCTGTGGGTCATGCCGACATTTGGGGCTCACCCTGTCTTCGAGAACGGACTGGAAAAGTCATTTTATGGCTACTCCACCTGGTTTGTGATCGTGAACTTTGGCCTCCCACTGGGTGTGTTTTACCGAATGCACTCTGTCGGGGGACTCCTGGAGGTCTACATCACAGCCTGAACGAAGCTGACTCCCCACCCCAGAGCCTGGGGTGAAACAATGACACAGAACAAAGACGCAGTAAGCAGCGGATATGCACATGGAAGCTTTTAAGCTTTTTATCCTCTGGCTTCTGCTTTGACTTCTCCTTGCACAGCATCTCCATGAGTTTCAGAAGAAAAGGAGGTTGGTTTAAATTATCATTTTTTCCCCATAGAGAACAGACTCAAAGCCTGTACACAAACTGCCTTGCTGCTCTAAGGAAGCATGCTGCATGGCAGTAAGTGGGACTCCATAAGCTCCTAATTGAATCTTCCAGCTCCTATCAAAATCTTCCAGGTAAAAGAATGCAAGAGCAGCCTTCAACAAAAGCAACAGATTGACTTGCTGCCAGGCTCAGTACTGAAGAGCAGGACACACCATCACACTTGCACTGGTTCACTGCACTTTTTCCCATTATCAAAACCAGAAGATACACATTACCTTGCCTTACTGAGAATAAACATTATTTCTGCTTACAGGCACTCACACAGCCTCAAGTGAGACGTACTATCGCTGATCCTTACTCGATGCTACTGGTGCATGATGTTAGCAGCAGCGTGTACTAGCAAAGGTCCCACCCTTGCACACAGAGCCAGCTCAAGAAAGAGCTACTGCCAAATCTCCTGTGAGTCCCTTCCCACCCCAGCTCTTCGATCCTCACTGCTGCTTTGCACATCCAAACATTTTGCACAGTGCACTGCATGTAAGGGAACACGGTTGCACAGCGTGGTGCCTGCTCAAAGACCTGCTAGTACTTCTTCCGTAGGAGACGCTCGCTTTGAAAGCGCAGGGGAGAGCAAGGCGGTTTGTGACTATGGGTCCCAAATACAGAGCCTGATGAATGGAAATAAAGACAGATTGAATTTTCATGTGTATCTTGTGAAATCTCTGGGTCTGCTCTGCACTCACCAAAGACCAGGCTCAAAGTCAACAGAAGTTGATTGTTTTACAATCAAAATCTTTCATGACTCTTAACCAAGGTCAAAGTAGCACAGTACAAAAGGCATCGATGTTATCGCTTCTGTTCCTCTATAAATCAACCCCAGAATCAGTGTGGGGTTAGGGTCAGAGCATATTTATGGGGGGTTTTTTGTGATCCCCTAGAAAAAGCAAACTCTTCCCAGACAGTAACAGTGATGAGAGCTAGAAACTCCTGACCACGTGCACCCAGCTCCCCTTAGGATTCAACATTCAGGCACCCTTCTGTGAAACCAAGAACGATCACGTGAGCATGAACTTTGCCCAACTCAGGCCTATGTCAACAGAACTATGCCATGAAAAATAACAGTTGGATAAATTAGGCTCCAATAAAATTAAGTATTATTTTCATGTCACAGTTCATACTAAGGGATCTACAGGAGTTATATGCCAAGGTGTGGCCCTTTCAAATGATGAATACTGTCTCAAACCTTCTTCCTAATTACTGACAGCCTGGAGACAAGCAATGCACGAGCAGGATTTTATCTGCAGGGTAATAGATAAAACACTGTTTAAGTTACTGAGCCTCCACTGAGCAGGTGACTCTGGAGGTCTACCACTGAGACGTCAATACTAAGTCCTGCAGGTACTATGTACAAGTATGGGCTGAAAGAGAAGTCAGCTTGTGATTTCCTCCTGGTAAACAGACGGATTACCTGAATCAATGATTAGCATGAACAGGAATGACGCCCACCAGCTCCAACTCTTACCCACAGCCACTACAGACCAGACAAGTGGTCAAGGCCCTCTATGTCCTTTCCTAACAACACCCAGTTCTAAAGCTGTAGATGAAAGTAAGAAGTCCCACAATGGAGTAAAAGTACTCTTCCAGGCCAAAAAGAAATGTAAGGTCTGAGGTTTGAGTCCTTTCACTTAGGGGCGTTCTGTCTCTGGCCTGATTTGTCTCTGCCTCCAGGAGGCACGAACACAGGATTTGCAGGCAATTCAAAATGCCTTCGGCTCCTTCACAAGACTGACAGCAGGGCTGGGCACCATAACCAGAAAGCCTAGTGCGAAGTGAGCTAGCTGTGACTCCTGAATCCGACACAGCCATGACGCGTCAGTGGCCCACCTGCTCCTTTGTCATCTGCCATCCACAAATGACTTCCAGAGCTCTCCCAGGGCTGGGGTGCCTGTTTTATGGGTCTCAGCTGCACAAAGGTTTTAGTATACTGTTTGCAAAGTCACAAGACTTGACCCCCTTTGATTTAGCTCCTTTTCTGTACCCACTGAGGCAGTTACCTCTGACGATGTCTCATGCCGTAAACATGGAAATGGCCACAACCACACAGTTCAGGCTCATTTTCCTGACTCCAATCTTCATTTCTGATTACAAAAAAAAAATAAATCCACACACTGCAGAGGAAGCCAGTACATGGTCTCCTAGTAGCACGAATAACCCCAGCATAAAACAAACAAGATTATAGGCTTCTCTCTGGGGGAAAATAAAATAAGCAACCAACTGCATGTTTCAGATAATCTTTATCTTTCTCTCTGTAAGTAAGCAAATAGTTTACAGTGCAAGTTGATTTCCACAGAACAAGGATCAGACTCCAAACACCAAGAAACAAACAAAAAGGTTTCCAGAGGAACTCACAAAGAAACAAAGCAGAAAAGAGAGGATGGAAGAGATCATGAGAACCAGCAGATCCATGGGAGGGAAGAGGCAAGCACGCGGGGCACAGGATGCCCCGTTCCAGCTGTGAGGTGCAAGTGCCATACAATCGGAGGCTGGCCCCACCAAATCACATTCGTATATATGAGAGAGATTCCAAAGTAGAACAGAGACCTCACCCTCTTTACATCTGAACAGAGATGGGGTCAGGATGGGAGTAGCGCTAGATGGCAAAGTGGGTTGGGGGGGGGGCGGGGGAAATAACCTCTCTTATTTCACATATTTCTTATCCTTCAGAAAACCACTCAAGTTTTATTTCAGCTTTCTACTGGCCTGGGACTCCAGTCCACTTCAGTGCCCAAAGGAGGAAACCACCTGACTACAAGGCAGCAGTACACTAGAGCAGCACTCTCTCTAGGAGAGGATGGTCATGTTGCTATCACTCTAGCTTCAAAATTTAGGCAAGGGTTACACTGAAGTGTGTGCCAGACCTGTCCCCTACCCATGAGACCAGTTTCCATGGAGTGATCTCACTGGTTCTAAGCTGTGTCAAAAGAGCTCACAGCCAGTGGTCCTCCCAAGAGCCTGAACACCAACACACCAAAGACTGAGCTTTGGTGGAGAGGGAAAGGTCTCAGCTCATGCCAGGACCCCTCACATTTCATTGTCTAAAGATCATGCAGGTCTAAAACAGCAGCCCCTCCCAGCAGAACATAAAATTTGACTCAAACCCCAGGATGTCTCCACCTACCAATGTGCAAGCCCACGCTGCTGAACCGAGCCAGCAACAGCAGGCCTCCCACCAGTTCCAGCTTCCCAGTCTTCACATGCCTGGGACCCAATACATTCAAGACCTGGTAACTTGATCAATGCCCTGAAGAATTGAACTTTGTCTCAGCACTCTCCACTCCCTACTGACATGGAGATGCTTTTCCTCCTACAACTTCCAAATTCCTCCTACAACTTCCCTGAGTGCCTCCCTCAATCCCCTGCCTTAGACAGTAGTGTGCAAAAGACCCTTTTGCTCCCTGCATTGCATGAGCCTGCCAGGCAAAGGTGGAAGGATATGGTTCCTTTCAAACCCAGGTGACACTGTCCTTTCAGTCAACAGAAGACTAACAGAGTTTAACAGTCACATCTCTTCTCCCTGCTCTCACTGAGCCAGCTCCTTCCTTCCTGTGTGCTCCCATGGATTAAGCAGGGCTGTCCAAAGTTACACATACTCCACTGCAACAGCCTACCATGAAGGATGGGCTGCTGGGCTTGGAAGCCAAGGAAAATCATCTCACGCCACACCAAAGCACCGGCTACTACAAAACTTCTTAAGCAGCTTTCGAGGAAAGGAGTAGAGGGATTCAGAACTGAGACACAAAGTTTTCCTTCAGCAACTTCTCCTTTCATTTGGGTGGGAAAAAATTCCCTGCCAATATGCAACTGAGACATCAGGGAGACACCTGCAGCCAGAAGGGATGCCCCAGAAACTTCATGGAGCCACATGAAAGTAACTGCCATTTCCAAACCCCATCTCCTGCAGGAATAGCAGCTTCTCCCTCACACCCAATTTACAGCTAGTCTTTTTCAATTAAACTCTGACCCTGATCAGGGCAAGGACAGGGTCAGATTGATTTCCAGACCACATCCGGGAGCAAGAGAGTAACAGAAGAGCTAAGAACAGCCTGATTTCTAGTGCAACCACAATAATGGACGATCCCTTAGACATCTTTCACTCGAGGGTCATGGTCAAGGGTAAGGGAAGTGAGCTGGGGGGAGGGATGTCCAAGCAGGTCCCATTTAAAGCTTTAAATGACAGGGAGGTAAATGAAGTGATTGTCCTTTTGGTCTCTCAGCTGGATGTGAAATGCAGGAATAGCTGTGATGAAGCACCACACAGCAGTCCTTAGATCCAGTGTATTTCTCTTAGTAGAGGTAAGTGCTCTCTTAGACCCGTTGAATTTCAAACAGCTTCACATCTGTGTCATACCAGATAGGGGGATCCACATTTCTAAGAGAGAAAGACAAGAGCCACTTTACTCTCTGTGGCCAGATACACAGAATTCAAATCTCACAGACAAGATTACAGGAGTTGGCTACACACAATGCCTCCGACTTTGCAAAAGAAGAAATCACTACTTGAGAGACAATGCACCTTAAAGGGATGACAGTGTCTACAACATCCCACAAAGTCAGAGCTTGGCATGAAGTCTCAGCACTATCCCCTCTAGGCAGCTTTTCTATTCCCTGCTGCTGCTGGTTCCCAAATAAGCAGCACTCCCAGCACAGCTCCCTTCACATCACCCGCCCAAACAAAACCTAGGAGCAGCTGATTCAAGGGAACATCATCTTTCTATCCTGTAAATATGAGACAATCCAGAGCTGGCCAAGTGCATGCAATTCCCTCTGCAGGTGCCCTAGAAGTTTGGAAAAGACCAAGTTAGACTGCACCCAGCTAGTTTACCTCAAATAAATAACTCCCCACATGTAGGTCCGGAACCACATGGCCGTGCCCGAGTTAGCCTGGTACTTGCGAATGAGGATGGGGTGAGGTACAGGTAGCAGCCCCACCAGCGTGCCATGCTGCAAGAACTTCAGGATCTCCGATTCATCAGTGAGACCTCTGCAAAGAGAGAGATCAGGAATGTCCTTAGCATGTCCCACAGATACCCCCAAAACTCCTGCAGCACAAAGCGTCAGCCTAAACAAACACAGAGCCAGCGGCTGCAGCCAGCAAGAACACTCTGCACTGTAAGAAAAAAAAGTTTAGAAGGGATCAGATAAACAAGAAGCTTGGCAAGCAAAATAAAATGGTCTCCTCTGCTGAGACCATGATGCTTTCAGTTACACTTTACAAGCATATTCTTTTCGTAGAGGCCCTCCAAATTCAAACTCTGCCAAACTCACAGAGCTCTTTATACACTGCACAGCCCCTTCTCTCCAAAACGCACGTACTTGTCAATGCAGATCTTCTCCACCTGAGGGACCAGCACCTGTAAGAGCCGCATGATTGTCTGCAGGGGAAGCTTTGACTTCCAAGACATCACCTGTAAGTAAGAAAGTCCACAGGGAAATCAGTGCTCTGTGTTAGTGGTTTCTCTGCAGTTATCTGCACTACCTCTACAACAAATGAGGTTTACAAAAATCACAAAGGTGGTGGATGAACTGAGTGCACAACAGCAATACAAGAAATCCTGGAGCACTACAGTTATGAACCACTTAATGCAACTAGCCGAGTATTGGTTTAAAACAGGTTAAAACAAAATACTACTTGCAGATGGTAGTAAACTTCTGGAGCTCTGACCACAAGTCAAAGACACTCACCATGAGGAAACACTCCTCTGGGAGAGTCTCTGCTGGGAGGGGAAGGGGATGGGTATGTGGCAGGTCTGCCACAACTCTTTTCCTCACTATGTTTTCCCTCAGTCCAGATTTCCTTACCCAGTCAGGAGTTGGGGTCCACTGTCCACTGGAGGATGCACTAGACAGACGCCTTCGATCCCTTCGGGGAAGTGATGTCTCCTATCAATAAATATTATTTTTAAAAACAAAAAACAAACAAAAGCAAATCCCACTTAAGAGCGAGAAATATAACCCATTTTCTGCTGACTTTCCCCCCAGCTTTTCCAGAGCACTGCTGGGAAAGACAGCTTAGCCTGTCCTTAGACCAGATCAAACTCATCAGACCTTCCCTCACCAAAACCATTCTCTTTGACCCAACGAGTGGCAAAATTGGATGGGGTTAAGCTGTAGGACCCTGTGGCAAGGTCTCAACTCCAGCCACCACTGCTGACGCTCCGTTGGAACAATCCACACTGGGATAACTTAAACAGTACTGACAGAAGACTGTTCAGACATGCTTCTTTCCTTTAGCATGGAGATTAAACAGCTAAAGGCCACAGCTTTTCAGATCTCCATCTACTGAGTATCTCAGAGATTTTTGGTGCTCATCCTGAAGTATCTTAAAGAGTTTTTTGTTTTTTTTCCAAGAGTGGGCTCTCAGCAAGTCCTATCTAACACCCCCTGCCCCTTAAGGAACAACACGTACCCCGAAACATGAACACCATTGCTAGCCACTTTTTTGAAAGCTCTGGTCAAAAGTCCAAGACCCAATTCTCTCTTATTATTCTTACCACCACTTTCTTTTAATTTCTCTTACACAGAAGACATTACAAACACTCTAGCTTTCCACATTCATGGTGGGAAGGAAGGAAATAACCCTTCAAAATCACTATCAAACTCTGCATCAAGTAAAAGTGCTTCTGCAATGCACCCTGACCATTCATTACTACAGCTGAGAGCTGACTTTTCTACAAAACAAATGGGAACAGCACTTCCTTCCAACAGCCACCCTGCACCTCCACACGCATGGACTAATTCACACCTCACCTTCATAACCAGAAACAACAGGCGTGGGGCAGAGCTGTGCTGCAATTCACTGGAAGCTGACAGTGCTGTACCAGCCAGCTGCTGCACACAAAGATGTAATGACCCATTATTATGTTTCATGGGCTGCTGGAAGAAGAAAATTTTTCTTCTGCAAGTTCTCAGTCAAGATCTTACTTCCTGACATAATTAACGGCATGCTTAAGGCATCTTGCTGACCGTGGGCCTGCATCTGGTACCAGGGAAGGACAGGACAGTTAAGAAAAACTGGTCCTGGGATATTTGGGGATTCTGCTCATTCCAGTTTATCCAAAGCCTAAGCAGCAATATTATTTCACAATGTTTGCAGCTACAACCTTATCGTTCAGCCTGTTCAGCTTCAGTGCCGTGTTCTCATCAAGCCTCTAAAAATAAAATTCATAAAAACAAAAACCCCAACTGATTTTCTTCTGATGACCCCACCCTCTTTCTCCTCTGTCTCCCTCAGCCCTTGTCGCTTCACAGCTGCCATCCAAATGCTGGCAGCCAGCTGACACATTCAGGAGAGGTAAGATAAAATTACACCGAAATCTGAAGGCTGTTGAACATTTTGAGACACCTTTGAAATCATTATGACTGATAAGAGGAGAACGTTACAAGAGATAAAGGAAGGAAATTAGATCAGTCATAAGGGTGGGTATCTTAAAATTTATCAGGTATCTCTTATTAATTTATCTTAACTTAGTAGGCTGGAACCAGAAAGAAGACAGTGTTCAAATAGTCTGAAACACCACAATCCCTGGAAACAGGTGTGTGCTACCTGACATGTCATGTGGTAGCAGGGACAATTCTCCCCACAGCATCTCCCACACCCACTGCTTTACTGCCCTGCACCTCCTGTCTGCTTTTTGGCTCCCACCCCACAAACATTCAGCTGTGCAAACAGCATCGCTGGAGCCAAGTGGGACAGCTAACAGGAACTGTCTGAGACCTAAGGGCCCCACATGTGCACATACATGAGCAGAACAAGCAGAGAAGATCAAGACATAAGGGCAGAATATAGGAGTCTTCAGCCTGCTCCACTAGACTGCGATGCCTTTGCAAACATCGCCCATTTGGACCCCGATTCTGCAGTCCTGTCTCAGCCAAAAGCATGTCGAGAGCAAAACAGACAAAGATTCTTGTAGCACCACAAGAATCCAAAGGAGCCCATGACAAAATGAGTCACCCCATTCCAACTCATCACCTCCTGCCCAGTTTGCTCCATACCTGGTGAGAGCTGGTGTGTCAATTTGGCGATTTCGGAGAAAACCGAGAGGAAAAGCTGGGAAAGCTGTGTCTTTCACCAGGGGGCAGCCATGCCTCCCGGTGCACACTCAGAGCGAGCACGAGGCAGCACTAGGTGTGTAAGCAAGGCCTTGCTGAAGGAGGAGAGGACAAACACAACAGCCCTCATAGCACACATCCTATAAGACAGCCAAGAGGTTCTTGATACTGAACAGGAAAGGACACAGACTGAGGAGTTAATGGAGAGCAATAAAAGACTACTGCTCTATTCCAATTGGAAGATAGCTGCTTTATAGTTCTTGATGGGGAAAACCAGCAAATGCCAGAAGGCTGACACTGCCACCAGAGCCTAGGAGGCCAGCACAGCCTTGGTTCACAGACTGCAAAGCCTCTGTCTCATCTACATGGCCAAGCAGCTGCCACTTTTGAGAACAGCATCTCAAGCCAAGCCTTCATGGGAACACGTTGTTCACAACACCAACTACCCAGAAGATTCTGGTAGAGCTCTCCATCCCAGGAAGAAGGGAGAGGAAAAACAAGCAGCAGTGAGAATCTGAGCTGAAAGCCTCTGGATCAGGAATACATCCCTTTGCAATTACACACTTGCTGCTCTATCAGTAGCTTTCAAGGTGGAGAAAGCTCACTCCTCTAGTGTCCTAGCTCTTGTGTCACTAGGACAAACATGAAACACCCACGATGATGCAACAGCATGTCTGAACCAGTGTTTTCCAGCATACCACATGTGTGTACTGCCTCTGATGACTTTCTTCAGAGGGCCAACCAGACCTCTCCTAAAGTCTCCAATGTTAGCTCACTTCACACCAAGCCCTAGAACTTCCCTATGCACCAGAACATCTGGCCTTACCCCACTCCAGGGCTCCCCATCGCTCACAGCCGGGGGTGGGTTACCCTCCGGTGGAGGCTGCGAAGACTCGGGCTCCAGCGAACGCATGGTCCCATCCTCTGACACCTGTGACTTCTCTGTGAGCTTGTCAATTCCTGTGTTCAAAAGAGAAAAAGCTCAGAAATGCACGAATTAAATACACTTAAAAGCAGGGCGTTCTTCTCTGCCCTACTATACACAGGCCCTGTGCATCTGCTGGCATTTGAAACGTTCTCCTTTCACCAGGACAAGCAAGATCTAGCCTTGATCTCATCACCCCAAAGGAGTTCGTTTGTCTCTAAGAAAATGCTCCCTGATGTAAGAGGAACACAGGTTCACATGGATATAGTTAACTGAGGCAAGAGGTCAAGATTAGGACAAATGGCCACGTGGACACAAAGTCTGAGAGGAGAGAAACTAAAGGCAGTTTACTTTGACTTGTTTGTGATCAGCTTGGGCAAACTGATCTGAGAGGCAGTTAAGTTATTCACAGATGTAAACTCTTAATCTCTTCCACACCCATTGAAAGGGTGAGTCCACACTGTATCTCACAGGGAAAACAAACCTCTCTCCTGTTACAAAGGTAAACTAAAGCTGACCTGGAGTAGCCACCAAACTTGTCTTCAGCGTCCCTGGTTCAGCAGGGGCAGCAGGACGTGATCCTTCCATGGAGACCCCGTCCTGGGAGTTGGTGCGAGAAATAGGCTCAGGAGTTTTCTTCTTGCGCTGCAGGCCTTTCTGGATGGCCTGTGAGTCCGTGGGTAAGTTGGCCAGCTGGTGAAACACATTCCGCTTGCGGATAACAGCATAGACCAAATTTGAGTTCCCTGGGAATCACAGCAATAAAACGAGCAGAGAAGGAAGACTTGAAGAGCTCTGCAAATATAGTACAGCTCACTGGGTACACAAAGCACCACTGCGGAGACCCTGCAAGCTCAGAGAGGCACGCTTCCACCCACAAAGGCCAACAGCACAAGGAAGAGAACAGGGTTTGGTATCCTCTTATCCATCACAAAGCAGTACAGGAAATTCAGTTAAATCCTTCCTAGGCTGGAAGGCTGACAAGAAATGGCTTAGAGACTGACATTCAAACAACCCAGAAGAAAAAGGACAGTTTTAACCACGTATTGGCACCTGTTTTAGAGGAAAAGGTTGTTAGCCAAGATTCAACACTTCTCCATCTTCAAAAGAGCTCACGAAACAAATTGGGGGCATTCCATTTGAGGAGAAACAGGCTTGAAACAGGAAAGCCAAAAGGCCAGAATTCTTACTGTCTGCAAGGTGGTAGAGAACAAAATGAAACCATCCCCTAAAATAAAACACACACCACAGCCGCAAAGGCTGGTTTAGGATCTGACAACCGCGACTTGCTGCATTTCCATTAGGTAAGCAGAATGGCCACTCTTGATTTGCAGTTTTAAAGTAAAATGTTAAATTTTGAGCAGGGAGAAATAAGAGGTCCCAGCAGGTTAAGGGACCTCACTCTATAATTTCCTTGATGTGAAAGACTGTTGCACTTTTACGAGGGAAAGGATAAGGTAGTTCCTGGAAAGGCAGCACATGCTGGAACTTCATTTGGATTGGGGCTGTCTGGTCTTCAGCTTCAGGGACCTGCCAGAGCAGAACTGAGAAGCACTTTTAAACGTTTAAGGAGACGGAAGCTGCTCTGTGCCCTCACCTACACTCCTGAGCAACACGAGCAGTTTCGCAGCCACATCCAGCCAGTCACAACTTAAGTGTTACACACTCACTTTCCTTTCTCCTTCCCCTCCACACATCTTATCTTCTGGTCTGCAGGAGGCTGAGGTTATTCTGATAATTAACTGCCATCTCATTTTGCTCTAGCCCAGCCTTGCTGGGTTAGGACCCAACACTGATTACCTACTAACCCGACTTCTCAACCCTAGGCAAGTCTCCACGTAGCTGCTTCCTACTCTTCTCCCTTTTTTCTCATCTGTTTGGACTTTCTCTGAACTTCCATCTCATGTCCTCCTGGACTAAACTAGTGCAGACCCACTAAATACAGCAGTCAGTCTCTTACCATCAAACTGGTACTGAATGATATTGTTGAAAACTTCCAGCAAGAAGAAAACGAGATGGTGGTTCTGGACAGCGGAGAACAGGAACCAAGTGGTGGAAAAAGCCTCCAGGAGATGCAGTAACTTGTTAGCAGCCACCATGGAGAGAGACTTCAGGTATGGAGACACTGTGGAAGGCAAGGAAATGAAAATTGGACAAAGAACTAAGGAGTCTTTAAGTAAATAAGTAAAAAACAACTACAAATGTTGCTCTTATCACCTTCCTGCCCTACACTTCTAGAAAAGCCTCATGGAATAGCCGAGTCAAACAGGGTTCCACAGAAGCATTTGCAAATATAGTGAAATAGACATACTGCCTAGTAGAACCAGCCACTTCTAATTTTTAAGGGGTTTGTGTAGCTCTGCACTAGTAACATTGTCTCTGGTGTGCCTCCTGAAACGCTGAGACAACTGGAGCCACCGGGACATGCGCTAAGCCCAAGAGAAGCCACTGCCACCATGGGGAGGTGGCACTCCCTGCTGGAAAAGGGACAGCACTGCCAGCCACCCTGCCCAGGTCTCCTGGCAAGTGCCCTTTTGTCACCTCAGAGGGGCTCCAGGGACTCTGCTGTCCCACCCTCTACCCCATCTGACTGAGCCCAGGCCATAACCCTACAGGCAGGTCTGATCTGCAGCTGGCACCGCCAGCACAGACTAGAAAGGATCAGTTTCCAGCAGCAGTTACCGACACCAGTCGACGTTAAGGGGCGCAGGGAGAGGGGAGTGAGAGCAGTCAGAGCTGTGCCCTCTCCGAGTTGTGGTTTCACACCACACACAGTGCTTACCATTCACAACGATGGTGAGCAGGCAGTCAAAGAGAGGCTGCAGCCGCTGATGCCCACTGGTTATGATCTTGTGAAAGACCTATGGTAAGGAAGGAGTTCTTGAGCAAGGTAGTACCTC
Organism: Psophia crepitans; assembly: GCA_013399095.1. NCBI lineage: Eukaryota > Metazoa > Chordata > Aves > Gruiformes > Psophiidae > Psophia > Psophia crepitans. Next base: position 57,492 of record VWZZ01008139.1, on the reverse strand, counting down.
ACTGAAAGCATCCTCTCAACCAAAACCAGTGCCACCCCCACACTAATCGCTTCCTGACACCATTCTTTCCTAGGCAGGGCCCTGCACACTCCACAATTACACAGGTGGGGAAAGCTGCTCTCACTGCAGACCTGCACTCCAGGAGTACAAGCTTTCATTCACAAGGAATCCTTTGGGGATGGGATTAGGGCTCCACAACACTGCAAACAGAAACTGACTGGGAGCTGTTCCAAAATGCACAGGCAGCCTGAGGCAAAACTAAACCACCAGGAAGTAAGAAACATCTTCATCTCCAGTGGAGCTTGACCCTGAACCCTAACGACAGCTGCTTGAAATGCCACAGAACTAAACATTTCACGTTTGAATTTTGGACAAACTTGAAAGTCAAATGTTTGTCCTATTTTTCTTAACTACAGCCTCAGACATGGAAAGATTCAACTGCCCCACAATCAGTTCAGACATTCCCAATCTCGGCCTTCCCACCTCTAGCTGGCATGCCTGTAGAGAAGACCTGCAGCACAATGAAAATACAGAGATGATTTAAGATTAATGGAATGTAATAGCAAAACACATAGCGTCATGAACAGTTCTGCTGGGCATATTTCTTCCTACTCCTTCTGATGAGAATCTCCTTTAGGAGGTTTATCAGAAGCTGCTAAGAGATTTTTTTTCTCCGGCAAAGGAGCACTAACATGACACGAGGGAACCACCCAAGGCTGGTGCCACAAAACACATAGCTGTTTGCAGGCAGTATTGTGGCCCTCAGCACTCCAAACTGAAAGACAAATGAAACCTCGCAGCAGCCCAAAGCTGTAGGGTTGAGCCTGGTATCACCATTGTTCCCATTCTGACAGATGTGCTTCACACAACTTTGGCTACTTGGGACAGAGCCAGCAATGCAGTCAGATCTCCTGCCTTCCCCACCTGCAGTCAACTCTGGTAGAGACCATGCACCCATCCCACTCATGCCAGTCCCAGAGTCCTTTAGACACCAGTCCGGCACCATCCGGGATCATCCCATGCATATGCACCCTGCCAGACACATCAGCTCAGGTTAACAGCGTGCAAAGACCCCACCAGTCTTTGCATGCATCCCACACACCTTCTAGCTACTCAGTGGGCTGGCAATCTAGGAAGGATGAGTATATTGAAGGAGGACAATTACTTGTGGAGACATGAAACAGGAATTAGGAGGGAGAGCAAAGAACTGCTGGAGCTATACTCACTATGATGAGCAGATCTGCATGTGTCCCTGTGAAGACAGGGATGTCCATAGGCACTCGTACAGAATACGGCTTGTTCAGTCGAACCCCAAAGTTACGCTCCCCACTGAGAAGCAGGAGGATAAAAACCCCAATGTGCATCAAGCCCACTCGTGCTGCAGAAAAAAGTAAAACAAAACCAAACCTTACACATCACAGTGAGGCCAGCGGGCTCCTGAGAACAGAAGGGCAGCAAGGAGAAACACTATGGCACTGAAAGAAGAACTGCACAGACCAGACGGTTGGACTGGATGATCCTTGAGGTCTCTTCCAACCTTAATGATTCTATGATTCTGTGACCATCCTGACAAGAGACATCCCAAATAGAGCTCCCTCTTTTGCCAGTACCAGTGTCCTTCCCAAGCACATCTATGGAGCCAGCACAATGTTAAATCCTGGATAGATCATGCTTTTCTTCATTATGTTCTTGATGTAAACCCACCACCAGAGCAGGAATGACCTGACTACTTCTTTCCACTACCCAGTGATGGGCTTAAGCCTGATTTACATCCAAGGCAAGAGCAGATTGCTCATTTCTCCCTCTTCATGGGATCAGGAACACAGTTTTTGATACGAGGACTCCAAAGGAGTTAACACATGCTAAGGATCTTCCTGTGTTGTGGTATAAGTCCTGTTCTGCTTCTAGGCTGTTACAAACATTAACACCCAGCAAACTGAACCATTCTACTCCATGCCTGCAGAAGGCTAGGAACACCCACTCGAGATGCTATCATATCTCAGTGGTAGGGAAGAAGCATCTTAAAAACATTCTAGCTCAACTGTCAAGCACAGATCATCCCAAATATTGAAAATAACCAACTTACACTGGTCTGCTCTGGCATCATTGAGAAAATACAAGATTGGGACAAGGATGTCCAGAACATCGCTGCTCTTCAGCACAAAGAAGAGGAATTTCTGGAAGAAAGGGAAGGATTTCAGACAATCACAAGCATATTTAGTTTTCTGCATCATCCACAGGACTCAAGCCAGGTAGCCTCAGCCTAGTTAGTCTCTCAAGAACATTAAGAAGGCTGGTGTACACACCAGCTCTTCAACTCCACTGTTATTTGTAGAGTTATTATAATACCTGCTCCTGCATTTACCTCAAGCACTGACCTTCAGGAGCTGCAGCCTCTCACAAGCTCTCCCTGAAGACAGACACACACACACCCCAACCCACCCAGCGGGGAGTACTGCTGCTGACCCAAGTACCACAGAGTCACTGCCAACTACCTGCCCATGGCTCATCACCAGGGCTCGGTCCAGCCACAGCCACAGCCGGCTCTGGGCAACAGGCAAGGTGTGGCAAAGCTTAACAAGAAGCAGATCCAAACCTTGTTGAAGTCACAGAGTTTCCAGAAGAGGACGAGAAGTTCTTGATGGAATTGGATCTTCTTGGCAGAGTTTGGCAGGTAGGTCTGGACCAGTGGGTTTGATAACAAGCGGGCCACTCCTTTCAGGATGAACTGGAAATCCTACAGACAGACCAGGAAAGGGACTGTGGTGGGCCCAGGGCTAATGCAATCAGCAGGAAATCATATAGCAAATAGTTCAGGACAGGGGCACGTTACCTCCTCTCGGTGTATTCTTGAGAGGTAATTCACAAACAGATTGTCTGGTCCGGGAGGCTGCGTTCAAAGACAAGGAGTGAAATGCTCGCTGGCAACAAGGTTTACTCAGGAAGACAAAGTGTAACCACTGGCTCTGGGGGCTAATGTCTCTCATTTCAGCTTTCCTCTCTGAATGATCCAGTTTTAAATGCAGGGAAACAGAGCACCTCAGGGAACAGCAGTCAGGGGCTTTCACTTACATGTTCCTGATTCAAGTCCGTGACCAAAACCTAGTGGTTTGGCCATCTACAGTTGTTTAGTGACCTACAGGGAAGAAACAGGACTAGGACAGAGGTAGCAGACTGCAAGGAGAGGAGTGTTGCTGGGCCCTACAGGTCAGTATTCAACGCAAGGTGGTCTAAGAGGACCTCAGGGAGTTCAGGAGAGCAGCAAATAGAGATCCCAGTGCCACTCACATCCACATCATCCATGGCCGTGCCGGTGGTCGTGCCGTCCACGGTGGGACTAGAGCTGGTGGAGCTGTCATAGTCCAAAGTGACAATCAGCACCTGGGCTGCCTCTTCCACCAAGGGCTCACGGTAGTCCGAGAAAAGCAGGTGATTGTAAGGAATCCCATAACCCACCGGGTCGTAGGCACAGACAACGTTCAGGAGCGAGGTGAAGAGTGGGAGCGCATGTCTGGGAGGAGAAAACATTCTCAGAAAGCAGAAGCAGGAAACAAAAGGTGCTGCCTTGGGGAGGGACAGGCACCTCTCTCCCCAGGAGTATGAGGTCATGACAGAACACAACCATCTTCTCTGACCTATGACAGTGGCACGTGACCAAGCAGCCCAGAGACAAGAGCTGACACTCCAGCTCCCAGCTGCTCTCCTGGACTACAGCCGAGAGTGAAGGGAAGGTGAAAAAGGCTCAGTGGCCTCCCAGAGGATCCCTGCCCAGCAATGTGGAAAAAGGGGACAGGACCTCAAAACTCTCTAGACCCTGGAAAGACAGAACTGACTGCCTTCAGCCAGCACTGTGCTCCCCCAAATGAACTGTCACCTGAGGAGCCCAGAGGAGACAATGTCACTAGAGGGCAGCATTCATCCGCCACCAACACCACGAGCCACCCACTGCAGTTCCACACCACTGTCCCCATGAGGGAACAGGGTCTACAGCAGGGAACAGGGTCTGCCATTTCCCACAGGACAGGGATCAGTCCTGCATCAAACTCCTGTGAACACCATGCTCAAGTCTCTCTTTTTGTGGCTGACAAACAATTCTCACTAAGCAGAGATGCTAATGGGGCATACATTAAGACGGGAACAAAGAAAAAGGACAACAACCCCTAGATCTTGGAGGTAGCAAGTCCTACAGCCCCGCATTACCAACACACTCCATGGAAGAGATGTGAAGGTATTTCTCCCCTGGCACCCAGCCACCCTTACCTGTTCTCCGTAGAGCAGAAGAACTGCACCCAGGGATTGGTGTTGCTGCTGTCCGAGGAGGGAGGCAGATACATGGCCTCAGAGAAACAGGTCAGCAGCAGCTTAAGCAGCTCTGTCCTGAAAGAAGGGAAGAAGAAGCCAAGGCCTGGAGCCATCCAGGAGCAAGGACCGGGTGCAGGAGGCACAAGCACTTACCACAATGACACATAAGGAAGACTCAGTCCCATCTAGAAAGTCTTCCCCACAGGCAGCTAAGCCCGTTTTATTTCATAAGCAATACTGCTGTCACTGGCACAAAGCTCAGCAAAATTCATGCCTTATGAAAAAGAAATACAGTACAGAGCTCACAGGCATTTTCAAAACAGCAATGCTTTGCCAGTTCCTCTTGCAGACACTCTGACTCCCATGTCATGCTACAAAAAGCTATTCAAACAGTCGGCTGTTTTGCGGGTTTTTTTAAGTGTTGCCAGCCTTGTTAGCTCAGAAAGGAGCAAGGAGAAAAACCCCTGGCAATCACAAAGACCCAAGGAAAGCTCATCTCCCCCAGATACCTCTCCCTTCTGAGCCCAGTTTCTTTCCGTCCAGCCTTTGCAGACCCTCTTACCTATTCAAGTCATGGATGTAGTTAGGCTGTGGAGAATGAGCAAAGCCCACTCCTGCCTCCCAGATGTACTCACAGCTGTCGATGGAGTGGATATCTTCTGCTGTGTCCTGTGGGGAGAAGTAAGAGGCTGAACCACAGAAAGCAAGAGCAACAGTTGACACCGCTAGTGGTATCCATGGCAGTTCAGTCCCTCTTGTTAGCAATAGCAAAGAAATCAGAAAAGAAGCATTCAAACACTTGGATGGTTCACAGGAGCCACAGCCAGGGAGCACCCCTGACAGAGGGCCTCTCTTCTTCAACAGGTACTGAGCACCGTGCAGAATGAGACCCCAGCTGCTAAGGTGCAATGCTGACCACCTCCACTGGGAAGGGTCACCAAAGGATCCAAAATACATTCTGGTCTCATTACTGGATGTATCACCACCTCCTCTCCTTTCCTCCGCTTCTCATGAAACACAGCCCAGGTCTGGGTTATTTTTTTGCAGATCAAGAGCACCACACAGGGGCTCAGTCCTGCTCCACAGACACCTAGATCCTATCTCAGAGTGCTTCATGTTGGGTTTACCCACAAAACGGTGACTTGCAATGGCTGCACCCCAAAGGCAGGAGAAGCAGCAAATTAACCCTCATTTATAATAAAATTGGATATGGCTGTGGCTTGCTTTTCAGAGGGTAAAACAAGAAGGTGACTGCAAATACATTGTTTCTCCTAATGAGAACCCTCCCAGTCCTTTGACAGCTGCTGGCATGACTCCCAAACTCTTGCTCTGCAACCTGAGGAGATGAACCACAGCAGTTTGCCCTTCTTCTTTGTCATGGTTGGTCAGGTCAGGGTTGAAGCAGCTTTGCTGAGACAAGCAGACATTTCAAATCACCTGTCAGCCCTCCAGGAATGACCAGGAGCAAGGACCCAGATGAATATGCTTGCATCAAGTGCACTTGGCACTCTTTGGCTGTCTCTTTTTTTGGGGGTTAATTAAGCAAATTCTACCACTTACCTTTCTTCCAGGCTTTTTCTGCTACACTTGGGGAAAGCAGATCAGAGGACTGTTTCTAATTGCCCTGGGTTCCCACTGCATAACCTCCCTCCCTTCCACAAAGGCACTGATCTCAGGACAGCAGGGCTTGAGGGCCACCAAGATGCACTTACCACCCCAGCCACAGCTCCCACAAAACCAGCCTGTTGACAGCAGCTACTGCTGACACTGAAGCAACTGCAGCTTCCTCCACAGTCTGGGCTTTTCCTGCCTTGCAACTCACTTCCTACAGACAGGCCAGAGCTCACCTGCTGTCAGGTTTCTCACCAAGCTCCTCAGAACAACTTCTGCTGAAACTGGAGTGCCAAAGAGCTCCCTCCACAACCAAATCTTGAACATTCCCTGCCAGGCACAGGCTTTGTGGAAAAAAAAAAATGCAATTATGTCCACAAACCTGCATCTACTGTGGGAACACTAGGAGGAGACAGCATGTTACCAGCCATCATTATAGCAGTTGCCCAAGCCTAAAAAAGCAGGTGCTGGTATCTTCAGAGAGCTTGGCCTTTACAAGTAAGTGAAAAACACATTTACGCAAGCATTGTGGATGGCAGAAGGGTCCCCAACTCCTAGCCGTAATTCCAGGGCTGACTTCAATAGGAAGGCAAACAGCAAAAGAGTACAGGTTACTCCTGGGAGTCCCTTGTCCGTTTCCTCCCAGGCCTTTTTCTTCCTCTTTACTCAACTCTGCTTCAGCAACTATACATCATCATCTGTATCTCTGGGGCCACACGCTGTTCTGCCCTGAGCAGGAGGCGACTGTACCCATCACTGCTCTTAACCTGCAGTCAGACCCAAGAGCGCAGGTCAGAGAGCTAGGCAAAGACTGCAGAGGCTGCAGGCACCAGCAGGCAGCTAACAACAAGGAACATGAAGCATTCACAATCCCATCATCTAATTCAACTTGCCCAGAGCCCTGGAAAGCCAGGCTGGTTGCTGCCAAGGAAAAAAAAAAAAAAAAAAAAAAAAGTCATAGGGGGTTGGGAAGACTCTCCCAGGAAAAAAATATTGTCACCCCCAATTGTGCAATCCATCCTGAGTGACAGCACAGGACAAGTCCATCTCTTCAACTCCTTCAGCCACATTCCCACTTACTCTTAGCACATACCCATGTGGCTCTGATCAAGCCTCGCCCTTTCAGCCCCAGGTGACAGATTTTAACCCTGTTTCTACTACCCAGAAACTTCAAGTAAGCAATTTAGTACTCAGGTTTGTCAGGGAATTTTGCAGCCATCAAATACACAGTGGGTTAACATGTTAATTTTTAACTTATTTAACAGCTATACCAAAAAGGAGGGCTGCCCACTTTTTGTTTATAGACTGGACCTACAAGAAACACAACTGAGTCCTTGGTGGGGAGAGAGAAAGAGCAAGGGAGGGAGGAAGATGTACCAGAGTAAGTGCTTAGCACACCTGGTAGGACATCCCTGCTTCAAGGAACTCCTCTGAAGTAAAGACAGTCATCATAAAGATCAGAACACATTTGTCTTTGCTGCAATGATACAAAGAGGGAAAGGAGGTGGAAAGACACATCAGAGACCATCTACTCATTCGGATCACAGAACCTGCGATCAGGCAAACAGCTGCTTCCTGCCCCGGACTGCACCAAACTGCCAGTGAAAGGAACAAGGTGCTAAAGGTCTCTGCTCTGCTGGCAACAACAGAAGAGCAGTTGGTTGTCAGCACAATCCCCTTTTCCTGAGGTGTGAGCTGCAGTGCGGGTAAGTGCCAGCCACTCCAGCCGAGACTCACCAAGCTGTCTCAGAACATCTGGTTTAGAAGGCACAAACACCACACAGTGAACCCAAAATGTTGATCTGTGGGTTCAAGCTCAGCAACATCGTCTTTTCCTGCCTGCAGGAAGCTGTTGGGGTTTTCCAGGGTACCCCCCACCATGCAGCTAATCTACCTCTATGCAGATAATCTCATGATTCAACTTACCACCGTGCTCCTCCGGTGGCTCTGCACAGTGAAATCGGGACAGAAAAGCAGATCTGCGACAGCAAGGAGCAATGACTCAGCCAGCGGCCGGGCGTTTTCATCATCTTCATCTCCCTAAAAGCAAGAAACGGGGAAGAGTACTGTCAGCCCAGGGTTAGCAAAGAGCACACAGTAACAGCAGCATAACACAGCAAGAGAAGACACACTCCCCAGGAATACGCAGGGAGGTAAGAAGTTACAAAGGAACAAGACGGAGAAACAAATAAATCCTAGCCAGTACAGAAAAAAAGTTCCACTCTGGGAAGTGACAACTGAACAGGAATGAGCTCTTTAATGACACCAAGCTGAGCAGACAAAGGCCCAGAGATATTGAGGAAACAGAAGAGGAGCATTGGACCTTGCCATGTGGAGATGCTCGACTTATTGAAGACAAGAGGAAAGGGAACTGTTTCCAGAGAAGAGGGTTTTAGAGTCATGAAGGCAGGCAGTTTGGATGGCGCACAGAGACAGCAATAGGAAGAAGCCAGACAGCAGCAATAAGGTGTAAAACCTCTCAAAGTCCTCCGTGGGCTGCCAGAAGTGGAGGTGACGGAACTGGGAGAGGCTGTGTGCACCATGTGAGGGGCCACCTCAGCCTGCCATGGCAGGGCAAGCATGACAGCAGAGGGGATTTTGACGTCTTCAGCATTCAAAGCAATTCACTCGAATCATGCATGGCTACTCCTCTGCAGCCGTTGCCACGGGAAACCTTGCCAGATCCTGCCTGTCAAAGAGCATCGAGATGGGAGGCCTTCCCCACCCCACACTGGTCCTGGAGGCAAAGGCAGGAGCTTATCTAGCTCAGCCAGGCCTCTGTCATCCTGCACACAACACGCAGCTCTTAAATCACAGCAAGCAGCTAACGGAGATAATAGCCTGTGTGGCTCTGACGTCTGTCTCAGTGACAGCAGGAAGACTGCCGTCACACAGATCCCGGATGTAAGGAGAGGCCCAGAGAGGATGGATGGAGCTAGTGCAGCAAAGATGCTTTTACTCGAGCTTGCAGTCAGAGAGGAAGTGACAAGCTTTAAGGTACAAGGGGATTTCTTTTCCAAGAATGATCTTTGCTAACATCGCCTCGGCTGCCAGAAAAAAGTCCCTGCAGACTCTGGGTGCTGCCACATCCAAAACAGGTGACACACAACAAACCAATAGATCTGTACACAATACAGGCTCCCTCACAGGAGGGAGGCACCCACACTCCAGGAGCTCTGCCATCCATCATGAAGCAGGCGAAGGATAATCGCGGATATTTACTAATGGTCCACGCGTACCATCATCTTCCCCTTCTATTCCCAGAGAGAAATCAGCCTTCAGACAGCAAAGCTGTTGCCCGTAGATTAAACGTGACCCCAGCTTCCCTAACGTTTCAGGACTTTATTTGTTATCCCCTGCCAGGCAGCTCAGCCAGACTTACAGCTGCTTCTGCACATGTTAAATGATGGAGCACGCTGAACCACAACAGTTCCACCAGCATTCAGGAGGCACAACACAGCAGGAGGGCTCCCCAAGCCACCACACATGCACTTGGCTGGATCTCCCTGGGGTGACCCCACTACTCTAAGGCTGAGAAACTCTCTTCCAGGTGCTGAACAAGGTGGAAAAATAGCAGCCTGGCTGGATTAGAGCATCAGGCACCCTGCATGTTCCATCCCTGGCCCCTGCAGGGATGAAAGGATGGACAACCACCACCCTCCCAGTCACACAGATCACACAACAGAGCAGGGCTAGCAAAAACTTGCCTTTCCACCACCCAGAATTTCCCCTTGAAGTGGCCTCAGGCAAAACAAATTAGAGGTAACAAGCAGAGACAAATGCAAGGTGCAAGGTTTGTACTGTACCAACCACAGCCAACCCCTTCTAATCATCCCCGAAGATATTGCAGTACACCTGACATTCACAGGAAACCACGCTCTTCATCCAGTGCAGCCACGCTGCCCTGCAGATTCAGAATCTCATAGGAGAGCAGTCTCTATGCACAGAGCAGGCAGCTGCTGAGGGAGCAAGTAGGCAAATATATATTCCTGGCCTAACTCAATTGTGTTTTCAATACTATTTCTCCTACTTGCAGGAGGACCTAAAGCACTTTCACCCTGTCCCACTGAGAAACACAGAACAACACTATTGTGCCTGCTCTCCAGACAGAGAAACGTAGGGAGGTTCAGAGACTCTCCTGAGGTTACATACATCACCAACAGAACCAGAAACAGTACCTAATTCTTTAGCCACTCTTGCTCAGTTGTGGGCTTCACCTATCAGGCTAGGCCCCTGGTTAAAACCATATCACCCCACTCATAAGCAGGGTATTGAGTCACGACACCGAGAGCTTCTCTGGCAGGGGTCACTTTAAATGTGACATTGTAACATCACTAGAAATTACACCCTTTCAGTTTGACTTGAATTTTAAATCAACTTTCGTTAACAGAACAAGGTCATTTCAGTTTAAGAAAGTCATACATCCAGAGGAACCTTGACAGGCTTGAGAGGGGGGCCTGTGCAAACAGCATGAAGTTCAGCAAGGCCAAGTGCAAGGTCCTACATGTGGGTCAACGCAATCCCAAGCACAACTACAGGTTGGGTGGAGAATGGATCAAGAGCAGCCCTAAGAAGAAGGACTTGGGCGTGCTGACCCATGAAAAGCTGAACATGAGCCAACAGTGTGCGCTCGCAGCCCAGAAAGCCACCCGTGTCCTGGCCTGCATCAAAAACAGTGTGGGCAGCAGGGCGAGGGAGGGGATTCTGCTGCTTAATCCACTCCTGTGAGACCCCTCCCTTGCAGTGCTGCGTCCAGCTCGGGGGTCCCCTGGACAGGGAAGACATGGAGCTGCTGGAGCAAGTCCAGAGGAGGCCACAAAGTCGATCCGAGGGCTGGAGCCCCTCTGCTCCAAGGACAGGCTGAGGGAGTTGGGCTTGTTCAGCCTGGAGAAGAGAAGGCTGCGGGGAGACCTAATTGCGGCCTTTCAATACTTCAAGGGGCCTACAGGAAAGATTGAGAGGGGCTGTTTGCCAGGGAGTGTAGTGACAGCACAAGGGGAAATGGCTTTAAACTAAAAGAGGGGGGGATTTAGATTAGATATTAGGAAGAAATCCTTCCCTGTGAGGGTGCTGAGGCCCTGGCACAGGGTGCCCAGAGAAGCTGCGGCTGCCCCTGGATCCCTGGCAGTGTCCAAGGCCAGGCTGGATGGGGCTTTGGGCAGCCCGGGCTGGTGGAGGGTGTCCCTGCCCATGGCAGGGGGGTTGGAACTACATGATCTGTGAGGTCCCTTCCAACCCAAATCATTCTATGACTCTATACAGCCTTTAGTACCGCTCTCATATTCATTTTGATTCACACCTTTAGTTACACTGGAGAAGCCTTCCCTCACATAACCAGTGCTCTCCTACAGCTACACACCCAAGTGAAATATCCAGATAATGCAGCAACCTGTGCTAAACAAAGCAGCTGAGGGTGAAAGGAAGAAGAGCAAAAATCAAAGGAAGGAAAAGAACTTAGAAGGTGCCACCTAATTTCTGACCAAACAGAAATGACTGGAATAAAGTTGCTCCCAAATGTACATAGGGTCTCCTTGCTGCAGCCTCCCGTTCACCCTCCAGAAAGGTAAGTGCCAAGAGACAAACCCCTCCTCGGCCAGCCCCGGGGACAGTTGACCAGAAGAAACCTCTCCAGTCTGGGTCCTCGAAGATGTAAGGCAGGATACGGGTGAGGAGCCGGCAGCAGTTCAAGACAATTTGCCTCTCTTTCTCCGTGTGGCAGCCGCTCTCTGCTCCCTGCACCAGCTTCTCCACAGCCTGAAGGAAACAAAACCACAGAAGGCAGCATTAGCCTGGACACAAGTTAGCAAAAGTTGGGCAGGTCCATCCTGCTGGTGACACCCTCACAGAGAGTTATAAGCAGTTTTTGGAGCTCGTTTTCTCCGAGTTAATGGTACAGGTGCTGTTGCTGTTTGAAACATTGCAGAAATAGGGTTAACGGTCTTAAACAGACCTTCTTGAATGTCTGCTGTCCCACTGCAAGAGACCGCACAGGCCATGGCTAATCCACGCAGCACACGTGTCGTGCCACGTGAGACAGGCAGCCACAGCACCAGGCGGCTTCTTCCAGCGCTGCTCCATGACACCACACGCCACAAAGAGCAGATCAGATTAATCAGCCGCATCAAGTACGCCAGATGCGGGCAGAACCAAGGAGCAGCACCGTGCTGCCTGATCTGAGGCGCTGGCAGGGGAAGATTGCACAGAAACACACAAAGCCTGTCAGATCTACTGGAGAGAGTCCAGAGGAGGCCACAAAGTTGATCCGAGGGATGGAGCACCTCTCCTACGAGGACAGGCTGAGGGAGCTGGGAGTTGTTCAACCTGGAGAAGAGAAGGCTCCAGGGAGACCTGATCACAGCCTTCCAATACCTAAAGGGGACCTACAGGAAAGCTGGCAATGGGCTGTTTATCAGGGAGTGTAGTGACAGAACAAGGGGTAATGGGTTTAAACTAAAAGAGGGGGGATTTAGATTGGACTTTAGAAAAAATTCTTTACTGTGAGGGTGCTGAGGTACTGGAACAGGGTGCCCAGAGAAGCTGTGGAGGCCCCATCCCTGGCAGTGTTCAGGGCCAGGATGGATGGGGCTTTGGGCACCCTGGCCTAGTGTGGGGTGTCCCTGCCCATGGCAGGGGCATTGGAACTAGATGATCCTTGTGGTTCCTTCCAACCCAAACCATTCTATGATCTGTATGTGTATCTGCAGCAGGGACCTCTCCTGACTCAGGAGGTGGGAGTTATGCTGCTGCCTGTGACTATTAAGCATATGGACACAGCCTCCACCAAAGTCTGTCCAGGTCCTGCTGCAGAGGAGGGTGTTTCCAGGTTTCCCCCACTGAACCTGTGAATAGGACAGTTGGGGAAAGAAGCTCTCTTCTCTCTAGAAAGAGGTTCTGGGCTGAGTCTCTGCAGTCCATGCAATCGCTGCTGAAACTGCCAATGGAGTCAGTCACTGGGTTTTTCAGAATAGGATGTGGGCCTTGCCAGGAAACAACCACAGCCCCAGGAGGTTCTACCCACAGAAAAAAGGCAGCTCCTTCGCCTAGCAGCTGCACCCACTTGATCTTACCCCAAATCCCAGGGGAAATAGAGGGGGAGTGAAAGCCAAAACATTTACCAAAGATTCACCTTGGTGCTTTTTAATTCATGAGGTCACATGTCCCTGCTTATTATCATAGCAGACCGTCTGGGTCACTGGCTCAGTCAGTCTCTCTCATTGCCCTAATGGATATTTAAATGCTGTTTTTGTAGTTTCAGTCTGTCCACACACTACTCTGACTGAGCTTAACTATTTTTTCAGGCACATTTATGACTCTGCACAGTTGGGAGTCTCTAGCCATGACTGCAAATGACACTTCAGTCACGCTGCTGTGCTCTTTGCAAACATAAGGCACTGCTAAGTCCCCTGGCACGGTGCACATGGCACAGGTCAGGGTCCCCAGCCTGGCAAAAGCACTGCAGGAGCCTGTGGGCTCCGCTGACCCTGATATCCCAAAATCTAGGGTTCCTGGATAAACAGCCTGGTAACCACCAGGTCTCCCAACATGTCTGTTTCCAGCAGGGAGAACAGCCCATATTTTAGTCTTGGTTTTGGAAGAAAGAGGACACAGAGCCAAAGGGGTTATGTAGTCAGTGAAGGTCTCCTCAGCCCTTCTCAATTCCCAAGCTGCCGATTGCTGGGACCCAGGAGACAGCATGAGGGAGGAACCATTCTGTTTTTCTTCACTTTAGTATTCTCTCTCAAGTATCCACTACAGGCATCTGTCTGAGGCACAATTCCCAGTCAGAGGTACCTTCAGTATGATTCAGTAAGTCTCAATAACATTTTGGAGAGCAGGAAAGAAAAACAGGATGGCAACAACCATTTAAAACTGGGACAATGCCATTCCAAATGTTTCTAATACTACAAATTCAAGGCTACTCTTGGCATGGCTCAAATCAGGAGCACTATTAACACCTGCACTTTCCCAGGCAGAATAAGTCTCAGGCTGCTGCTCACCAGCTTGACCATTTGCCAGACATGGCAGGGTAGGAAACATGAGTCAACGTCCCTTGTGCTCCACACAGGGACACGGCAACACCAGAAGCTGCATCAGGGAGGTTCTGATGTCACAGCAGAAGGAAGAGAAGTCTTAAGATCTCAACCTTCATCCAGGCACTTGTACAGTGACAACCTCCCCATCCCTCTGGGATCTATCAGCTCGAAGCCAGACTGACACATGGTGAGGAACAATTAGATACAGACAAGGAATCGGATGTACCAGCCTCACCACAAAGATGCAGCCTTAGTACAAAGTCCCCTAAGCAGGAAGCAGTTTATACAGCAGGCAAGACCCAAGAGGACAGAGCGAAACACAGGAAGAGGACAAGAGGAAAAATGCTCCAAAGTGAGCAAATGCCAGCTGTGGTCTGCGCTAAACCAAGAGAGGAAGGGCTGAGAGTTACCATCAGGAGAAAATAGGGACAAGTAAGCACATCAGGTGGTACAAGGAAATAATATGGTACCTGTCTCGCTTGGGAGCCGCAGGGCTACTGACCTAGGGACACCCTCTACTAGCAGGGCACCAAGGAAGAAGACAGCACCAACCTTACCTTATAACACAAAGTTGCCAAGTTTGAAGGCGATTCTTCTCTCACTGCTCGGATCTCTGCAGCTGGTACAAGGGCAAAGACATCCTGCACTGAAGTGGCTGTGTCTGCCCAGAACTGGTCCCAGAAGGCATCATCTGTTGCCTCCACTGGCTATGGAGAGACAAACAAGGTTACAGATGCAGAACTACCATTCTATGAGGTCCAAATATCAGCAATTAAGCCTGGCTTGGGGATGGGACCAGGCACAGAAGAGGTTCAATAAAACATACTGGCATTGGTTTTGTACCTCAACCTCTTTGTTACCAGGGCTCCGGCTGATTTCATCTCCCAGACAGAGTATTCCCTCAGCAAGGGGGTGCGCAGCAAAACATTTATGTGACCATCTGCAACAGACTGGGACTCTCCAAGTCTTTCATGGACTCACAACATACGCAAGGCCTCCTGCTTGTCTGCAACCCAGGACGTGTATTACAAGATCTTTGCCAACACACGTGGGCCAGGCTGCTCTTGTGCACTCTGTCACCTTCAGAGCCAGCCAAAGATGCCCTGAGTGTGCACTGGAATTACTTCTACTGTACCCAAAGCCTCAAGGAAGCAATCAGGGACATCTCAGATTAGAGCATGAACAGACCCACCTCAAAGCACTTACGGATGCAAGGGAATTGATCTTTCTCAATCAAATATTTATAGGGAACTGGACTCAGTGCAGCTGGTTGCTGCCAAGTGCTTTTTAAGAATAAAGCCTAAGTGTGCAATTCAAAGAGGAAGATGGAAGGAGGAGGCTGAGATACCAGAAAAAGTAATCCATTTCAGACCTGTGGTCTGAGAGGCCCACCCCCCAAGCCTGGGAACACACCTCTCCCAGTTACTTTTTCTGACTCTGCAGGTGCAGACAACCCCCTCTTTTACCAGCACCGCTGTCCCCATTTCACGATGGGAGAACAAGGATTCTCCTCAAGCCCACCCTGAAACCACAGTGCTAGGGATGATGACCATGAGGACGCTTTGTTTGCCAGACTGCAGCTGGAAAGACAGAGCTCTCTATAGCTGGCTACAGAGTCCCAGTGTTGTTTCCCCCAGCTTCTTCCTGACAGCATGGCATCAACTTAGAAATCAAGACAACAGTGATGATAACATGGGTGTCAGGTAATACGCAGCTGAACAAAGTGGTTTGGACCTTGCTTTGCCCTGTATGGTTTTGTACAGGCAGAGCAGCACTGGCCATTCAAGGTGAAAGAGAAGCTCAGACACACGGGGCCAGCAGTGCCTTCAAACCTGCGGAAGTGTGGTGATGACCTGCCGCTCCCCAAAAGGTGAAAGTGCCAGCACTGTTTGCTGAACAAGAAGGCATCTCAGGCATTCAAAGTCTGGGAGCTCTGAATAACCAGGAAAGACTTCACTTTTCAGCCAGACTAAAACTGAGCAGGCTCTTCCCATCTAAATGGTGATGCTTGCCAAGAGATAAGGGTCCTGCTCCAGGGGTGGGATAAATACACATGTATTTATGTCAAACAGCATGAAAGAGATGGATCCACGATTTCAGGCAGAAGAGGTAAAACGGTAGTGTTCCCAGCGGAGTTTCCCCAGCTGTGCCGAGGTACGGTGGCACACCTGGCAAGTCAGAAGAGCCTGAGCAACCCCAGCCCTCAGCTTGGGGCAAGGGGGAACCTCCTGCCCGCAACCTGTGGCGGCTCTAAAGCAAACAGCAGCTCTCACTAACTGCGATAATCAGCACCGTGGGTGGGTCTATCATGTCAGATGGGAAAGGGGCAGAAATATGGACGTGTGTTTAACTTAAACAGTTCCTGCCCACTCTCAGCTCTGCTGTAGGAGGCAGAAAACTTGCCCAGCTCGATGCTGTTTCTAAATGCAGCCAAGACGACTCCAGGGAAAAGCTCATTCACAGCTCTGACATCAAGTGCTGCAATTCCCCGTTTGCTATCACCTCCTGAGTTAAGAGCCACAGTCTGTGAGCAGGTGACGTGTCACTACCACCCAAAGGCCAAAAAGTGAGAGGGGCAGGCAGGCAGCCCACCCCCAAACTGGTATAGCAGGTTACTGCCCTGCAGCTCTCTTCCTTAACGCTCCAGTGCCACAGAGGCTGCTTATTGCCCGTCCTGTTCCTTCCAGCGATGCAGTGAATCAGCACAAGCAACTCCCCAGTTTTTAAAAACAAAACCAGAAAAAACCCCACACGTGTTCAGGCATCTTAAACTCTGCTCTAGTGCTGAAACACTCTTCTTTTTATCGCCTGGCCACCAAAGCAACTTCCCAGCAAACCCCTTTCCAAAGGAAGAGCAACTTTTTTCCAAAGGGTTCAAGACCACAGCTCCTCCTACAGAGGGGATCTGGAGGAACAGCGAAGCGTTTACACCCTGACTTTGAGCTTCCTGAGTGTGCGAAGCTGCTGTGCTCTCTGTAACCTGGGCATGAAATGCTTAAATGGAAGCAAAGCTATTTTGCAAATCTCATCTCTAATTACACTCCACAAAAAAAAGCCAAGTATCTGGAAATCTGATCTATGTAATGCGCGAAACATCCTACACTTCCTACACCCCCTTTCCAACCATGTACCACAACCGTATGTATAATCGCCACATGTACCTCCTGGCTGCCTGCCACAGCCACTCCCACCAACCACAGTGAGCAGCAATTGCTGCTAATTGGAGATCATGCATAAATAATGGCTTCACTCTCATCTGGAGGGGAAGGAGAAAGCCATTTCCCTCCAGTAGACACAGATCCCTTTACCTCCCACTAGCCTGAGGCCTCCTCAGAGGTTGAACACAGCCGCTATTTTACACAACAGCTCAGACGGATTGAAGAACATGGTCCGTGACTAAAATTACATGGAGGCAGAGAAGCATAGCAGCAATTATCCGAGCTGCAACGTTGGATGCTGCAGCCACATTAATGTCATGGCTGCCATCTTGGCAAGCAGATTACACTAAAACACCGTTTCTTCCATTTTTAATAGCTGCAGCAAGTCAGCTCCTCATCCAACAGATGGTATCCCGTGTACAGTCCTGGGACATGGATTCAGTACTGAGTCACTCACATCCCCACAGCCCCCCCGTTTTAATTAACGGTCTGGCATCATGACACTGCCCGATCCACGTAATATTCATCCCCTTGACAGAACATTACTGGATATTTTTAAGCTGATTGTATTCTGCACACAGCATCCCTGAGGATCTAAATATCCATTTCCTCATGCTGAGCTCACCCAACAGCCTGTACCTAGCTCAGAGAGAAGGGAAATACAGAGACCTAGAACGGTCTTGTTCACCAGCCATGGATATCTTCATTTGGAAAGGAAGAAATCCCACAGCAAGCTTTGACAGTGCTTTAACCAGAAGAGCTCACGAGGAGCAGAATCCTCACCAGCAATGCTGTGAGCTGGGGCCACTTCAGACGCTCCAGATCAGCACAGATGTGTCCTCTCTTGGCAATGGAGCTGCAGCACACAGATAAAAAAGAGACTGATGTGCATCCAACACAGTGCAGACAACCAGCTCTGCACCAGCGGCGCAAGGAGGATGGGAACTTCATCACTGCAGCAAGAATCAAGGGATCTGTCAACTCTACTCTGGAAACACACCTGGAGAGCAAAGGAAGTTCCTGACCCCCATGTGCCCCACCGCAGAGGCTGCTGACATTACAGAGCTTACTGACAGAAAGACACTGCTGCCTGCACCAAGCTCTTCACACCAAAGGGAAGAGGTGACTGTACCACAGTGAGAAGAGCTGAGGTGATGTGACATCTCAGAGTGGGTAAAGAGGGAGACTTTTGCCTTCAGTTCACCTCGGCAAGGTGCAAAGCCCTTCCACCTGCATGCTGGCCACACAAAGGCAGAACTAGTCCTACTGTGCACCTCCAGTCTTTATTTCCCAATAGTTACAAATGCTGGGTTTCGGGTTCTTTAAAGCACGCCACACACACACACTGTAGGAGTCAGAAAAGGAAGACGCTTGGTTTGCAAGTATCTTGCCAGTTACTGAACAGAGACCGACAGCCCCGAACAGGCAATCCCCAGGCAAGCAGGATACGTCACGGGAAACGGGAAAACAGAGTTGAGCTGACCATGTCCTATAAACAGGAAAAGGTCCCAAGACAAGCTCAGATAATATGTAACAGCAGCGTGCTCCTTTCCACCCCAGATGATGCAGAACTGTGGAGCGTAATGACCACAGAGCCACCCATGCAGCACCTGACTGAGCCCCAGCAGATCAGGCAACCCTGCAGGGCCAGCGGATTAGCTTGAGCCAATTCACACACCTCTGTAGCGCCTGTTTGTGAGCCACTGTGCAAAAGGAAAGTCTGACGACTGATTTATTCAAAGCATTAATAACTAGCAAGATTTCATCCCTGTTGCTAAAGACAGCAGCTCCACACACGTCTCAGCAGAGACCCTGTTGTAAAAAAAAACCTGGAAAATGGCATTTGTAGAAGTTTGGCAGGGAAAGGACACAAGTCAGCTGGGTGAAGCGTTAGCTACAGCTTTGCTTTTAAGACAACAACTTTCCTTTTGATTACCCCAAGAGACTCGGATACTTGAGTCAACCTTGAATGCCACCAGAAATAAGCTACTAGGAACCGACCTCTCTCCAAGCACAACATGTACTTTTATCAGGCTCAAATTAACAGCCTGTTGTACTACTGCATTTGCACACCAGGGATAAAGAAAGCACTGGAGTTTGTCCCTAGTGTTTGATCCTTCCTGTCTCTTTAAAAGCAGATGCATAGCGAGCATCAAAATCTACAAAATTTCTTACCTTCCAGTCAGCAGCTTGCAGAAACCATTTCATCACCAACTGGCTGAGAACAGAAAGCGTGTTTCCCCAGCGGCTGAGACTCCCAGCCTCAGTTCCCTGCTCTGCCACTGACTAGTCGGCACACTCGCAATCTACGTTTCCCTTCACCTGTTAAATAAGACAGCATTTTGATGGGCAATTTGGGAGGGCTTACAGTGCTTTGTGCTCAACCACTTCTTCCATCAGAGCCTTAGGAAACACCACACAGTGCATTGCTAAGCTCACAGTTTCACGTTACCGATGATTTGACGAAAATCTATTCGTCCAGCTACTGAACGTCAGAGGAGAAGGCTGCAAAAAAGGAGACACGCTGCTGAGAAAGCAAGGCGTATTTTGAGCTAATAGCTTTGAAGTAGGGACTTGACTCCATTAGTTATGGCAGCCTGAATTTGAATACAGGGTCTCTTGGACTAGGACGTTACACAGAGGCTGCAGCTGGTTCAAGCTCAGAAGGCTCCAGCAGAGCCCAGTCACACATCCTGCACAAGCAAACACCAGTGCCCTTCTCCAGTATGTAAATATGGGAGCGCCAACACTCCACCCTTTTGCCACATGGCAGTTAGTCTCACCTAGACCACAAAGACGTGAAATGAAATCCAGCCAAGAATGAAGTTTTTTCTCCTTCCTTTATTCAGGGCCCCAGTGAACCTTCTTTCATTACACACATTGATAAACCAGGGGAGGGGAGCACTCTCCTCTTGGCTGGCGATGTGAAGGATTGCCTCATGCAGGGTTTTCTTTGTGAACAACAAACTGAGATCCCTACAGCTAACACAGGCACTGAGAAACCAAGTTTAATTTTATTTAATCTCACTTTATAAGCATGTTTCCCTGTGGAGGAAGGACAGTCCAAAGCTGAAGGCACCCTGAACTATCTGGCATCCAGAAGAGCCTCTGGAAGAATCCCTTCAAACATAAATTCATCCAGTTCTCTTTTTGCCTAGGGATGCTGTCAAACATGCACGACTGGAGATTTTTAAGAACATGTTCACAAAAGCCATTCCTGAGCAATGCAGGTAGAAGCGATACTGCTTTACAAAGTATAACCACATTTCTCAAAGGCTCTTCCAGCCTTACTTTCTACGATTCATTTCCCAGTCCTAGTCTTCATCTCTTGACTTTCCACAGATTTTCTCCTATTACTCTTTACTCCTTTGCATCCATACCCTTTTCTTCTGAATTCATTCCCCATCATTAAGTATCTTTCTGACATCATCCCCAAGTTTTCTTAGCAGCTGTTATTCCCTCACCACCAAAGGCAGCTCAGAACAGCAGCTCTCCACTGTAGCTCAGAAAAACCCAAGATGCAATATCTCAATAGAGCAAAATTCGTCTGCTCCTGAGACAGGGTAGTCAACTTGTTCTTCTGCCGGCGTGCTGCTGGGCTCTCAAGAAAAGAGCTAAACTAGCTCCCAGGACACAAGCAACGTCTGTCAGACCTCTAGGCAACCACCCTTCCTTTCACTTAACTCCTTCTCTTCAGCCTGCAGAAGCAGGATTTCACAGGTTACATATGGAAGCTGCTTCTGCTGCAAAAAGCTCACCCCAGCAGCATGGCTGGCCAACAGCCCTTTCAGTCTTCACTAATGTGGGGGGTTTTTTTGGGGGGGAGGAAAAAAAGGGATACAGAAAAGGAGGTATCGCCAAACCTTGTGGTGATGTAAACCTGCAGTTGAATACATCAGGAGCTGTGGACATCCCCTACGACAGCAGCCTCTCGCTGTGCTACCACAGGACGCCGTTCAGCAGAAGCGCCCGATGTCAGAGGCGGCGGGTGCCACCATCCAGGCATGGCCCGGCCAGGCCTGGCGGCTGCCCCCAGGAACCGGCCGGTGCCCCGGGCACAGCGCAGCCTCAGGGCGTTACACCGCCCCACACACCAGCGACACGGCAGCTGGGACCAGCTTGCCCAGACCCCCATGAGCTCCCCACCTTAGGGCAAGGCCTCGCCGCCAGAGCCTGGGACAGAGCCAGCCGCGGCCGAAGCCCCCGGCGGTGCTGTGACCCCTGCCCCGAGCCCCACGGGGCCCCAGCAGCCGGCAGCTCTGTCCCCGTGTACAAGGCACCCGCGCCGGCCCTGCTCACCAAGGTCGGGCTGCCGGAGCAGCGGCCCGGCCGCCCCCTTCCCTCAGCACCGCAGGTGTCTCGGCGCAGGGCCGGGGGAGAGGGGCCTGTCAGCCCGCCCCGGTTCCTCCGAGCCACCTCACAGCGGGGGAGGCCGCGGCTCCCGACATGGCGGCCCCCCCTCACCTCACCCACCGCCCGACATGGCGGTCCTCACCTGGGTCTTGGTGGTGAGCTGGATCACCGCCTTCCTGAAGTTGAGCTTGGAGTCGGCGCTGCCCATGGTGCAGCCCGGCACGGCTGCGGCCTGCCAGCCGCGGCGGGCAGGGCC
>VWZZ01008139.1:9444-19475 GCA_013399095.1 Psophia crepitans | reverse complement strand
AGGGTCCCTTTCCCCACTAACTGGCATTTTTCCTCTTCTCACATCCCCACCCCCCACCCAGATGTGCACACCACATTCGGCACCAGCTTGCATCTGGGGCACGCTTGGTCTTTCCCTGCCCATCCACCAGCCTTCACACTCACTTCTCTTTGCTCTGCTGCTGCTTTTCCTTTATTCCAGTTATTCATAATCACGTTTGCTCCCAGCTGGCCCCATAACACAGACCCCTTTGTTAGAGGCATAAAATAGCTCTTTCTCCAAGAGCTGCAATCTAAACCACTGTTTCAAGCATCCTTTGGGCTCAGGGCAGTGTTTCTAAGAGCCCACAGAACTGAGCTTAGAAGCTTAAACCTGCTGTGCCAGGGGGGTTTTCATCCACTGGAAAACTTCTAGGGATCTGTGAATTAAAAAAAGATCAGAACCCCCCTGATTTAAAAGGACGCAGGGCAGAGGAGGGCTGCGAGTTCACAAGGGCTGCACGTGATGGCTGCAGGGATCTGACAGCTGATGGCTGTGGAAACTGGTGGATGGATTTAGCCATCCCCCCCAGCAGCCCTTCAGAAGCGCGTCCAACGTGGATTTGGGTTCTGGTCCCAGCTGAGGGTGAGCACGTGGGTAGATGTCCCTCTCCCAGTCTTCTCGGGATAAAATCTTGTGAGGACAGACTCACAGAAAGAGGTCTGCAAACACACCGCAAGTCGCTTTGCATTTCACAGACTCAGTTTTAGCCTGAATTCCCAAGGAAATGCAGCTTCTGCCATCGATCTGTCAGACGATCCAGTAACCAACTGGCCAATTTCAGTCAGCGCTGGTGAAGGGTCACGGTCCCAGGGCTATCAGCTTCCTCTGGGTACTGGGAATAAAAAAGCAGCTGAATAGAGTGAGATTGAGGTTAGTGCCCTTCACAGAGGGCAGGGGAAGTTCGATCCTATTTTATACAGAAAACTGTTTTCAGGGGGCAGGGGTATGAGTATTTCACCTGTGGAAGATGCTTCAACCAGGCAGGGGATAAATCAGCCACAAAATACATTATCAGAGAAAGCAAAGGCTGCAGGAATTTCTGCCTGTGAAACGACCTGGATTTGGGATGTAGAGTGTTTCTGTTTCACTTCTTCTTGCAGTACCTGACCAAACAACTAGAGATGTTGCGGCAGATGAACGAACAGCATGCGAAAGTCTACGAGCAGCTGGACCTGACAGCACGGGACCTGGAGCTAGCTAACCAGAAGCTCGTGCTGGAAAGCAAGACATCCCAACAGAAGATACAGTGGTACGGCTTCCCCTCCTCCCACCGCAGCGATGCTGTACCCAGGAGACCTTCACTTCACCTCTCCCCTGCCCCAAAGCACAGCGTGTCTGTGCCATTTAAGCCGTTCTCTTATCCCCCAGGTTTTGCAGCTATTTACAACACGAGCTCATTGCACCGATTCTGATTAGCAGAGGTCAGCCACAGCACAGACACCCCTGGGACGAGGGCTGGATAAAGGAGTGTCTGAAGCTGCCAGGAGAGAGGCACAGCAGCCTCTCCTCCTCCTCCTCCTCGGCTGCGTTTCCTTGAAGAGGCACATAACCAGATCAGGGAGGTGCCCAGCACGCAGCCCAGCAGACACACTAGGCACAGCTCCAGAATTTAGCGGAAGCCTGGCTAGTCCATGCTGAAACGCCAGTTTGCCAAGAACTTTTTCTTTCCTAAAACAGGCCTATGGTCAAGGTCATCCCTGGCAACGACAGGCTAAGCCACGGCCTTGCGATGCAGCGTCTTTCGCAAACGGCCGTGAGAGAGGGAGTCTGACAAACTGCCTTCACAGCCAGAACAAAACTAAATCTCTGTGCTTATCTCTACAAGGGAAACACGAGAAAGAGAGTAAACAGCTCACCTGCTTGCTTTTAGCGCAGAGATATTCCAGGATAGTCCTTACATCCCAGAGGCGGCTGGTTTAGCCAACTGATTTGAGGACAGAAGGTCTCAAATTAGTACGATGCCCTGCCACAGGTTCCATCCCCCACCCTTTTCTACAAACACCTCCCTTCAGGAGCGACCACACAGAGAAGGACCAGCTGCTGCCGTGAAAAGCGGGCACTGTCACGCTTCCAGAGCACACGCTAGATACTGGAAGCACCTTCCCTAGCCTGGCTTTCTCTGTAGGGAAAAACCCCATCTTTGAAGGACCTGTAGTGTCCCACCCCTCATCTGTGCTCCCTCCTCTCTCCGCAGCTTGACGGAAACAATCGAGGGGCTGCAGAACCAAGTGGAAGAGCTGCAGAAGCAGGTGGAGGAAATGCGGAGCTTGGAGCAGCTCCGCATTCGGCGGGAGAAGAGGGAGCGGCGCCGAACCATCCACACCTTCCCCTGCCTTAAGGAGCTGTGCTCCAGCCCCAGGTACAGAGCCTCCAACCCTCTCCCCCACCTCCTCTGCCTGTGAACAGGGGACTGCGCCCTGGGGGTGCACAAAACCCCACGTACACCCCCCCAGAGATCTGGGCTCTGCGTCAGAGCCAGAACCTCGATGCTGGAGGGGAAGGGCTGACCTCCCTCTCTCCTGCCTGCCCACCCGAGCAGGTGGCGTTGGCAAAGCAGAGCCTTCACGATCCCAGCGTCAGCGGTACCTCGAATGCAGAGACATAAGCTCTTTGTCAGAGGCAAGAACAGCCTCACAGGAGGATCCGGGTGCCTCACGCCGCCGCGCTGGGCCAGGCTGCAGGGGCCAGGCGTTGCCTGGAGGGGCTGCGACTCTCCCGGCACGTCAGCAGGGAGCTGTGCGGGAACACACACCAGACAGGACGCGTTGCTCGAGCTCTAGATAGCTCAAACCAGCCTCTCCCAGTACAGCCCACCCAGTAACACACCACGTGAAGGGGACCCTTACCTCGAGCTGCCAACGCAGCCTCATTCCCCGAACCAGCACAGCCCGTTGCCCCTTTGCAACTGCCTCCCAGCACAGGACCAGCGTCTCTGGTACACTGAAACCAGTTGAGCTGTTGCACTTTTCCCACGAGCACCAGTCACACACCAAGATACGCCCGTGCTGCCAAGTGCCTTCAGTGCTATTGCACACCCGATCCTCCTTAAAACCCAGCCACTGCGTTAATTCACTGACCTCGTGAGGGCATTTCTTGCTCAGCTTTGTCCGTAATAGAGGCTTCTTTAAATAGATAAGCAATCAATAAACTTTGTTACTGAAAGCAACCCCTGCCAGAGGATACGAACAAAAGACACTTCTACTGCAGCAGCGACGGGGATGTTACGAGGGCATAACCTAACCCCCAGCAAAATCCACTTAATGCCTCTGTGGTTCCTCTCCCCGCAGTGCCCGCATCCCACTCTCCCCCCCCAGTGCCTCGGGACCTCGGTTCGGCTTGCAGATCTGCAGTTGGCTCTGAAGGTCAGGCCGCCCTTTGGGAACTGGTGAATCTGATCCATACCCCCCCCCACCAGCCATGCCTCCCAGGGGAAGCCTTTTTTCCCCATCTGTTCTGAGCAGATAGGATGCCAGGGGCACTTCATCGAGGAGGAGAAAAATCTGATTTCCCGACAGCACTGTGAGGGAAGGGGGAAGTGCTTGTTATGGCTTGCCAGGCAATGAAGAAGGGGCAACTCTATCAAAAGTCTCTGCCTCCCTCCCTTGCTGTACAAACCTTCTCCCACTCCCTCTGGAGCACCTTCCAGGGACGGGACAGCAGAGCCGGCGCTTCTGGTTTTTGGCTGGGTGGGGTTTGGGGTTGTTGGCAGACACGGCGGGTAGCTGGTGAACTCCATGATGCAGCGAGTAGCTGACGATCTGCAGCAGAAGAAACTCAAAAGCCTTTACCCTCAGCTCAGACTGGTAGCACTGGAGCGTTCATCCTTGCTTCACAGCAATGTTGGTGGCTTGTCTGTTAACCAGTCTTTTACCTTTTAGGGTTTCATTTCCTGCTGGTCTTTCATCACTGCTGTCAAACAAGACTGCAGGTTCTCTGAGACAGAGACTGGTCTCTGTGTCCAGAAGAGCCACAGCCACACCTTGTGGTCTCCTGGCACATCAGAGGAGGCTTATCTCGCTCCATGAGCTCAGGTTGCCTCCTTTCTGGACATCAGTGGAATTACTTACACAACAGTAATACACAATGAGTCCCTCACGGACTGTCACTGGGTCAGACTCTCTCAAGGGTCTTTCTTCTCTTTCAGGTATGAGGATGCATTCCAGGTCCACAGCTCTTCCACGGAGTTCAACCAGAAGCCACTGGAGAGGGAGAATGAGCGTCTCCAAGCCATGGTGAACTCCCTGAGGTCCCAAGTCAACCAGGAGAAGCAGCGGAAGGAGAGGGTTGAGCGAGAGTACACCTCCGTTATCCAGGAGTACTCGGACCTCGAGCAGCGGGTGTGCGAGATGGAGAACTGCAAACTGCGCATCAAGGAACTGGAAGCAGAGCTCCTAGAGCTACAACAGATGAAACAGGTCAAGAAGTATCTGCTCAGCAGAGAAGACAACTTGTCTGAAGCCCTCCTTGAGCCACTGAATAACGCGCCAGAAGCAGACTACATCGACCTCTCTGAGGAGGAGGGAGGAAAAAGTCACGGGCCATCAATGACACCTTCCCCAAACCACCCTGTCCGGAAAAGCTGCAGTGACACAGCCCTCAATGCCATCGTGACCAAGGATGCCGTGAGTCGGCACGAGGGCAATTACACACTGCACGCTAACAACGTGCGTAAACGAGGGATGTCCATCCTGAGGGAAGTAGACGAGCAGTATCACGCCTTGCTGGAGAAGTACGAAGAGCTCCTGAGCAAATGCCGGCAGCACAAGGACAGTGTGCGCCACACAGGGGTCCAAACGTCCCGGCCCATCTCTCGTGACAGTTCCTTCAGAGACTTCCGAGGAGAGGGACATGAGTTGGAAGAGCGGAAAACCATGGAGAAGACCATCAGCAAACACGTGGAGGCCGTGGACAAGCGGCTGGAGCAGAGCCAGCCTGAGTACAAGGCTCTTTTTAAGGAGATCTTCTCCCGCATCCAGAAAACAAAAGCAGACATCAATGCCACAAAGGTGAAAAACAAGAGCAGCAAATGAGTCCTGCCGCTCCGCAAACTCCCACGTGCAATTGCAACAGCCAAGTCTTCTCTTCAGCCCCAGAAAACGCCACGTGGCCCCACTGCTTTGAAGGTTCGAGAGGTCTACAAGCAAGAAAATGTCACGGAGACCCAACTCAGTTTTTTAAGCTTGGGCTCTGCGCAACTTGTTGGGACAATTGTACATTGTAGTTAGAGGATTTCAGAAACTGTCTGACGGGTCTCTGCATGAGTTGCTGCCGCTGCCAGACATCACAACAGCAACGTAAGCCACACCACGAAAAAAGAAAACCAATCGCCTCCTCCACCCTTTTCAGCTTGTCTTACAGCCCGATTATCTGCAAGCAAATGCCTGGATGTCCTCCAGCACCCCGCCACAGCTGGAGCGCAGTGTTTCAAAGCAAAATAAAAAGCCATCAGAACTTCAAGGGCTGCTCCAGCACACCAGCCCGAGCCTCCACTTTGGTTTTATGGCTAAGAACCGACGCTTGCAGCCAAGAGACTTCTGTCTGCACCTTCCCCTTCCCCAAAGGGCAGTATGTTCTTGCTATTTAAGCCATTCTCTTACCAGTCAGGTTTTTCAGCTCTTTACAATGCAAGCTCATTGCAACTGGAAAAACTTGAAGAGAAACATAGAACTGATTCTTCTGTCTTCATCAGCGTTGCTTAGTATTTCAGTCCATACTCTCCAGACTCTGTAGGCATATGGGATTTCCTCGCTTTAAATCCACCCCCGTATTTCAGCCCAGGTGAAGCACTGTGCCTGGTAAGAACTCGATGACCAGGGCTTTCCCATAAGCTAGACAAGAAGTGCTATTACAGTATCAGAGACATGCTTTCATCTCACGGTCTGGGTACCAGCCCTCTGTGCTGCGCTCTTCAAGAGGTTGGCATTGCCCCGTTGTAGCAAACTGCTCAAATACAGCTCGCACGGGCTTGCAAAACTGACTG
Organism: Psophia crepitans; assembly: GCA_013399095.1. NCBI lineage: Eukaryota > Metazoa > Chordata > Aves > Gruiformes > Psophiidae > Psophia > Psophia crepitans. The sequence goes on along the minus strand of VWZZ01008139.1, from coordinate 13,474 downwards.
CCAGTGACCCGCGTGCACGCAGAAGGATAAAGCGTCACACTTAATATAATTTACAGACTCTGGCCCTGGCAGCAGCGCTGGTCACACACTGCCCCACGCTTTTGATCTGAACATCTCCCCAGCCGAGAGGACAGATTTCAGTTTTCTGCTGAAAATAATCTTTCTCAGCTGAGATACTGTCTCCAAAGGTTGTCACCCCCCGTGTTCCGGTTCACTTTCCAGCACTGCAATCTCCTCACTTTGGCTTCCACAGACATGCAAACACACAGCCAAAAGGCCACTGCAGTCTCAGGAATCACCAGTTTCCATTTTTCATGAACTAGATGTTGACCTTGCATGGTCAGACACGCGTTTTAGGCAGAGAAACGGCATTTTCTTACAGCTTAGGCAAAACCCTGAGCACCAAGCCACAAAACCCGAGCAGTTCAGTGTAAGCTACCTATTCCGTACCTGCCTGAGAAACTTCAGGGCAGGTTTGGATTCTATTTTCACCAGCTTACCTCCCAAAATTTTGGGGAAATGGTTGGCATTTTTTGCAACATTGAGATAAATAAACGAGAATGTGGCTTTGGAGAGGGAAGACTGTTAAAGTGTTAATTATCCTCCAAGCCTAAGGCCTTGACGTTAAGAGGAGCTACCTTTCTTTCGCTCACCATGGAATTAAGGCAAAACCACCCCCCAAAATACCCTCTTTGGTTAAGCTGAGTACCACGGAGGTAAGTTGGCAGGAGCACGATGGCCAAAGCGCACCCGCACCAGAGTTCTGCTCCTCAAACCACCCACCAACTGCTCCGCTCTTCCACGCTCTGCATTTTCAGGTGCCCTATGGCCCCGAATTCAAGAAATTAGGAGCCATACGCACGACTGTGGCTACCAGCTCTGTAACAGTATGGAGAACCTTCATGCCTTATTTATTTATAACGGAAAGCAGTTGTCTAATAAAATAAAATAAATAAAAATGAACAACAGCAGCAACAAAAGGAGCAGTGTTGATTTTCTCGGAGCATTCGGCGCCCTGTTAATTCGGCATTTGTAGCACGGGATATCGGAAGCAATGTTGGTTTAAGTCAGTCACTGTTTACTCTGCAGTCATCTGGCTGCTGCCTCACTTTCCATTTTTAACAATCCCATGTGAATCAGTGAAGTGGGCAGCAGATTAAATACATTTTCAAATGCTTTATTCTCTTCTCAAATAAGAAGAAACACCAGTGTTCTCAAAGCCGAGACTTTCTTTACAGCTCATTTGAAGAACAGCAGAAGAGTTATTTCTTTGATTTTCATGTACCATTTGGGTCAAGAAAATGCTTCAGGCTCCTGTGCAGAAAGCAGAGAGAATATGCCGAACTATACTGCTGCATTATTTATATAACATACATTTTATGCACTTGGACTACTAACATTGGCCACACGATAAAACCCCTTCTTTCGTCAGCTCTGAACTCTGTAAAACCGCACAATTCCTAAGCTCACAATGCAAATGCTATTTTTGTTTCGGTCTTTCTTGCAAACCACACATCCAAAAACTGACTGATGGAAGTAAGACGATGTTAGTATTTGGCTTAACAAAGGAACAGCTGCCGTGTATCAGCAGTTTGTTCAGCAAAGTGCTGAGGGCATTTTTTTTCTGCATCCAAAAATATTAGCGGCCATATATATATATATATACACACACACATCCCAATGACTCTGTGAGTCAGAGGCGCTTGATTTTTTTTTCGGAAGTGAGGCTTTCAACCATCAAAGGAGGAAAAAAATAAGCATTTCTGGCCTTTTATCCCACCTTTTTTATGTAAACTTTTCAAATTGCTTGGAAAACACCAAGGAAAACTCCCCAACTCCATTAGGGGGTGAGCCGAGAGTGTTAAACCACCACGCTGCTCACCACAGAAACCGGGCTAATGGCGCAGCTATTTAACAGCACACTCCTGTGATGCAGGACAGAAAGAAAAACACTGCAGACCATTAAAACGGATGAGAAAAAGTATGATACAATAGGAAACAATGACAAATTTCAGAATTTGGCAAAACCAATGCCCCTATTCAGATCACACCATTAAGATCAAGAAGGGCGCAGCTTGTCAAGAATTCAGTTTCATGCTGAATTCGAAAGGTGACGTTTAGACAAGTGCATTTCCATCAGATCTACTCTGGTGCCTTTACCACTAATTTGAATAATCAGAAAAGCACCCATCATTACAAATGGAGACGGACCACTTGAAGCACAAATTCAATGCTTTTCCAGAGGTTGAACTCTCCTGAGGAAGGAGATTCCCTGACTCAGCAGTCTTCCCCGTCCTACAGGAGCCGAGGCCCTCAGGAAGGTCCCTCAAAGTCCCAACTTGCTGCTACCGTAACAGCTCGTGCCCTCACTCAGACAAGGAGTGATCAGCTCCTTGGGCACATCAGCTTGTCCATCACGTCCCAGGGCCTGGCTCACCAGTGACCACCAAATGGGGTGAGCTCGCTTTCTAAGCCAGCATCAGTACTGAGGCAGTTCATGTCTCCAGCTTCAATGCCAAAAGCTGGGCTGTCCTTGGGTCACGCCAAGGTAAGACCTTGTCCGCCCAAGCCCTGCCTGCCAGGGAGAGCTGTCTCCAACCACCCAGAGATCATTCTGCCTGTTACCGAGGCTCTTTGGGCGTCTGCATCAGGTAACGCAGTGTGGGAATGAAGCAAAACCAGAGAAGTGTCCTCTTAGATGGCACTGGCTTCAGCTGTGGGACCTCCCAGCGCCCTTCCCAGCCCCTCCGCGCTGCGCAGTGACCCTGTCCTTGGTGTGTGTTACCAGCACAATCGCAGGGTGACATGTTTGACAGCAGCTGGTAAAATGAGTCATCCTGCTTTGGATATTTTACCTACCCCTCTGGCGACAAATCACAAACATTTACCTGTTCCCTGTTAGGAATTAAGGTCACCAGATGGCGTGATTTGTCTCTGACAGTTCTTGGGTTTTTTCCTTAAAGCATTCCGTTTTCAGCCGAGTTTGGACAGGGGAAGCAGAGCAGAACCCCAGGACACAGAGATGTCATTAAAAGAAAGTGCAGAGCCCTCCTTGGCCCCCGCGCGCTGCTCAGCCTCAGCCAGGGCAGCCCGACCACCAGCGCTCAGGGCTTGCTCCTTTCCCGAGGACTGAGTTTCCTGATTTTGTGCCGATTATCTAGATGGGACCCGGCTCAGATCCCCAACACTGCCTTTCTATCAGCTTGAGACACCCATTTTGACTTCACCCACAGTTTTAAATAAAAGATTGTCAGCTCCTGTCAAAACACCAGAGCTAATGACAGCCCCATCCCTGCCTGTGCATCTTCCTGCTGCCAGAAGAGCAGACAGCAATCCCTGCCCTCTGGAACGCACACCCTTCTCGTCAAACCAACCTGACAGCTCCAACAGGAGTAAGAGCTGAAGGATTTCCACAAGTTCTTCACTCCCCTCCATCCCCCTTCCACCTCAGTGTTTCTCTTACAGACCTGGAAATATGTATGTGCTGCTGTATCAGCATTAAAAAAACCAATAATTATATATATACATGTATATATAACATTTTTAACACTCTTGAGTGGATCAAAATCCAAAACATCCCAGGTGCAAAAACCAGACAGTACGTTAAAAATGCTGGATGCATCGTCACTTTCCCCCTGGCCACCACCGCTCAGCTCGCGAAGGCGCAGGGTGCAGGCAGGAGCACGCTGTCCCCCACCGCTGCGACCTGCCCAAACCAGCCCCTGCTACCTGCGCTGGGGTCCCCTGAACCGTGTCCCCCTCCCCTCAGGTCACCACATGGCCAGCTCACCCCAGCATCCTCATCCTCAGCCATCCCACCACCAGGGCCTGCGTTAGCACCCACAGACCCCACAAACCCCCAGATGCCACCCAGACCCCACTCAGCACCCGCACGCCCCATACAGCCCCCAGACGCCACTCAGCACCCACAGACCCCATAAAGCCCCTAGACCCCACTCAGCACCCCACAGACCTGCACAGATCCCACTCAGCCCCCCCAGACCCCATAGAGCCCCCAGACCCCACTCAG
>VWZZ01008138.1:140773-153588 GCA_013399095.1 Psophia crepitans | reverse complement strand
TGGAGGTGTGTGTGCAACGTGGGGACCCTCGTACAGGGTTTGCACATGTGTGTTTGCACAGTGTAGGGACGTGTCTGGCCTCACATGGGCTGTATCCGTATGAGCAACTTGGAGGCCAGGTTTGGCCTCAGCCAGGGGCGTGAGCAAGGAGGGACATGCGTGCCGAGGGTGCTGTCCTCTCCTGAGGACCATGCTTGTGTCTCCTGCGGCTGGTGGCCAGGGGAAGACAGGAGATCCCCGCGCCCGCGTCGACTCCGCAGTCACCGTGACGCTGGCCCGTGGATGTTTAACACAATAAAACTGTCAACCTCCGGTGCGATGGCATCGCTGGGAACTGCTCCGTCACCCCTGTTGTCGTCAAATAACAGCTTTTTGGCCCAGTTTTAGCCTCAGTGTTGGTTGATGCTCGCCTGGCCATGAGCCGGCAGTGTGCCCAGGTGGCCAAGAAGGCCAACGGCATCCTGGCCTGTATCAGGAATAGTGTGGCCAGCAGGAGCAGGGAGGTGATTGTCCCCCTGGACTCAGCCCTGGTGAGGCCGCACCTCGAGTGCTGTGTCCAGTTTTGGGCCCCTCACCACAAGAAAGACATCGAGGCCCTGGAGCGTGTCCAGAGAAGGGCAACGAAACTGGTGAAGGGGCTGGAGCACAGGTCTGATGAGGAGCGGCTGAAGGAACTGGGACTGTTTAGTCTGGAGAAGAGGAGGCTCAGGGCAGACCTTATTGCCCTCTACAACTACCTGAAAGGAAGTTGTGGTGAGCTGGGGGTTGGCCTCTTCTCGCAGATAACTAGTGACAGGACAAGGGGGAACGGCTGCAAGTTGCGCCAGGGGAGGTTCAGGTTGGAGATGAGGAGAAATTTCTTCTCGGAAAGGGTGGTCGGGCATTGGAACGGGTTGCCCAGGGAGGTGGTGGAGTCACCGTCCCTGGGGGTGTTTAAGGAAAGGTTGGATGTGGTACTTAGGGACATCGTTTAGTGGTTAGTAGGTGGTGGGGGGACGGCTGGACTGGATAATCCTTGAGGTCTCTTCCAACCTTAATGATTCTATGATTCTATTGGGGGGCCTTCATGGCGGCCTACAGCTTCCTCCCGAGGGGGAGCCAAGGGGCAGGCGCTGATCTCCTCCCTCTGGGGCCCAGCAACAGAACCCCAGGGAACGGCCTGGAGCTGCCCCAGGGGAGGGTTAGGGTGGGGATCAGGAGAAGGTTCTTCCCCCAGAGGGTGGTGGGGCCCTGGCACAGGCTCCCCAGGGCAGTGGTCACCGCCCCGAGCTGGGCTGAGTTCAAGCAGCGTCTGGCCAACGCTCTCAGCCATCTGCTGTGATGGGGCTGGGCCTGTGTGGAGCCAGGGGTTGGACTGATGGTCCTTATGGATCCCTTCCAACTCGGGAGATTCTATCATTCTCTGATTTTTTTATTTTAATGGTATTTATTTTTTTTTTTTTCCTTCCAGGCTCATTCAGGAAGCTTTAGCCATACATGAGTTAGTGAGATGGACCTGCAAGTGCAAGGAGAGTGTGAATGTGTAAAGCACCACGTTCTGCCATAGCCCTTGGCTGACTCTAGAAACTTTTGTCGGGGTTTTGTGTTTTTTTTTTCTTGGTTGCTTTTGTACTTCAGAGCGTTCGTGTCCCTTCCCTTTCAGTAAAACCTTGCCTGAGCCGTGCGGTACGATTAACCTGCCACATCTGGCGCTGGAGCGGACTTTGCCGGGGGAAACCTTGCGTTTCCCCTGACCGGCCCGGTGTCTTTGTGCACTTATGGAAAAGCAGAGGGTTTGGAAACCCAAAAGGGAGCTTTCGTTCTTCCGACCGCGCGCCGCGAAACCTCTGCTCGTTTGAATTCGAAGCCTTCCGTGACGTTTGCAGCTCGAGATGCTCCCTCGTGGCTGGGAGCGCCGCAGGAACAAGCAGCCGTCTGTTTGCGAACCCGGGGATAACGCGGGGCGTCGGCTGGCGGCCCGAAGGGTCGCTCTTTGTGCTTCACCCTGCTAAATTCCAATTTTTTTTTTTACCAGTTCTGTGGCGTGTGGAACGGGACTGGGAATACAGGACCAAGCTACAAGGGTGGTTTTTTCCCCCCTTTTTTTTCTTCTTCCAGTAGCAATAGCAATAAGGTTCGTGTTTTGTCCGGCGTTTACCTCTGTTTCCAGGCTGGTGTTTCCCTCTGCAGTGGGGGAATGCCCCATCCTGCCTTGTCTCCGTATCGCCTTGGTCCAGGCGTCAGTGCAGATGGCTCAGGTCTTTAAATCCTCCATGACTCAGGCCAGCTGCTGTCTGGCCCCTCGGTGCCTTCCTGCTCTGCCATCTTTTCCAGCTGCGATGTCCCTTTCCATCTTTCCAGTTGCGATGTCCCTTTCCAGTCCCATTTTAAGGGACTGGAACACAAGTCTGATGAGGAGTGGCTGAGGGAACTGGGGTTGTTTAGCCCGGAGAAGAGGAGGCTGAGGGGAGACCTGATCACTCTCTACAACTACCTGAAAGGAGGTTGGAGTGAGGAGGATGTTGATCTCTTCTCCCAAGTAACAAGCGACAGGGTGAGAGGGAATGGCCTCAAGTTGCTTCAGGGGAGGTTTAGGTTGGATGTTAGGAAAAACTTCTTGCCGGAAAGAGTAGTGAGGTGTTGGAGCAGACTGCCCAGAGAGGTGATTGAATCCCCGTCCCTGGAGACATTCAAAAAACGTGTAGACGTGGGACTCCAGGGTATGGTCTAGTAGCCACGGTGGTGTTGGGTTGATGGTTGGACTTGATGATCTCGGAGGTCCTTTCCAACCTTAGTGATTCTATGATTCTATGATCTTATCTCACCTCCAGGTCCGTCTCTGGGCTTTTTCTGAGGTGCTGATGATGTGCTGATTTCCATCCCTCCAGCCATCAGCCGAGCACAAATAACCCCTGTTGCTCTCTCCTTGCTGGTTTGCTTGTGCGTATTAAACACGCGATTAAAAACAAGCCACAACCGCTGCTGACGTAGCTTCGACGGGCATCGGAGAGGCTGAGCAACGCAACCACGCGTCCTGCTGCAATCCTGGCTCCTCAGTTGGACCTCAGGATCTTCGTTACCTCCTCCCATCGTGTTTAAAATGAGACTGGGCTTTCGGATACAGTGTCGCCCTCCTAGAGGGGTGCTAGCAATCGCTCGGGTCAGAGGAATTTTGGAGTGTCCCGTTGTGCTGCTGTGGTTTTCCTGGCATCCAGGGCTGCCTCCTGTGCAGTGACTGCAGGTTATTTAGTGGAGGTTGGCTGCAGAGACCGTTAGAACAGAGATTTTAATATTAAAGTGTTTTTTCTCCCATCCTCTCTTGTGCAAGAAACCTTATTCTTTTCTCACAACTTGATTATTTTCTTTTTTTTTTTTTAATTTATTTTATTGTAAACCTCTTTTACTCAGCCACTCACCATGCAACTCACTGGTGTGACTGGGTCTCCTTACCAGCAAGATGCCTGTTCCGGGGCTGGAGATCCTCTGCCGAGGGTGGAGGAGAAATAATACTTATGTGTCTTGATAAATTTACACATTGATATTACAGGACTTAAAATCTAATTTAAAATAAAAATAAAAAAAAAGTAGGCATGCTGAAAATGAATGAGCCTGTGCTTCCCTTTGCTTATAAATATATATCAAATGGTATTTTGAATTACTGGTTCTTCTGGGAATTCAGGGATATTTAAATAACAAGTGTGAAAGGGTAAATAATATCAAGATAAAAATAATACTGTCGATTCCCTGCCTGTGCCGTAAACACATTCTGCTAGATGAAAATGGAAAGAACTTATAAAAAAAATCTAATTTACTTTCCCCATCTTTGTTATTTTCCTTCCTACACTTCAGCTAGGAAGCGGGGTGGGTAGGTGGCTCTCGCTCGGCTTTTTATGGACCTTCGGAGAGTTGCTGGTGCTGCAAGGGACCGTGTAAGTCCATGACACCTGTGATCCAAGGGTTTTGTGTGGGTTGGAGGAGCCTCTGCCTGTGTTTCATGTAGCGTTGGTGTCATCATCATCAGGGTGAAGGCTGCTTGCACTGGAAAGGACTTGGGCATCCTGGTCTGATCCCCGTGGGACCTGGTGGATGGATGGGTGGGTTTAAATTGAAAGAGGGGGGATTTAGATTGGACATTAGAAAGAAATTCTTTATTGTGAAGGTGGTGAGGCCCTGGAACAGGGTGCCCGGAGAAGCTGTGGAGGTCCCACCCCTGGAAGTGTTCAAGGCCAGGTTGGATGGAGCTTTGGGCCCCCTGGTCTAGTGGAGGGTGTCCCTGCCCATGGAAGGGGGGTTGGAACTAGATGATCCTTGTGGTCCCTTCCAACCCAAACCATTCTATGATGGATGGACGGATTGAGTCCTGAGACCTTCCACCCAGTACATGGTTGGTGGTGTCTTCCTGACAAGTGGAGTGGATGCATTCGCCTACAGCATGATCCACTTGGTCTAAATTTCATCCAGATATCTAAGCATGAGCTTAACTTGTAAAAAATTCTTCTCTGTGAGGGTGCTGAGGCCCTGGAACAGGTTGCCTAGAGAACCTGTGAACGCCCCATCCCTGGAAGAGTTCAAGGTCAGGTTGGATGGGGCCCTGGTCACCCTGATCTAGTAGAGGGTGTCCCTGCCTATGGCAGGGGGGTTGGAACCAGATGATCTTTTAAGATCCTTTCCAACCCAACGCATTCTATGAAAGCGAAGCGTTCCTACGTGCCAACGCTTGCTGGGGAAATACTGCAGGACTCCTCCTCCAGCAGCACCACCAACCCTTCAAACTGCATTTCTTAACATTTTATTTCCAGCGTACTTCTTGACACGTGCAAATCGAATCTGGCCACGAACTTGCGTTGGCGTTGCCAGCAGCGGTGTTAAGCGTTGCAGGGAAGGAGGGAAGCTCGTGCCCGTCGCTTGGTGTTGAGTGCCCGGAGAGCTGCGTGTAAAATCCCTGCTGTCACCCTGCTGCAGAGGAGCTAGAAGCGTGTGTCCTTTTGCTGTCAGAAAGGTTATTTGTGGTTTTTAATAATACGCTGTTTTTCCAAAGGAATGTGGTCAAGATAAGAATCCTACACTTTTTTTTTAATTCTTTTTTTTTAATTCTTTTTTTTAATTCTTTTTTTTAATTCTTTTTTTTAATTCTTTTTTTAATTCTTTTTTTTAATTCTTTTTTTTTAATTCTTTTTTTTTAATTCTTTTTTTTTAATTCTTTTTTTTTAATTCTTTTTTTTTTAATTCTTTTTTTTTTTAATTCTTTTTTTTTTTCCTGCTTGCCTTGCAAATGCTGGTACGTAAGATTAAAATAATGCCAAAGAGTTAAATGAATCTGATTTAACACTTGCAGGGAGGTTTCTATTTAAAACTCCTCTTTTTCTTCGTAGTGTCACTAGTCAGGAAATTCAGTAGGCAGGTGCCATCTCTTTGTTGCCGTGCATGGGCACGTCTGTGCTTTGCAGCGTTTCTGATGATGGAAAAAAATAGCATTTAACAAAAAAAAAAAAAAAAAAAAGGGGGCAGGATCCACGGGGGTGGTCTTTTTTTTCCCCNGACGGTTTTTAAAAGAGAAAAAAAAAAAAAATAAAAAAAAAAAAAAAAAAAGAAAAGGGGGCAGGATCCACGGGGTTGGTCTTTTTTTTCCCCCACGTCCGTTTTGCTTGCATCGCCATTGGAAAGCAAAGAGTGCGTTGGGGATCAGTCGCTTTTTAAAATATATTCTGAGGATGGGTATAAAAAAAAAAAGGAAGAAAAGGTGTATCCAGGTGTTTTTTTAATGCTCTTTTGCTGGGATGTAGGGAAAAGCTCTCCCAAGCGCCGTTCAGGTGGGTTGGCTACTCATCTGCTGGGATGCGGCAAGTCAAATCTGCAAAACATTTTCCAGCTTCTCCTTGAATGAAGTTGAACTCACCTCAATACCTACATTTTCTTTTTTTTCCCTTTTTTTTAATAGTAAATTTACTTTTTCTTTTTTTTAAAGTGAATGCTCGTGTTGAGCTACGCTGTGATTTCTTCGCTAGCGCTGTACTCTCTTCCCTAAATAAAAGCGGAAAATAACTGCAAAATGGTTCCTCTCTTCGTTGTGTAGCAAAAATATGATTTTTTTTTTTTTTGAGGTTATCAGAGACTTTTTTGTCCTCCTTCCCCTAGTGCATACATTTATTACCATTGTAGTCTTGAATAACTTGGCCATGTATTTTTTTTTTTTCTTCCCCCTGTAGGACTCCTCCATCATCTGGTTCATGGAGTAAAGGAGTGCAGGAGACAGCCGTGCTGTAGGATTTTATTCCAACCCTGTTGTGCTGTACACTGCCGTAGTCCTTATTTCTGTAAAATAAAACATATTTTTTTTCATTTGTGAGGGACTTTGATCGCGCTCGTTGCTGAAGCTCGTTGCTTTTTTTTTCTTTTTCCCCCAGTTTACGACGACTCTTCTTGTGACGCCTCTGCGCGGAGGAGGGAGGTGCCTCCTTCATTTTTCCGTGGAGGGAAAATTGGGAGGTGTTGCGACCCAAATTTTCAGATTAACCCACTTCTTTGCTGTGTGAGATGCCAGAGGCTCAAATATGGTATGAGGGAACCCCCAAACTTGCCGTTTATGGCAGCTTTGTGAAAAAAATCTCGTGTGAGCAGATTGCTCAGGAGCCCTGTGGTGGAGGCATACACAGCCAGGAACGCTGTTTTTCTTAATTTTTCTTTTTTTCCCCCTGAAATTCCCTTATTTATTTACCAGCACGTGATGTCTCGTGACTGTGACTGCAGTCCTCATGCAATGATGCTCACCGTCCAGCTCGCATTCCCCAGTTTTGAGGGGTCTTGGGAGAGGAGAAGCCTCTTTTTCTCTCAACGTTTCATCGGATTTGTGAGCCGTGCAACGGTGGCTTCGAGTTTAGGCAAAATTAACCGGGGAAAGTCCAGTCTGTGCTCTGCAAAGGCAGAGTTTTCCATGCAAAAGCCTCTGCTTCTTGTCAAAATTTTCCCCTTGACTTTAGTCCGTGGTTAGATAACCAGTATTGGAATTTTTAACATGAACGGTTTGTTTGGAAAATATATTGGCAGCTAAAAAAGGGGCTTTTTATCAGAGGGAGCAGAGCAGTGATTGCAACTAACTGTAGATAATTGCAATTATGTTTAAGCTGAATTATTAGCAAATGCTTTACAGCGTCCCGTGTCCCAGCCTGGAGATGTTCGTTATGCTCCAAGTTCTCTTCATTTTAGCGAGGGGAGAAAAAAACGCTGCCGTGCGTCTGTTTGGGGATGGGGAAGGTGGGTGAGGCTGCGGGGACTGTGCTGACTCGCTGGGTAACACCTTCTTTAACCTAACGTGTACATGACATATTTTCTTGATTCGCTATTTATTGCGATTTCATCCGCCTGGAAACGGGAGCTACAGACAGCGATCCCTTGAGTTTGCATAATTTTGCCATTGCTTCTGTGGAAGCATTGCACTTTGGCCACAACAACCCCAGGCAGCGCTACAGGCTGGGAGCGGGGTGGCTGGAAAGCTGTGTAGAGGAAAAGGACCTGGGAGTGCTGATTGATGCTCGCCTGGACATGAGCCGGCAGTGTGCCCAGGTGGCCAAGAAGGCCAACAGCATCCTGGCCTGTATCAGGAATAGTGTGGCCAGCAGGAGCAGGGAGGTGATTGTCCCCCTGTACTCAGCCCTGGTGAGGCCGCACCTCGAGTGCTGTGTCCAGTTTTGGGCCCCTCACCACAAGAAAGACATCGAGGCCCTGGAGCGTGTCCAGAGAAGGGCAACGAAACTGGTGAAGGGGCTGGAGCACAGGTCTTATGAGGAGCGGCTGAAGGAACTGGGGTTGTTTAGTCTGGAGAAGAGGAGGCTCAGGGCAGACCTTATTGCCCTCTACAACTACCTGAAAGGGAGTTGTGGTGAGCTGGGGGTCGGCCTCTTCTCGCAGATAACTAGTGACAGGACAAGGGGAAATGGCTGCAAGTTGCGCCAGGGGAGGTTCAGGTTGGAGATGAGGAGAAATTTCTTATGGGAAAGGGTGGTCGGGCATTGGAACGGGTTGCCCAGGGCGGTGGTGGAGTCACCATCCCTGGGGGTGTTTAAGGAAAGGTTGGATGTGGTACTTAGGGACGTGGTTTAGTGGGTAATAGGTGGTGGGGGGATGGTTGGACTAGATGATATGATCCTTGAGTTCCAACCTTAATGATTCTATTCTATTCTATTCTATTCTATTCTATTCTTTTTCTGCCATGTGGGCTTGATTTTTTTTCTTTTTTTTCTTTTTTTTTGGGAGGGGGATAATGGACATTATTTGCTTACAGTGCTGTTTGGGCGCAGGCGGTGTTCAACATCCCACCTGAATGTCCCTCTTTGTCTCTTCCATTTTCCACAGGATCTTTAGTAATGAAAAAAATAAACTTTTGGGGTTTTTTTTTTTAGTTGTGGGTTTTTGGGAGGTTTTGGGGTTGTTTTTGGTAATGGTAATTGCTACAACTTGAAGTGGAGTCCAATGAACTGCATTTTCTATTCTAAGCTAATAAAAGAAAAATAAAATAAAAAATTGAAAATCCTGTGGCTGCATGAGAGTAGGGGCTGGGCATTAAGGCATAGATGGTTCTAGATCATTTTTTACCATTTTCCACATAGCTGCATCCTTCTGTTGGGAGCTGCCGAGCTTTTCCTCCTTGTAAAGTGAAGCAAGAGCGAAACCTTCATGCAGCTTTTGACTTCCCTCCCCGCCCCCCAACAATGGATTTATGTGACCCTATTAACTTTCTAGACTCATGAGAACCTCCTAATTTCTAAAATACCTAATTTATACAACTTTAAACATGCTGCTAAAGAGCTTGAGATGTGATGTTTCTTTCTCGAATGTTTTGATGTCTTCTGTTGTCTCCCTGATGCATCACCAGCTGCTTTCTTACCCGAGTGCCTGTTGCTGCTGGAGGGACCCTAATGTCAGTCCCATCAAATATTCTGCTGTAGGTAGTGACCAGGAGCAGATGCTCAGTGGAAAAGTATGAGAAATTAAATTTATAATCATATATATATATATATTATTAAATAACAATTTCTGTAATGTATTGCATGAAGTCATAGAATCATAGAATGGAATCACAGAATCATTAAGATTGGAAGAGACCTCAAGGATCATCCAGTCCAACTGTCCCCCCCCCACCTATTACCCACTAAACCATGTCCCTAAGTACCACATCCAACCTTTCCTTAAACACCCTCAGGGATGGTGACTCCACCACCTCCCTGGGCAACCCATTCCAATGCCTGACCACCCTTTCCCAGAAGAAATTTCTCCTCATCTCCAACCTGAACCTCCCCTGGCGCAACTTGCAGTCGTTCCCCCTCGTCCTGTCACTAGTTATCTGCGAGAAGAGGCCGACCCCCAGCTCACCACAACTTCCTTTCAGGGAGTTGTAGAGGGCAATAAAGTCGTATATATAAAATTCTCATATACATAATAATAGTGTGTGTGTGGTTTTGTCTTTATGCTCAGTTTTAGGGTTTTTGTGGTTTTTTTTTTTGCTGCTGTTGTAAAAAACTGGAAAATTTCAGTCTTTTCTCTGCTGAAGCCGCTGTGGACAGAGCAGTGGGTTCGGTGCAGACAGGATCAGGCCACGGCGAATGAGCGTAGCTGTGATGAGGGACGCATGCCCAGCCTGCTAATCATAGAATCATTAAGGTTGGAAGAGACCTCAAGGATCATCAAATGCTCACCATCCTCTCATGGAGCATCTTGTACAGGTTGTCCAGCTACCCAGATTTGTAGTGGTGGTGAAAAATCAAGTTATTTTACTAGGACTACTCTTAGTAATGACAAATAAGGCCCCAAAAAGGAATTAAATATTGAAATGATGGTGCTTAAAGTTGCGTTGAGGCCAGTGCATGTTAGCAGGTTGATTTCTCAGAGTCAAGGATCTTCAGCTTCTACTAACTGCAAGTGCCTGAAGATGGAAATAGGTGGCAAAATGTGGGTGTTGAAGCCCCAGAAATGCTGTCCTGAGCTTTCTGACACTTCTGTTTTAGAGCAAAACCGTGTGCTTTCCAAAGCCCTCTGAAGTATTGATCATGCACCGTGGGGCAGTTTCATAGGTATGGGTTGTTTTTCTAAAAACGTGATGGGTTGCTATCCTAGCCGAGTGCCAAGACTGGCCTCTCGGAGATGCGTCTTAGCAAGTGGTGTAAACAGTGCTGCAGTGGTGCAGTAAAACAGGCTGCTGCTGCTGCTGCTGACTTGCCTTTGAATTTGAAAAAGCGGATTGACAGTCTCACTACAGATATTTTCCTGATGATCATTTTTAGAGCTTCAAGCAGATGGGTTTCTCCTCCTTTGCCCCAGCCATAGGGTAACGGAAAAGATTTAAATTCTGTTTGGGTTTTTTTTCCCCCTTGTGGAAATACCTGCAGTTTAATTGTAAAGATCCTTTCTTTTGTGCATGAAAACCAAAATCTGGGTTTTTTTCCTTTTTCTGTTTGTGTTGTTTACCTTTGCACATTATTCAGACGTACATTTGTATTCTTCTATATATAGAGATGTCTTACAGGCTCTCAGGCCTACAGGCTTGCTCTTCTCTCCTCTCTCTTTCCTAATGCACTGTGTTTTTCACCCTTTTTTTTTAATTAATTAGATTTATTATAATCCCATACTTAGAAACAGGGCTGCGGGTCTCAGTCCTGTTTGCGAGGCTGTGAGCACAGAATACAGAGTGGACAGAAAACAGCCCGGAGGTCCTCCTGACCCTGACGTCTTGCTTCCCTGCGCCTCCTGGTTTTGACCATCCCTTTTCCTTTGGCCCCTGGTAAAACCAGAAGGAGCTTTTGTGTTTTCCAGTGGTTGTTTTGTGGGCTTGAGATGCTGCTACCTTCTTCAGCCATGTTGGGGTGCCACATCACCTTGCAGGGAGGGTTCAGCTTTTACTGTTTTTCTCTGTTGGCATCAAGGAGAGGCAGAATATAAATCTTTGCTCTTTGCAAGCAAATTACTTTTCAAAATCTGTGGTGCTTCTTGGGTTGGGATGATAATTAACTCCTTGGAAGCAGGTGGTGGCCTTCAAGTTAAGTTGATTAGTGGTATTCATCAATCTTCTACACACAGGTGGAGCCCCTTGGCTGCTTCCTTCTACAACAGCTTTGGTGAAGGAAGAATTATGGACCTGATGTCCTTCTTGCTCCTCTCCCATAGACCAGAGAGGCAGGAAGTTGTTGTGGCCAGTTAAGGGCTGGGTGGGCATCACCTCAATGGATGTCATCTCGATGGATGTCATCTCAAAGCCTACCAGCACCATGATAAAGCCCCTGTAGTTGAATGAGGCAATGCTTTGTGGTGGGTCAGCGTGCTCCATTTCCTGCTGCCTTGGGCAGACCAAGGCCGGTTATTTTGCCTGGCTGGCTGCACACCTCTTTGCGCAGTTGCTCTCCGAAGCAGACGAGGGTGACCTTGCGCTTGCTGATTTGGTAGCTGGGCTCCAAAACTGGCTCCCTGCGTTGCATCTCATAAATAACCGGTTTTCTGTTTCGTTTCCTAAACCTGTTATCACCTTGCCAAAAGTAATTACAACCTCTGAGACCGTGGTTTGCTGGGTGAGGGGGAGGAGGGAGCTGGAAAAACATGGATTGCAGGTTTTTCTTGCGCTCTCATCAACACGGTGCTGCCAACGGGACCGGGATCTCCCTTCTGTGGCATGAATCAGGCTGTGCTCGCGTTCGCCTGGGATTGCTCCTACTCTGTGCATGAGGTTTCTTTCCCTTCCTCTGTTCAGCATCATCTTAAATTCATGTCCCGGGCGATGCCTTCCTCGCTTGCTTTATTACCTCTTAATGTGTTTTTCCCAACTACGTCTCGCGCTCGGATAAGCCTCTCCTGCTTTCCTTGGCTGCAAAACTGGCTCTTTTTCTGCAGTCTTTCTCCTCCAACTCCTGCGTGCATCCTTCCTCCATCCACGCCGAGGTGCTTTTCTGCTTCTTAGCACGTTTTTCGAGCGCTTAGGAGCACGTGCGTCTTCCTCCGGAGACGACTGCGATGCCGTCGCTCCCGGTTCCGCATCCGAGCCGGCGTTACCTGTGGTCATGTGTAGAACCGTTGGGGAAGGCAAGAGTATTTTTAGCGTGCACTTCTGCGCGCCGCTCGGGGGGCCGCCTCCAGTTGAGTATTAAAATAATAGCGGGGACGTTGGGTAAGCTTTCCAGCAGAGATGTTGATATGCAAATTGCCATCTTAAGAGCAAACCTCAAAGCGGTTTTTTTGGCAATGCACGCCAAGGCTCGGGAGCAGGGTGTTTTGAATAAAGATTACGGCAAAGGGATTTCACCCAGAGGGCATGCTCGTCTCATTTAGTCTGAAGCTTAGCAGGGCTGGTAATTCAACGTTGGAAGCCAACAGGGTGAAACGTATACACCTTTAAAAAGGTATTAGATTAGCATTGGCAGAACAAACTGTAACGTCACCTCTGTAACTTGAATTTGCAGGGTTGCAGAACCAATAAATCTGGTTGCATTTAATTTTCAAGTCATTCCTGGGCACTGTCCAGGGAAGAGGTGGCTTTGATGGCTGCGGAGTTGGTTTGGGAGGTTTGGAGGCGTTATCTGGAAATACATGAGCTTGTGTCAGCTGACTCTGTGCTGCTTTGACTTTTCAAGGTGGTGATAGGCAGCTTGACTGGCTGAAACCTTTCAAGAAGAAATGGGCTAAAATATCTGCATCAAAACCAGTGTGGCCAGCAGGTCGAGGGAGGGGATTCTGCCCCTCTGCTCTGCTCTTGTGAGAACCCACCTGGAGTACTGCGTCCAGCTCTGTGGTCCCCAGTACAGGAAAGACATGGAGCTGCTGGAGCAAGTCCAGAGGAGGCTACAAAGTTGGTCAGAGGG
>VWZZ01008138.1:116398-134152 GCA_013399095.1 Psophia crepitans | reverse complement strand
CAGTCCCTCCCAGCACGGCTGCTTTCCAGCGTCTCCCCCCCCAGGCTGGCTGTACAGCCAGGGCTGCCCCTGCCCAGGGCAGGATCCAGCACTTGCTCTTGTTCAACTTCATGCGGTTGGTGATTGCCCAGGTCTCTGGTCTGTCCAGATCTCTCTGCAAGGAGAAATTAAAGCACTTTATTTGAGGAATAATTACTGTAAAAAGAACATTATACTTCTCTGTCCTTAACTCTGGACAGTGTAAAAGTGCCTCTACTTGAGTTGCCTAAGCCATTCCTTTTCTTGTTTTCTAGTTTGCTTCGTATTAAAGCACAATAAACTGCATTAAAAACATGATAAATTCTTTCTGAAGTATTAATTTCCAAATCCGGGACAGAAAAATTTAGTTGTTAAAGTGTCTTTGTATGAAATAGGTTTATTACATCAGTGAGTAGAGTCTCCAGAGTCACCTGAGCGATCGGATCTTTACGGATGCTGATCTAAAATACGCCGTCATGTATCTGTCTGTGTAGATATGTTATCTCTGCCTGTAGCTCCGTATCCGGCCTGTGCACGTGCCCTCTTGTTTGAATAATCTTGCCAAAAGTATTAATTTATTTTTTCCTGTTTCTGTGTATTTTTAGTTTCACTGGGCATCCCCTAATGTATGCACCCGGACATTCAAGGGAAGGAGCGTTGGGGTTTTTTTATGCGTGTGTTATGTTGTCAAGAGACATTGTCTAGGCCAAAAGCAAAGATGGCCTAATATATAGCTTTAACAAACTCACAGGGTGTGAAAACTCCCAAAGGCAGCTGAATCTAAACAGAATCACAGAATCACAAGGGTTGGAAGGGACCTTGAAGGACAGCCAACTTTCTTCAGCCCCTTTACCCTCCAGGACCCTGTCCCACGGGATGTCCCCTAGCAACTGCCTGAAAAGGCCAAAGTCAGCCCTGCTGAAATCCAGGGTCACGATCCTGCTAGGTCTCCTGTCCCTCCCGCAAGAGATCCTAAACTCCACCATCTCGTGGTCACTGCAGCCAAGGTTGCCCTCAACAGTCACCGCTTCGACCAGACCCTCCTTGTTGGTGAGGATAAGGTCCAGCAGCGCTCCTCTCCTAGTAGGTTTGTCCACCATTTGCATCAAGAAGTTGTCATCGATGCACTGGAGGAACCTCCTGGACTGCGCATGGCTGGCTGAGTAGGCCTCCCAGCAAATGTCAAGGAAGTTAAAATCCCCCATGAGGACCAGGGCCTGTAGTTGCGAGACAGCCGCCAGCTGCCTGTAGAATGCCTCATCACCTTCCTCATCCTGATCAGGTGGCCTGTAACAGACCCCCACAACAGTATCACTGTGCTGGTCTGCCCCTTAATACGCACCCACAAACTTTCAACACGCCCCTCATCCACCCCCGGGTGGAACTCTATGCATTCAAGTTGCTCTCTCACATAAAGAGCCACTCCACCACCTCGCCTCAACAACCTATCTTTCCTAAAGAGGACATAGCCATCCATGACCACATTCCAGTCATGCGAGCTGTAATGTACTAAAGGTACGAGCTAAAGGTACAGATGATGGTTGGACTAGATGATCCTTGAGGTCACTTCCAACCTTAATGATACTATTCTATTCTATTCTATTCAGACTGGGGGCAACAGAGAAAAGAAAAACCTGTATGAACTTTTCACTTCTGATTCTCTTTTTTTTTTTTCTTTTTTCTTTTCCCCAGAACAGAGACAATACTGCTGAGACAGGCCTGGGGTCCCTTGAGCTGTTGCTGCCTAGTGCTGAGCGAGTGGCTCCACAACACAGGGTGAGATGCTTTTTACTGTTTTATTTCTGTGATAATCCTTCCTATTTCAGGTTCTGTAGGTTGGTTTGGTTGGTTTTGTCCATATCCCTTGAACTCGCTGAAGGTGATGCTGTGTATTCCAGGCCCCATCCCTGGAAGTGTTCCAGGCCAGGTTGGATGAGGCTTTGGGCAGCCTGGGCTAGTGGAAGGTGTCCCTGCCCACGGCAGGGGGGTTGGAATGAGATGATCTTTGAGGTCCCTTCCAACCCAAACCATTCTATGATTTTGCAGACCCAGCCTCTGGAATGGATATGCAGGAATGTTACAGGCTCAATGCTTGTAGATGTTCACCTCTGCATGGCATCTTCTGCTGTTGTGGTGGTTTCCTTGTTTTAACTGGTTGCTATAGGGCAATCTCCATCCAAATTCTTCCCCTGACAGCTGATCTTGCCAGGCTTGGCTGGCTCGTTAAGCTCTGGGATAGTCCCATCTCGTGGTGCTTTGACTGAGCTACGTTTTCAGGTGAAAGAGTGTTAATGGGCACTCTCTGCTAGGAACAGATGGTCAGTGAAGGTTTCATTTTTCAAGGCGTAATGGACTGTATTTGTAAAACCTTCAGAGTTTTCTATCAGCAGAAATAGTTTTCTTAAACTACATCTGTTTTTCCCACCTGGAATACCGTTACGATACTTTGTATCGTGGCTAGAACAGTTGTTTCATGTACTTCAGCTTAATAGTAGGAAATAAGTCTTTTCTTGGGTATTTTTGGTCTGTGTGTCTGCTCCTCTTTCATGGACTAGTTCTGGAAATAGAAAAAGGAACGGTTTTGTGTATGTTTCTGAATCAGTTGGTTATCTTGCGCTTCATTCTTATGCAAGAAATCATCATCTTTGATACAAGGATTTTATTTCTCTTCCTCCCTTTTGCATACCGTGGTGAGAATTTGCATGTTCCAGCCCCGTTTCGTATAGGGAGCTGCACAGATCTGTAATATTCAGTAAATAGCATGCGGAAAGCTGGCCTATTAACATCCTGAGTAATCACCAACAACAGAGTAAATATGAGGTTAATGAGATTAAGAGGAAAGAGGAAGGTAAGTGTTTGAGTGCTCCTCCCCATGGCCCCGGAGCCGGTGGCAGCCCAGTTTCTGTTGAGGAGCCCAGCATGGCTATGGACGCAGGAGTGGTTCCACTGCTGTTCCTCACACAATGCTTAATGAGTTCCTACTGCTGGCATTTTTCTTTAGATACTGTATAGTATTATTAAATCCCACTCAGATTTTAAGCTTTTTAAAATAAATCTTTATTTTTTCCCTATTTTTTTCTAGTGCTGGAGCTCAGTGATTAGCACTTGTCTTCTGAAGTCTTCTCCCAGGCATCTGGTACCTTCCTAGATGTCTCCTCAAGGCCATCAGAGGAATTGGCCCAAGACTTTTCTGGGAAGCATAGTACCATCAGAATATCGTAGTCAGAAGTTCATTGAGATTTACCCCTTATTTTTTTTTAATCCCAAGCTCCATCTTAACTTGATTTCATTTGGCCTTTGCCTTTCCCCTTCCAAGTGCTCTCCATCACATGCTCTCCACTAAGTCTTTCAGGGAGATAAAGACCCATTTCATAGCAAAAGCATGACCTTTTTTCTACTGTAGTATCTCTCAGTCCCTCTCCCTTCCCAATGTTAGAGGTTTTTCTGCACATGGTGCTCTCTGTGCATCTTCCTCTATCATCTTCTGGCAGTCATCAATGTTATCTCAATGTCACTGCCTCAGAATTGTTCATTTGAATTTTCTCCACCCAAAACTGCATATGGGTGGTTGACTCAAAGTTCTGGGCACCGACTCCCCTTACTGGTCAGTTGACAAACTGCAACTTTTTTTTTTTTTCTATTTTAAATGAAAATATCTTCCTGAGAAACCTATTTCGTTCACTGAAGATAAAGCTTGTACTTCTGACTCTATATTTTTTTCAGTGGTTCTGATTAAACCATGAACCTTCAACTTAAACAATTCAGGTAGAGTATGGGCACTGCATATTGCCTAAATGAATTATTCATCTCTTAGCTTTTATTTTTATTTGTTATGGTTTTGTTAGGTTTTGGTTTTTTTTTTAATATTGCAAGTTATTTTCTTTCTGTTTTAATTGAGTAGGGCAGTGTCTTCTCTCTCCTGTGAGCTCGTTCGCATTTGTGTGTGATGATGACTACTGTCCCCTATCCCACCTTTGCCTGGAGCTGAGGTTTCCTTTCCGGACTACATTGCTGGAAGTCAGCCCAAAGTCTTGACATGGGCTGGGACTGAGCAAAGTAGAAGAGCACTCCAGTGAGCTCTTCACTGATGCAGTGGGAGTGAGATGTAATTCCACCTAATTGTTGTCCATCAACACAGCCTTGGAATGGTCCTCTGGGTTCATCTTGGTATGATGGTGCTGCTTTCTGGACAACTCAGAATCATAGCATAGCTTGGGTTGGGAGGGACCTTTAAAGATCATCTAGTCCAACCCCACTGCAGTGAGCAGGGACATCTTCAACTGGATCAGGTTGCTCATAGCTCCGTCCAACCTGACCCTGAATGTTTCCAGGGATGGGACTTCAACCACCTGTCTGGGCATCCTGTGCCAGTGTTTTACAATTCACTGTAAGAAATGTCTTCCTTAGAAACTAAGAAAATGGGGTTTTGATGGGAACTGTTCATCCCTTGCCTTGCAAAGCCATGATATAGGGCAGTCTGAGTGAGAAGAAAGTAGGTCTTGAGTTTGCTTGGTGGGATGATCTCTCTCTCCCTTTACCTCTAGTTCCCATTATGGTTGGTAACTGGGAGACCGGTTGGACTCAGCAATGCTCTCGCAGTGGCCGTAAGTCACATCACTCGTTAGCGCGCAGAGGACTCCTACTGATGCTTCCAGACGTTGCGGTGTAGCTGGACAGAGAGCTCGCCGATATGCAGGACAGCAAGACCTTCCTAAGGCGAGGAAGGTGTTAAAATCAACGGCGCGGTTCCTTGTAGTTTCATTTTGATCTCTTTGCAAACACAAAAGTGATGGAAACAACAAACGAGCGTGTGAGTGCGAGGGAGGGGCTCGCACGTATTTCTGTGCGAGGGCAGGGGAAACTATTCAGTTTGCTGCAGCACGTTACTAATATTGGTGTAGAAGTGCTTAAAATTTTGCAAGAGACTTAAGACTTGACAAATCGACTTGGTTACCTCGTAAGTGGATGATTAAACCTTCCGCATTTTCTTCTTTTCCACTGGGGGAATCTTTAAGTTGTTTTGCTCGTTTTCTTTGGAGATCGTATTAAAGGCAAAGAGTGGACTCATTATTTATTTACTTTTGGAAAGCGCCTCTCTTTTGCCTGTTTTATGCAAAGCACTTTAATTGGTCTTTCAGATGGTTAAGAAGAGGACAGAGGAGGAAATGTTTAATGCAACATCTAATTCTTTCTGGTTTTGCATCAAAATAAGAAGCCACTTTGCTGAGATTTATGTGTCTAAGCACATTTTATGTGCGCGGTGCAGCTACGCTGTAGTCTGCCTACTGCAGCAGGCTGATGCAAAGAAACGCCTTGATCAGTGGTGTGAACTGGTTCAGGATAACTCCCAGTTTCTTGCCACCTAGATTATAATTGTATTTTTTTTACATTTGTGATTTTTATTTTTTTTTTAAATTTAATCTACTTGAAGGTTAAAAATTAAAACGATGCGAGTCCATTTCTTACTCTGCTATGCTGAAGCAGAAGAAGACCTCATTAAACCAAGAGTCCTTCCTATGCATTTTACAGCACTAGGATGCTTCAGAGGCAGGTGAGATCACTGTGTCTTGTCTTTAATTCTCCCAGATACAAAGCACTGCATTACAGAGTTTATGCAAGCCTGGCCGTTGAACACAGATTGCCTGTATTGCACAGCCTCACTTCAGTGTCAACACCTCCCTCCTGCTTATTTAAGGTGAAACAACTGGGGGGATTTGATGCTATTGTCCACTGACCTTCAAGGTTTGAGGTCTCATCTTCAATCCGCACGTGCTGCCTGAGTCAGGAATATTAATGTGCTGGAATCACCTTGCTTTTTCTCCATCATAGTCAAAAGTCAAATAAAATAGTGCATATTGTGCATCAGTGTTTGTGATCTGTTGTGGCTGAGATGTGGATGACACGCACACGTTAATGCGCACCTCCATGGTTTGGTCTTTCAATACTAAAGGTTTCTGGGGATGTCTGGGCATGATCTGGAAGAGTCAGCTGAGAGACTGTGTCTGAAAGGTCTCCATTAAAAAAATGAGCTGTATCCTGTCATGGTGGGCTGCAGCTGGAGCTTGGTGGAGGTCTGTGGCAGAATGCTGTGGGAATGGTGGAGAAAGGTCTGAGTTTGAACATCCCATCAGAAACCTTTTCCCTGCATGTAGTCAGAGAAGAGCCACACAAATATGTGTCCTACTGTTGAAGGTCCAGCTGGTAATCATTGAGTTTGAGCATTGCTGTAGAATATAGGTATTGCGAGCTGGAAGCTCTGCAAGTGCAAGACCAGAAGGTTGGTTCCTGACTTGAATAACTTCAAATTTACTGGAGAGTAAAATGAAGTGAGGAGATGATGATAAGCATCAGATCCAGATGAGAGGCTGGAAGCAAAACCCAGCTCACAGCAAAGATGTTTTAGGACAGTAGGTCTGTGAGGAAGCACGATATCTCACACAGATGGATTTGGGAAGCCCTCTGGAGCCTAGGGAGACTACAGAGACGTGGATCGTAGGGTTGTTGGCACCTTCCTGTGCTGGTGAGTTTGTCCATGCAATTGAGTTAAAATTCTTAGAAGAGATTTGACTTTTTAGAAGTTGTGTGAATGTGTAAAGTAAGCAAAACCCTTTACTGAAATAGATTTTGATATTTTGGAAATGTTCAGCTGCGTTTGTTTGAAATATGGCATGTGCTGTGCCTTAAGAGTGCCTTTTCAATATATTTTTGGGTCCTTCTTATTTAATGTTGAGGTCAAGAAAGAACAGCCTCTGTTGCCCCCCCCCAAAGCAAAACAAAAAATAAAATATAAAAAAAAAAAACACAAAAAGAGAAAAAGTGATAAGTAAGCAAAAAGAGCTTATCATGAAAACAAAAAATAAAGAGAAAAAGTGATAAGTAAGCAAAAAGAGCTTATCATGAAACCTACTTAGAAACATGTAGTTTAGAAAGGCATCTTTAGAAGCTCACTCTGTACTTTTATTGCAAGGACAGTGTTATATTGCTGTCCTATATCAGAGAACTACATAACAGCAACTCCTCTGTCCTGAACGACTGCCTGGAGCTGTAGGTTTTTGTGTTTAACCTGACTAATATTTTAGCTTGGTGTCTCTGGAGGTAAAATGAAGGAGTAGCTGCTCTGAGGGATTAATACAGAGTGAATTAGATGTTTGTAAAAGGCGTTAAAAGCTGCAGTTGCTGTACTGGGATTGCATCCCAGTGTTGAAAACAGGAGTTGCGACGCTGCGGTGTCTGGGGGGAAGCTGTGAGCCAGAGGCTGTTGGAGATGGACCTGGATGTTGTGAGTGAAGCACTGCTCTAGTCCAAGTGTGGTGACATCCATCTGTATTGCAGGGTGAAGACAGCTGATTATTTACCTAATAAGTACGTAGATGAAAAGTGCTGAGATCAGATGAAAAGGAAGGGAAAAAAACCTCAAACCCGACCCCCAAATAGAATCATAGAACCATAGAATGGTTTGGGTTGGAAGGGACCACAAGGATCATCTAGTTCCACCCCCCCTGCTATGGGCAGACACCCCCCACCAGCCCAGGGTGCCCCAAGCCCCATCCAACCTGGCCTTGGGCACTGCCAGGGATCCAGGGGCAGCCACAGCTTCTCGGAGCACCCTGTGCCAGGGCCTCAGCACCCTCCCAGTCAGTAATTTCTACCTAATATCTAACCTACATCTCCCCTGTTTTAGTTTAAACCCATCCCCCTTGTCCTATCACTCCCTGCCCTTGTAACCAGCCCCTCTCCAGCTTTCCTGTAGCCCCTTTAGGTACTGGAAGGCCACAATTAGGTCTCCCGTGAGCCTTCTCTTCTCCAGGCTGAACAAGCCCAACTCCCTCAGCCTGTCCTCATAGCAGAGGTGCTCCAGCCCTTTGATCTTCTTCATGGCCTCCTCTGGACTCACTCCAACAGCTCAGTATCCCTCATATTTTCCAGCATCAATATTTAAAATAGTTGTTAAAAACCTCAGGAGTGTCTCTTCTCTGTTCTTGCACTGTTTCAGTAAGCACCACAAGCCAAATGCTTGTGCTCATCTCAAGGATGCCATTTCTTGACCCCAGAAACTGCAGCTGAACGTCTTCCCCCGGCTCCCAGCCTCGAGGCAGAAATAATGCAGCCCACTGAGCGAGGAGATACCCAAGGACTGCCTCAGAAGCAGAACATGGTGGTGTACTCTGAATGTCCTGCTCTTACAACATCCCCACACAGGTCCAGGATGGAACCTTTGATGTAGGTAGCCACCAGCTGGGGGTGGTGAGACCCATTTTCCCCACTATCAGGGTCATTTTGGTGACCCAGCAATGCTTGGAGCAGCCCAGCCCTTGTTCTACTGCCTGGGCTTGGTGCTGGTTTTTTGCCACCTTCTCAGAAATCGCTCTCAGCTCAGCTCGCTTTTTTTAGAAACGTGCTTTCATCATTTGTAATCCTAAAGGCTCTCCTGCAATGGAGGAGGTTTTGGCTGTTATTTTTAACTGAATGTTTCATTGATCTGATTTACAGCATGAGCTGCTGGCTTCTGTGTTAGCAAGAGAGCGGAGAGCCAGCCGTGGCGTGGGGCGGGGAGGGAGCAGCGTGGGGAGGTCTTGACTTATCTCGCTTGTCAGAACTAATGCATCACAGAGCTGCAGACCAAAGAGGAGGGTTTTTTGCATCGCTTTAAGCCGATAAAATCAGGGCTTCGCTCCCTTTTAAGTGGATCCATGGACTTCAACCCTATCCAACAGTTTGGCAGTGGTGTGCTGGTGTCTGCAGAGCCAGGTTGGAAGCCTCATTCATTCAAAGTAAAACCCTACCAAAAGTAAAAAAAGTGGCTTAGATTTTGGATGGATGATACGTAGCCTTAACCCGATGAGGCAGCTTGCTGCCCTTGCTTGGATTGGTTTAATCCTGCTTGCACCCCCGCTGAAGAGGGTGAGTGCCAGACACTGGGACATAGAATCATAGGATCATTAAGGTTGGAAGAGACCTCAAGGATCATCCAGTCCAACCATCCCCCCACCACCTATTACCCACTAAACCATGTCCCTAAGTACCACATCCAACCTGTCCTTAAACACCCACAGGGACGGTGACTCAACCACCTCCCTGGGTAGAAGGTGATGTCTTCTGGGCACTGCCATTGCCTGTGACGTGGAGTGCAAAGGCTCCATCTCTGATGCTTTGCTACATGGTGAGTGCAAACCTGAACTAGGAGCACCTGAATCCTTCAATGACGAGTTTGAATGTACAACGCAGTCCTAACCAAGTGCATAAATAAAGCTGGGAGCCTGAGGAATGGGTTATTTTTCTACTTGGTGAACCAGAAAATTAAATACAAATACAGTGTTTGGGGCATGGGTATGAAAGTGAGAACGGATGAGTGCTATTAAGTTGTTTTCAGAAGTGGAATTTTTTTTGTTAGTCTGAAGTCTCTCACTTCCTTTAAGGCTTTCTTCTGTTGCTGTCTTTCTGCCTCTTCACTTTAGTAGGTTGGCTGAGTTAATCACATCAGAGAAAAGAGTACAGTTCACTGATTTGCGCTTTTCTCCTCTACCCAACCGCCAGTGAACGTGTCCATGAAGCAAATAAGGACTCATAGATACCCGGGCCAAAGAGCATGGCATTGGTGGTGCCAGCCTTTGGGAAAATCAAATGATGCAATGAACTGCTAAAGTCTGCACTGAGAGTAATGGGTGGTGGGACCTTCAAACGCTGGGGTGTGCATTTAGCAAAGGCCACCTAC
This sequence comes from Psophia crepitans, assembly GCA_013399095.1. NCBI lineage: Eukaryota > Metazoa > Chordata > Aves > Gruiformes > Psophiidae > Psophia > Psophia crepitans. The sequence continues at coordinate 124,422 of VWZZ01008138.1, read as the reverse complement.
TTAGTCAACACTCTGGGGTCTACTGATAAAGCTGGCCCTGCCCGATCAAAACTTCCACACACCATAGAAGGGGATAAAATCCCTGTAGTGCACATAAAAAATATACTAGAAAAGGCTGTTTGGGTTACTCCTGCCTTGGGCAAAGGGCAACACATCCCTGGGATTGCATTCGCTTAAGGACCTGGGTGCACTTGGTAGGCATTGCGTAAGGATGGGGGTGTCCGATGTGTACCTCAAAGGGATTTGATTTTGGGTGAGAATAGCCAATGAATTAAATTGTATGATATTAATTGCAATATAACCCTGCCACTGTATGTCATCACTACTATAGCTGATGAATGATGTATGAATGGTATTAAATTCACTCATTAAGAGTGAATTTTGATACAAACCAAACAACGTGCAGCAGTGGTGGAAACAGAACTGGCTTCAGCACGCCACAGTCCAACATCACACACCATCTCCCTTGCCCTGAGAGACTGTTACGACAGATGGAGCCCAAAGTCGTGGACTAAATGAACTCAACTGACGTTTTAGAAGGACGACCCATGGACTAAGGGAATGGTAGCTGTGTGTATGTATCAAAAGACAAGAAAAGTGGGGGCAGTTAATTGGAATGCATTGGGAAGTGTGGGACCTGGGCATGATATAGGTGGTATGGAATAAGGTGTACATCATGTCCTGATTTTGGAAGGGATAGAGTTAATTTTCATCCTAGTAGCTGGTATAGTGATGTGTTTTGGATAGAGGATGAGAATAATGTTAATAATGTACTGATAGTTTGATGGTCGTTAGGCAATGTTTATACCAAGTCAAGGACTTCTCAGTATCTCATGCTGCCCTGCCACTGGGTAGGCGGGGGGTGCACAAGAAGTTGGGAGGGGGAGCAGACAGACAGCTGACCCCAACTGGCCAAAGGGGTATTCCATACCATATGACGTCATGCTCAGTATGTAAATTGGGGGAAACGGGCCAGGGCCTGACATCATGGCTCGGGAACTAGCTGGTTGGGTGTGGTCTGTGGGTGGTGAGCAATTGTGCTGTGCATCACTTGTTTTGTATATTCTTTTATCATTATTATTATTATCGTTATTGTTATTATTATTATTTATTATTATTCTCATCCTTTTCTGCATATTAAACTCTATCTCAACACATGATTTTAACCTTTTTTTTTAGTTTTTGTTATTGTCTCCCCCATCCCACTGTGGAGGGGGAGTTGAACGAATGGCTGTGTGGTGGTTTTAGCTGCCTGCCAGATTAAACCACAACAGGCATTTGATATTAATTTCAGTGTAAACACAGGAAAATTCAGCAATTATCTTTTCTTTGTTGGCTGGTTGGTTGGGTTTTTGGGGGTTTGGTGTTTTTTTGTTGGTTGGGTTGGGTTTTTTTGGTATTATCCAGTCAACTAGTTAGTATGTGCCCAGGTCTAGATTACCCATGTGTGCTGCTTCCTGCCTCTCTGGTGTTTGGGAGGATGCTTTGGAGAACAATTTGACGTATCAATAGGGCTTGAAGCTGCAGAGGGAAAACATCCATGGATACATGATATGTAGAGATTGTGACCGAGGCGTCACGGAGATATGGAGAGGGGGAGCAGGGGTTATCATGGCAGGAAGCATTTTGTAGGGTACGTGAGCAGGGATGCTCAACCAGCGTTGGCTTTGAGAACATGTTGCTCTGCAATACTTGGTGCTACGCAGTGTAGAAACATGTGGTTTTGTCACTGCTAAAGCACGTGTTGAGCACACAAAATGGACTTGGAGACTCTTCAGTTAAAGGGGAATGAGACTTTTTTTCAAGATACTATTCTGGAAGTTGGATGTTTAGGGCATTTCCCTTAGTCTTCCTATTCCAAAATAGTTGAGTTGCCTGACATTGAAGATCCTTAATGTATGTTCTGTCTTCCCCTGGAAGGAGAACAGAAGAAATGGTAATGTCAAGGAACCTGATTGTGCGTTGTAGATGGTGAACTCTACATTTCTCATCTCCTGCAGCATTTGCCAAAAGGCTGAAAGCTTGTGTCTAGCCAGCTCAGGGCAGCAATCCTTTGCATTTTGCTGGAGGGAGATCCTGGCTACTGAGACTTCTGCACTAAAAGGAATGAGCCAGCTGGGAGATGAGAGAGAACTCCAAACTGTTCTGTGTTGGTATGCATGGCTTTGCCAAGGAGGAGGTTCCTGTCACACTGGGTGCTACTATTGATGGCACAAATGCAAATCGAGTGTGCTTCATCATAGGATGTTCTGGGCCTCTGAGGATGAGTATGCTCACATGTCTGGGGAGAGGAAGACTCTTGCATACCCAGACTTGCTCTTCTCCCTGAACGCCCAAATTAGCTCATTTTTCCGTTGAGATGTTGTTTGTAAACTTTTCTATTGCCTTCTGCTGACTTCAATTTACCAGTGACCTTTCTTGCAGCCTGAATGCAGTGTTCTTGGTACTGTGAGCAATATAAACTGTCTTAAATTATACCTCTCGGCCTCCATCCATCTCAGTTTAGTTTTGGAGGAGGATTGTGCGTTATCCCTTAGAGTTTGCTTTCAGAATTGAGGATGGTGATAAATAAATGCTGGTGGTAGAAACTCCAGAATGTGGACTGCTTTAGCTAACCTAATGTGTGGAAGAGAAAGAAGAACGGATTTTTATTTTTTTTTCCTTCACACATGCCTTGGATAGACCTCTGTGTCATCTTCAACCTACATTTTCTGGGACTGCAGGCAAAGATGCTCTTGTCAGCTGATTTTTCCTATCTAACAACAGGCAATGCCAATTAGGGTCATTGCAATACAGGCAGCTGTGACTTGGTTAGTAGCTTCACTAATCGTAGAATCATAGTATCATTAAGGTTGGAAGAGACCTCAAGGATCATCTAGTCCAACCGTCCCCCCACCACCTATTACCCACTAAACCATGTCCCTAAGTACCACATCCAACCTTTCCTTAAACCCCCCCAGGGACGGTGACTCCACCGCCTCCCTGGGCAGCCCGTTCCAATGCCCGACCACCCTTTCAGAGAAGAAAGACTCTGCCATGTGTGCTTGCCTTTGCATGCTTCCTCTGCACCTGGAATCGTTACCATCTCCATAAGGTGACTTTTGATTGGAAACCTACAGGTGTGCTGCTGTATTTTCCTTAGTAATCTCTGGCACTCCCTTAATTTTTACACTGCAGTTTAGTGGAAGGGCTGTTGAGATCCAGCTGTGTTGGCATTCATCAATTTTGCTCTGACTTGACTGCAAACAAGACTGTGTGTTAGATGGCAAAAATCTTTAAAACAGAAAAGCAAATTCATGCAATGAATGATGTAGATCTAGTTTTTGGAATAACGAGACAAAAATTAGCTCATTGTTTTAACTGATGTACACCTTTCTGCTAGTCCTTGGCTCTACTTAATTTATGGTTCCAATTTCTGGATCAAAAGGAAGAGTAATGTGGGTGGATGCATTTGTCAGAGCATGAAAGGTTTAGGTTGGAAACACAGCATGTAATTTGCTGGTTGGGCACTGTGTATTTGGGAAGCAAGAACATAGTCTTCAGGCCTTTGGGTTGTGGGACATCTGCTCCTCATGAGAGGTTTTTGGGAAGCTGTATGCTGATAACTCTGGTGCTTCTCAGACTGCATATATGTGTGGAAACCCAAGTGACTGAAGTGACTTTAGGGCCAGAGCAGTAGTGGCTGACTACATTGCTGTTGGCTATACCACCAAGATTGGCTTTGCTGTCGATGGGGACACCAACCAGGATGTCACAAGAGAAATGTATAAAAACGGGCCTCAGAAGGAGGATCTCCACCTATTCTCCACGCTCCATGTGCTCAAGAGCAAGTAGAAGGCGCCTGGTTTCCTGCAGATGTGCCTTTCACCTCCTGACACATCTTCTGCCACTTGCTATCTCTAGTTGCTACCTTCACTGCAAGAGAAATCGTAACTCTGGATGGTTGCCCATATCTTTACTCATAGGTAGTCCTCAAGCTGGGTAGTTGCTGCGAGTGTTGTGTTTTGGTCTGTTTCTTCTCACTGGTGTTCACTTATCTTTCTTGGAGTCAGCCCTTAATATTTCACTCAACTTTTGGGGTGGAAATTACGTTTTAGGATTTTTTTTTCCCTCCAATTTGATTGAAGCTGGCCAACAGCTTGAAGTTATGGCAGCAGCTGAAAGGGCAGACGAATGAAACTGGTAAAGGGGAAAGTCAGCGCAGAGTATTGATGGTTCTTGTATCGCTGGAATTTGTTGTGGTGATGATCACCATGTTGCTGGGAAAGGCTGAGAAAGTGGCATCTGTCCCTCTATGACCATGGGAGGCTGGCCATTTTGTTTGCAAATATGGAAAAACTATAGGATGAGTGTCTGGAGGCAGTGTCGTGTTAACAAGTAGTAAAGACTTCTCTATCTGCTCCAGAAGATCTCCTGGTGGAGAATGTCAAGAAATGCATCTCCTGTGACTTCTACATCCCTTGTGACACAGCATCTCTCTTGACTTCTGGTAGCCTATTTGTGGAAGTATTCAGGGAACATATTCTCCTACATGTTCTCCCATCTGTCTTTTTCCCAAATTCACTGGCCTTGGTGTATGCTTAAGAATAGACTTGCTTTCTGCGTTATGTTGAGAAGGCAGTTAAGAATTTATTTTTTGACCTTCCTGTGTTTAGATGATAATATTTTTAGTATCTTATATGATGGCTGTTTCTGAGTTGATTTGTCGTTTGGACTTTCTTTTCTCATTTAAATGCAGAGGGAAAAGTTGGATCGACGTCTTAATCAAAAAGATATTTTGGGGTGTTCTGTCACCCAAACCAGGTTGTGCAAGAGCTTGGTTGCACAGAGCCTGAATGAGCATGCGAAAGGGGAGCCCAAAATATCACCCTTCCCCCACCCCAAAAAAAGTGTGGAATGAGAAGGCAGAGATTGTTTCTTCATGTAAACTTTTTTAAAACTTATTATTTTTTTTTTCATTGGCTTCTCCACAGTATGAGTGATTAGATGGGCTTTTTCTTCTTTTTGCCACTTACCCCATCGTAAGGTTGCTGGCAGATAACTAGGGACAGTCTTTTCTAAAGAAGGGGTAACACAGGCAAGAGCAACTCAAATGAACTTAAGATTGTAAGATATGGAAAAAGCTTCCCATAAAATAATATCTATTTGGAATGTGGTGTATCTCTTGAATGCAGTGTAATTGGACCACGTTCAGCTGCGTAACTTTTGACATGGATTGGCATCTGGTTCTTTGAAGGCTTAATGGTGCCTTTAATTATAAGTAGTCTAGGAACTGCTTAGTGAGACACAGGGTTCATTTAGCTCAAGAATCTCTCTTTTGGATGGTGACCAGTAATAGTGCACTTAAAAGAAGAGAAGTAATGCTCTGATATGCAAATGAGGTGATAATTTCTCCCTGGGTTTCTCCTGATGGTTAATCATTAAGGCTGGCTTAGGCATTAGTGTTACAACTGACTATGACAACTTTGGCTGGTCTCGTTATGCACATCCCTGTGCCTTTGGGTGTGTGGATTCTTGGCCTCCACAACCTGTACGACAGTTCAATTACTCCAAAAATTTCACTTACCTCTTGAGAATTTCCTGACTTCCTTTTTCTGTTTTTTTTTGAGATTTCCTGTTTTTTCTGGTATTCGGTAGGAAGCACAGAGGTTCCAAATGTCTTCTCTAAACTGTTCCTGACTGAGTTCATTTCTGCTGTGTCTGGTGTCAGCCTCCTTTCAAAATGAAACTCATTCCTTCAGTATGTCTCCTTTCTTCTCCCCGGTTGCCATGGGGCAAAGGAGCATTTTGCTTGTACCAGGAATAGTGTGGCCAGCAGGACCGAAGGAGGCTGAGGGGAGACCTGATTGCTCTCTACAACTCCCTGAAAGGAGGCTGTGGTGAGGTGGGTGTTGATCTCTTCTCCCAAGTATCGAGTGATAGGGCAAGAGGAAATGGCCTCAAATTGCTCCAGCAGAGGTTTAGGTTAGATATTAGGAAAAATTTCTTCACCAAAAGAGATGTCATGCATTGGAACAGGCTGCCCAGAGAGGTGGTGGAGTCACCGTCCCTGGAGGTGTTCAAAAAGCGTGTAGATGTGGCACTTCAGGACATGGTTTAGTAGGCATGGTGGTGTTGGGTTGATGGTTGGGCTTGGTGATCTCAGAGGTCTTTTCCAACCATGAAGATTCTATGATTTTTTGCTGCTCATCTCTTCTCTTTAATTTTGTGAACTCTTTCTCTATTGAAAAGAACAAGATCCAATTGACACTGCACCACTAATTTTACCTTAAAATTTTAAATTATAATAATACATAATAATTATATCTTACATTATAATAATATCTATATATCTTATTATTTTGTCTTCTTTCCTATGCATCCTATTGCTTGCCTGGAAGTAGTAGCCTTGGGCAAAATTACTCTTTGAGGTGCCAGTGGTGACAGCCAGTTCCTTTCTATTGGCTTCGGTTTGTGTTCGGACCGTGCATGGTGTAACACTTCCTCTCCATCATCACTTTGCGTTTATTGAGCTGGTGTAGCTAATTCTAAGACAGATCAAAGTAAATGTCTGAATGCTTTATGTGCGAAGAAAAATCAACTTGCATCTTCAAGGAGGCAGTGAATTGGTGTTAGGGGACCATGAGCTCCTGGGAGGGTCTTGGCGTGTTGTGACCTTCTTAATGTGTTATTCCCTTTGCTCGTCAGTTGATGTCCCCTGTGATACTGGGTGGGTGGGTTGTGGTCGCTTCTGCAGTCAAACTCAAGTAGTGGTAACACTGATCCGAAGGGACTTGAAGAAGTTACTGGAGACCTGTGACTTCTTCCATGGTTAGTGGAGCTCCTTTGTGGAGGCTCCAGTCTCCCTCCTTCTGCTGCAGAGAAGCCAGACTGGATTCCTAGGCACAGCACTGGTTATGTGGTGAGCTTGGCCGCAGAATGGCTTTTTCTCCTTTTCCTTTCCCCTAACACGTTCAAGGAATTTAAATTGAATTCTGCTTTCAGACATGCTTACTCAGCACTCTGGGTGCTGTTCATAGCTCTGCAAGCCTCTTCCTTGCACATCCCAATCCTTGGAACGATCGGAAAATCTTTGACGAAGCATTTACTTGGCTGGGTTACAGTCTCACTCCCTGGATCTGGTAATATTTGTGATACTGTTTATGTTTAATTCCTCCAAAACTGAAGCTGTGGCTGGAGAAAAGATGGTCCTTAGCATGGGACCTGGAGTGCCTCTGAGCTTGTGCATCACCCACAGAGCTGTTTTGAGCTTTCATCTCCACTACTCATGATGGTTTGCCCACATTAGAGAAGCTCAGTGGAAAGTTTCCTGCCGTTGGTAGCAGTGAAATAGATCCAGCAGCAGGCTACCATCATTTTAAATCCTGTATCTTCAGTTCCTTTGCAGAAGGCATCTTGTTGGCACAGTAATTCTCAAGTCAGATCCTGGCTAGAAATTGTGACACCAACCGTAAAGGTCATTTTTCCATTTTGTCCCAAACGTGGTCATTTGAAGAATCCTTCACATGTCTTCGGTCCCTTTCACTCTTTGATCCGGGAGCACTTTATTTATCCATCTTCCTGGCATCTTTGTGAGGAAGGGAGGAATTGAGAGAGAATAATTTGTAGGACTTCGTGGCATGAAACCATTTTGTTATAGTGTAATCACACTTGAAATATACAATAGAACATCATTCTTGAGTTAATTGTGGACATGGCCATTGGATTATGTCCCATGTGACTTTTTCTCAAAGTTTTCTTGCTGCACATGAGATAAATAGGATGGCTCTGCAGAGGGACCTGGACAGGTTGGATCGCTGGGCTGAGGCCAACGGGATGAGGTTTAATGTGGCAAAGTGCCGGGTCCTGCACTTTGGCCACAACAACCCCAGGCAGCGCTACAGGCTGGGGGCGGGGTGGCTGGAAAGCTGTGTAGAGGAAAAGGACCTGGGGGTGCTGATTGATGCTCGCCTGGCCATGAGCCGGCAGTGTGCCCAGGGGGCCAAGAAGGCCAACGGCATCCTGGCCTGTATCAGGAATAGTGT
>VWZZ01008138.1:89992-110639 GCA_013399095.1 Psophia crepitans | reverse complement strand
GGTGGGGAATGGAGTCAAATCCAACTGGCGACCGGTCGTGAGTGGTGTGCCCCAGGGGTCGGTGCTGGGGCCCATCCTCTTCAACATCTTTGTTGATGATTTGGATGAGGGAATTGAGTGAGGCCGCACCTCGAGTGCTGTGTCCAGTTTTGGGCCCCTCACCACAAGAAAGATATCGAAGCCCTGGAGCGTGTCCAGAGAAGGGCAACGAAACTGGTGAAGGGGCTGGAGCACAGGTCTGATGAGGAGCGGCTGAAGGAAGTTGTGTTGAGCTGGGGGTTGGCCTCTTCTCACAGATAACTAGTGACAGGACAAGGGGGAACGGCTGCAAGTTGCGCCAGGGAAGGTTCAGGTTGGAGGTCACTTCCAACCTTAATGATTCTATTCTATTCTATTCTATTCTATTCTATTCTATTCTATTCTATTCACCCGTATCCATATATCTCATCTACCAACTCTACTTTCCTTAACCTGTGAAGAATTAAAGCACCGAAAGGCTGGAAGCTTTGGCAGCATGAATTAAAATCCTTTCATAAATCAGTATTCAGTAGTCTTCAGCTCACCGCGTAAAGGTAAATAGCTGCTGCATCTCCCCCTCCTGCTGCTTCACGGCTATGTCCTTGTGTTAAGTCCTCAGTAAACCTCCTTCTTATTGTGTTTCCTCTGTAAATCCTGAGGATCGTAACGGGCTCCTAAATCTTGCAATTTGGTACAGAAAATATCTTCTATGTTTACTTGTTTGTTACTTTTAAGGGAGTCATTTGTATTTGAGCAGCTTTACACAGATCCCTGTATATATATACATATAAATATATATTCTCTTATATATATATATATTCTCTTATTCTTTGCACGGTTCCTATATGTATATTTTTAATTCTTTTTTTTTAATTCTAAAAATCTTGTCCCATGCCAGGTGAACTTCCTCAGCCCGTTGGGAAGCGATGCCTCATTTTTAGCAGAGAGCCAGGACTGAAATGCGCAGTCAGCGTACCCTGCACGTTTAACGCCCCGCTGCAGAGGTATTTCACTAACCGTTCCCCTTTCTGCTCCTGGCTTGTGTGGTGCCCGAGATCAGCCGATCGTCTTTAACTTCTCCCACATTCCCAGCGGCACTCCCAGCTCAGCTGACGTGCGCTGATTTACGGGGTTGAGCTTTCCCTGCTGCTTTAGCGTTGGGAAGGGGATGTTACTGCATCCGCGCCTCTATAGACGTCTGAATTACGACCCCATGTATTATTTTTTTCCTCCCCATCTCTTTCTGGGACTGCTGCTTGTGCTGGGGCTTGGGGAAAAAAAAAATAAAAAGAGTGAATTTCTTCCTACTCAAAAATCAGAGCGGTGTCTGGTGCTGGGAAGGCCTTTCACAAGCGCTGCGCAGCGCTGCTGCTGGGAACAGCCTCCCATAGCAACCTTCAGCTTGAAAGCTAAAATCACATCACCCCATATGACAGCTTTATTGCTAGAATGGCACCTGAACCCTTTGGAAGCAGTCTAGGTGGCAGCGAAAAAGTTCCCCTACATTCTGTCTTTCAGGGGTTTTTTTTTTAGTTTTTTTTTGTTGTTTTACATTTTGTGAGTTTTTGATCACTTTGAGTTTTGGTTTTGGTTATTTTTTTCTTTTTAAAAATTTGTATTTCTCATATAGAATAAATGTTAGAAAAGTGAGAGACACCGTTCTAGGTAAGGTAGAAGATCTCTACCATGAGGTATGACCAGCACTGCAGGAATTTGACAGGACAAGGGGGAATGGCTGCAAGTTGCGCCAGGGGAGGTTCAGGTTGGAGATGAGGAGAAATTTCTTCTGGGAAAGGGTGGTTGGGCATTGGAACGGGTTGCCCAGGGAGGTGGTGGAGTCACCGTCCCTGGGGGTGTTTAAAGAAAGGTTGGATGTGGTACTTAGGGATATGGTTTAGTGGGTAATAGGTGGTGGGGGGACGGTTGGGCTGGATGATCCTTGAGGGCACTTCCAACCTTAATGATTCTGTGATTCTAATTTCAAGTCCTCCAGTGCTACACACGGATGAGATGAAGCCCTTGCTGGAAAGCCATGACAGTAGAGGAATTGGGCTCAGGGTGTGCTTTTTGGCATTTGTGTTTATTGCAGTACTGATGGGGACCTCCAAAGGAGGGTTGGGGTCCTTCTCACACAAAAATGGGTGGGAAGAGCTTGAAGGGAATGTGTTTGCCATCAGCACAGCATCTGTCTGGTAGTTAGCAGGTAGCTTTTTGAAGACACAAAGGTGGATGATGCAACATCCTGTGTGTGGTAGCTTTGGCTTTTGCCTGCCATCGTTGGATAGCGGGTGCTGTGCAGGTGGTCGGTCAAGAGGTCTGGCACTGTAGGTCAAAGTCTGTCTAAATGGTCGGTGGGGCTCTGCAGTAGCTGTTCTGCTCTCACCGTCCCTCAGGAGATTTGAGTTGGCAAACTGTTTCTTATGTTAGGAAGTCATAATTTCATCAGTCTGAGCTTCACGGTTCTGGTGAGCTTGACCCAAGGTGGGGCTGGAGTATCCTTCTGAGTTTTCCTAGAGTATCATCTCGCTTTGCTTTCGCGGTGGATGTTATTCCATCCCCGATACATCAGCACTCAGTGTAAGTCAAGACTGTGCTGACCAACATGTGGTTCCCATCGTGCAGCCTCTCTGCAGACTCATGTCATGCCTTTGTGCTGGCTCTTGGCTCAGTTCCTCAAAGCTTCTGTTGATAAAGGAGGGCCTTGAGGGGTGGATGAAGGTCCTGGAGAGCTGGGGTGGACTCTAGAGAGCAGTTGTGGGACCAAACCAGGACATTCCAGACCCAGTCTGAGATAAGGCTGGTGATGGGAGAGTTTGTCTCCTGGGCTTTTCATTGAGCTTGGCATTACTGATCTGACGGACTTTTCCTCCCCGCCAGAAAACCAATTGCAAAATAGCTGCTTGCAGTCTTCACCCACCCACTTGGACACGTGTGGCTCACTCTGAGCTGGTGGATGCAGGGTCTCCAAGGGTACAAGAGGCAAAACACCCTGTGCTGTTGATGATGCCAACTTCAACAATCTCCCTCGATCATATTTCACTGGGGCAGAGATTATCCTATCCATTTTTGCGAGCCACCAAGTCCATTGGAGGAGAAGCATCCCTCCTGCTTGCTATTGGAGCTCTGGATTTCTCTTCCCAAGCTCTTCTGGGGAAGAAGAAAGCTAAGCGAGTTATTTTTGGGTGGAGGAGAGGGGGTGGCTTTCTGTGCTGGCTGTAAACAAGGAGACAGCCAGAGTCAGACCCTGAGAAAATGACGGTGATAGAGAAAGGGCTTTGGAGCCCATGTGAGGAGCTGCCTTGCATTATCTGTGGCTCCCTCAAAAGCTTTTCAAGCTTTTCTAACAGGCTTTGTGAGTATCTCCGTCCTTTCTTTAAATCCCGTTCCTCTCCGCTTTATAGAGAAGCAGAGAGCAGTGACTCATTACACAGCCTACGAGGAAACTTTAATGAATAAATGCATTCAAGAAAAAGATGAAAAGAGAAAAGAAAACAGAGTTCTGTCTGGGGCAGTGATGCTTTTGCTGTCTTGAACTCTGAAAGAATAAGTTAGGCTGCTTCTTTTTAGTAGCTTTTAATTAATGCAGTTACGTTAGTGCTGTTGTTCAGACTAATAGAACTTTGTTGGGACTAGAGCCGTGGGTTTGGGTTTTTTTTTTTGTTGATTTGGTGTTAATTTGCTTGAAACATCAAAATTTGCAAACGTCCCAGCTATTTCACTCCTTCCCCCTTCAGACCTCCTTGATGCTGGCAGCATCCCATGGGAAGGAGGAGCAGTTCGGTGCCCCGCGGTGCTTGCTGGGCATCCTTGCTGCTAATTGGAGTGAAGCGGTGTCTTCCGAGGCATCTGCCTTGTCTCTGAGGTGGATGGGAGCCTCTTGCCTGTCCGAGGAGCTGTGCTTTTCTGCCAGGTCCCTGAAATAAATACGTTTATTTAGCTTTCTTCCTTTGCTGCTCTGATGGAAGGAACCTTGGTGACACTTTTCACTTTTTCTCCAGTAATAAAATAACTCCATGTACCTGCGGTTTTAAATATAGACCTTGTGCATCCCCTTTCTTGCTTCTGCATCTCTGGTTCTGGTTGGGGTCTCTCTGCTCAGGAGTCCTGAACAGAAGGGAATGACAGCGTGTGTGTATATAATTCATGCAATGCATGAATTATAGACATTGTATAATTTATATATTTACATCTATGTAGTTTATATTTAATTTATATTATATAAAATTATTTTGATATGTATTTACAGCTATAAAATATAAATTATATAATTTATGTAATTCATGCAATGCATGAATTGTGCAGTACATAGGAACAGCAGGGTCAGTTGGCTGGGGCTGGTGCCAATAAATGGGCATCGCACTTGGGTTTATGTAAAGGTGGTTCTTTATTTTGAAGGTTGTTAGTGCTCTGGTTCTTCTCCATCAGCTCTGTGTCTCTCCTCTTTGTTTAAATACAGGAAAGCAATGTTTTCAAAGGGAGGGAAGAGGGTGAGAAAGAAGTGTGGGTGCTCCTCTGAGATCGAGCCGATCCATTTTTATCTTGTTACATATCGTTTTTACTTAATGCTGTTATATTATTTCAGCTGTGCTTGGTTTTCAGATTTGATGCAGATATGAAGTTGCTATAACAACACGATGATTCATATAATGCTAGCAACAATCTGCTGGGATTTATTTTTCTATCATGACGACTTAGATCTTTTTGGTGGGGATTTCTGTCTATTTTCAGATAGAGCGTGCCATTAGCTTTCTGCAGTGATTTGCTTTGCATTACCTGGATTTAAGGTAATCTGTACATTTTGTAACAGACCCAGAGATCTCAAAGCACTTTACAAAGGTCATTACTGTTGTTCCAGATGGGGGATGCAGGACTGGCCCAAGCGCCTTCAGTGTGTCAGGTGTGTAACCACGGCATGTGGCACCATGTACCTTTGCTGAGGTGGTTGGTTCTTCATCTCATTCCTGCTTGCAGGAGTAGAGCTGATACAGTGATTACTTCTGAGATCTTCCTGATCCATATGCTTTAAAAATAGAGAGGCACAAGTTAAGAGCTCTTGAATTTTTCCTGGAAAAATATTGCCAAGATCTTTGTTACCACCTGAAGGTGCTCTGAAGTCACTGAGCACTTAGAGGGTACATCCAGATGATTCATTTAATAAATCTGTTCCTTTTTTTTATTATTTTATTTTTTAAGTTGCAGTCTGTGATAACAAAAATGCCTCTTTGAGGTATTTTAATAGAAAAAAAAGTTGTCCAGAATTACAGATGACTGATTTTTCTGTGGAATGTGACATATTATACAGAAATATCTACTGAATGATAAGTTTTAAACTGCCTCTGCCTTGCGAAGAGCAGTCGTGATGAGAAATGTTTCAAGGTACCTCTGAAGACTTTGTCAGCTTCTCAGTTCAAATCTGGAACTTAAGTGATGGAAATAAATGCATTCCACCTCCCAAAGCCTCATGCCAAGAACCCTCTCCTCTCCTCTCCTCTCCTCTCCTCTCCTCTCCTCTCCAACACATCTGCAAATAGACTAGTGTGCCCTGGCACACTATTTTTTTGAATTTTTGGTTTTTTTCCAGTGTTAAAGATGAGATTGTTGGTTTTTTTCTAAACAAATCCTTTTCTTTTCCTGCTAACAAATCTAGGATTACTTGCTTGGTTGTTTTGCTTTGTTGTCTGTTGAGCTGGCCCAACTCAACTCTCTTTGTCTTGCCCAACAACTGGGATTCAGTTAATCCTGTCAAAAGGTCTGGGCTTTCTGTCCTACCTAATTGTGTCAAATTGCATTTGTATCCTGAAAAGAATGCCTGGGAGAGGGTGTTCAAGCCTTATATGCATTTTTAAATTCATAAATGACATCAGTGGAGTCTGAAGCATCAGATAACGGACTCTAACGGCCTCTCAGAAATGCACTGATGTCTTTATGTCTTTGAGAGTCTTCTTTCCCTGCACCGAATCTCCAGATCCTACCCGAGCTGCTGTCAGCCGTGTTAGGGGTAAGGAGGAATCACAACTGAGAATACAACCAGTGTTGGAAATGTGCCGTGACAGCTGTAGTATCTGCACACCGTCAAATGAATTTTGTAATTTTGCAGGGCTCACACTCTGATACCTGATGGTGCTGCTGTGGTAGGACTTTTGTTGCAGAGCAAGAAGCTCTTTTCAGATCTGTCCTAGAAGGAGGAAGCATCTCCTGCTGCCTCTATGCACGTGCCTCACCAATCCCCACTCCACTTTTAAACGTTTGGATGTTTGGGCCTCACAATAAAAATACAATAAAAATGGAGGCAATGGAAAATATTTTCCAGTAAATTCCAGTAAATCGCTTTTTCTGGTGATGTGTTCCAAAAGTTTAAAGCTCATGAAGCAGGCAAACCAGCATAGTCTATGAGATGTTGCAGGCATCAACAAAGGATGTTGCCATCGCTTCATTCCTTGGCATAGTTTTTAGCCCTTGACCGACATTGATCATTCTGACCTGATCCCACACAGCCTTTTCCATGCACCTCCTCGGCACATGGAATGAGAACTTTCTTGTTTGGCTTGGGGGCTCTGTAGGTGCTCCCTTGGATGCTGTGACAGAGCAGAGGAAACCTCCTTCTGTTCATCACAGCTGGGAAACTCCTGCAATTTTCGCTTCTGGTTCTTGGTACTTTTGCTTCTTCTTACCTTTTCTGTTTTTTCTGATGGACACGTTACAGACCTGCGCTGGTGGTGGTTAGTGTGATACCAGTGACCAGGGATGGAAGACAGTGGCTCACCCAGCTACTTGGGTGCACGTATGGATTTCTGTGATGGGTAGAAGATGACTCTTCCTTTGAGTCACGCAATTCCTATTTCCTTCTCTAGGCTGGTAAAATCAGTTGAGGGACAGGGAGGGAAGAAATGGAAAGTGTCTCAGTATTGCAGCAACCACTCCTCCGTGGTGGTTATTTTAGCAGCAGTTTGCATCTCAATTTCAACCTCAAAATATGCATCAAGTGCAGGCAGCTGTGTTTGCTGAGCCAGAAGATGTCTGAGACGGCATCAGTTTTCTTGCTGTGGTTCTGATAGTGGGAGGAGCTGTGAAGGAATTGTCAACCATGTGGATGAGGGACGTAATGTGAAAAAAAAATCTGTTGAGGTGGGCAGCAAGATCTTGGAAACTACTTGACTTGCCACATTGGTTCCTGGTTGTTGAACAGGGTTTTCGCAACGGGACAGTGACTGCCCTGAGGACTGTGGGTCAATATCTGTCCTGATACTCCCTCTTATAGAGCTGCTCATCTCAGCTGGAGTTTCAGAGTCCTGAAGCCAGGTGTAGCATAGATGTGAGGGTTTTGCTCTGGTCTGGTAGGGCAGCATTACATGTCTTGGCCCAGTACCTCTCTGCAGGGCAAGCAGTTGATGTCCATGGAGGGTGGAGATACTTTCACAGATGATTCTCGGAAGTTCTTTCTACTTAGGGATGCCCAACCTTGTGACATGTCATGGTGTTGTAGCCCTCTAACTCTGTGTTTGCTCCTACCTGCTCCTTGGAATTTTTCTGAAGGTCATTTTGGTTTTCTCCCGGCTTCTGGTTTTACTTCTCTTATGTCAGTGTGGTGGCAAAGCCAGAACATGCATTAGACCTTCAATAATGGTTTCTGAGAAAACACTCATGGTTGCCTTTTGCTGTGGCAAAGTATCAGGAAACCTGTCTTCTCCTGGTCCTCCCATGTCCGTTTGTATTGGAGTATGACTGTCCTCCATGCTCTAAAGGTGTTCTGTCTCACGCAGCAACTGGTCTGCTAGAACAGGCATGGGTGGTGGAACTGGAACCCTGTTTGGAAGTCTGGTAGCAGCAGAGCCATGCTCTTGCTGCTGCTGCAAGTGCAGCTTTCCATTAGCTCTTTCAGCTGTCAGGAGTCTCTTGACGTGACTCAGGGAGGTTTCCGCATGATGGATTTCAGGGAATGAAGCGAGGCCAGGTGTACATTTTAATTTTAGTTCTGCATGACGGAAGACGCTTGTGAGCCCATCATATTAATTTCAAAAGCTCTTTGGTTATTTTGCTGGAATAATACAGTGGGTTGACTGGGGAATAAGAAAGCAAAGCAGGAATTTGGGGAACAGTAAAACCAACCATGCAGACATAACTTAGCCTACACAGCTTGTCAGTAACCACCTGCATATCTTCCTTGACCCTGTTCCTGCCCCTAGGAAAGAGGTTCTGACCCTGAAAGATCTTTGCGTCCTCAGTCTTATGGACTGTAGTTACTGGATTGGAAAGGCTCCAGTTGTCCAGCTTTCTAAGCTCAGGCATCTTCCACTGATCCCATCTGCTACTTCATCCTCTAGGAGAAAGAGAGTTGATGTCATGCCAGCAGGAACTGTCGTAAGCAATTTTCATGTCTAGTGCTTGGGCATGGCATAGGAGAAAGCATGGAGAATTCCCAGAGAGGCAGCTGAGTAATGGAAGGTGATGGGTCCATATGGAGCAGGGAGATCTTCAGAAAAGGGCCCTTCTTCCTCCCCTCCGTTTTCCATACAACTGAACTTTGACAGCATTAGAACTTCAGGTAACCTCCTTGTGGAAGCCTTTGCTTGCTCAAAAGGAGGAGCTGGTTGTGATCCATTTATGCCACAGGAAGCTGGGAGGAACATGCCATTGGTACAGACAGTTGGTCCTTGCACTGCGTGCAGGACCATGTGCGAAGATGTGAGGTGGCCCAGCAGCGGGGATGTGAGTGAGGAAGCCCGAGTTGGTGTCTCCGCATCAGAAGTGTTGTTAGTGATAGAAGTGTACAGGGCAGTGTCTTTGAATGTTGATTTGTCTTGGTGCACTCCTGGTTTCCACCGCAGAGGCTCTTTACATTTTAGGGAGGATATGGTGTACATCTTGGTTTTGTTGCAGCTTGGGGACATTCCTGGAAACCCACCAGACGAACTCCTAGATAGCAGCCGTATTGGACATCGTACAAGCGAGACGCAATCTGTGCCTCCATCTCATGATTTTTGTTGTGGTTTTTTTTTTGTTTCTTTTTTTTTTTTTTTAAATAGATACTGTGTTTGTGTGCTTGGATGGCATTTTCCATTCAAAAAGGGAGGGAAGGAATGAACGTGTCACCCACACCCAAGGTGCTTGGGCACATAACTCAGGAGAATTACTCATAAAACCTCAACCTCATTGTCCAGCTATGAAGCCCGAAGTATAGTACTTAAGTAGGTGCATATTTTGGGTTTTTTAGAAAAGCAAGTCTCCTTCCCAGTTCCGTGCGGATGATGGTGCAGTACATCCCCTGGACACCGGGCAATGGATTACCATTGATGTTGTCCTTGTAGCATGTATCAGCATATAGGGGTTGAAATCGTTGGGCCTCGTTAGAGCTGCTCTTCCTCCTGCCATCTGAAGCTCTGGTGTGCAGTTCTTCCAGCCTGCCTGCTTTTCTTCTTTAATCTAAACGCTTCTCTGACTGTCATCTCCTGCACCACGTTTCCTGCTCCCAATCCTTGGCCATCACCCCAAATGGCCGGCGTTGCCGTTGGGCACACTCATCCTGGCTGAACGATGGGATGCTTTTCACGACGTTTGCTTTCCAGATGGATCTTCCCTCTCCGAGTCTGCTGTTTTGCTCTTCTGGGGAAAACACGACTGTCCTGGGGTTTGTTTTGCACTCGCAAGCGTAGGTGGAGCAGATTGGAGAAGACTCAGAGCACCTGGGTGACTGGTGAGCTGGGTGGTTGAGGTGGCTTTCCCCTGTAAACATCTCAGGAGGAGGGGATAGCTTACCCTTTTGGGTAGCAGATGGGATCTGGAGTTACTGTGCCTCTGTGGGCACTTACAGGATGAGCTGATTCTTGGATCCTGGTGGTTTGGGAGAGCCCGTGTGAGCCTTCAGGCTCTCTTAAGTGCATGCTTCTGTATTTCTTTCTCCTGATGGAGAATCACCTGGGTTTTAGCTGCTCTTATCACTGCCTTGAGATAAGCGGGGGTGGTGAGCATGTGAGGGTTGAAATTCAGACCTCAGTGCATCTCTCGCCGATGTTAAGATTCAGAAGCCCAGGGGACTCTTATGTCCTCTTCGTGATACTCTCCCTAAATTTCTCTTCCTGGAGTGGAAGAGGCTGGCAGCTGAAGTCATGAACTCCCAGCTCTCAGCCGCTACTGCTCGTTTTCCTTCCTAAAGAAAGGAGGTGAATTAAAGGTGCTTTGGGATGCCTGGCAGAAAAAGCATCCTTATAACCAAAGCAGTGATGGTGTTGCTCAAGAAGAAGTTGGACCTAGGATGTCCTGGGCAATCCAAGCCAAACGGACAGGCTGTGCAGCGCCTTGTCCTGCCCGTTAATCGCTAAGAAGCTAATCACATCCCTTCCGTCAGCTGCCAGCTATGGTTGGAGGCTTTTTAATTTCCATTTGCCCCATGGGCTAGTTTTACCTTACCTAGAGGAGACGAGCGCTGCTGGGGTTGTCCCAGGTGTACGATGCTGAAGAATGAGGCGAGGTACCCAGATTACCACTCATCTGCTAATGAAGACTATGGTAAACAAGAGCGGATGAAGAGGGAGGATTGAGCTGAGTTGCCTGATGGTGATTTTCACAGATTATATGGTCAGGTGGTTGGGAATTACATCCTCTAGCTGCAACAACTCAGTAAGATCAATGTTTACAGAACACCTCGCACAGTTTGATCCAAACCTTGATTAAACCTCTGGGCTGATTGTCCCTAGCCCGAAGCGCTCAGTAACACGTAGATTTGTTGTGCCACCTTTTGATGTTTCCCACAGCCAGCGACAAGAAGCTGCTGATCCAGGCGGGGAAAGTCTGCTGTCACAGTGTGTCATTGGCTTGGTCCGTTTGCACAGAGGTCACCGAAGGCTGGGATCGCTGCTCTGGGCAGATACAAATCAGTGCTGCAATTTTATCTCTGAATTTTCCTGGCTAGGGAAATTGCATCTATTTTTTTAATTTTTTTTTTTCAGTGAGCTTTATATATAGAACATGCATATAGGAAGGATATAGCATGTATATAGGAAGTGGGTTTTAATACTTGAAAAAATACGATTGTATTCAGCAAATGGGGACCAGAGCAATATAGGAGCTAAACACAGTGTGTGAAGGAGGACTTCTTCCTTGGCGTTAATCGAACAAAACAAGTAGGTGCATTAATTAAAAAGCCCTTTGTGATAACAGACTGATGAATGGACAGTGCGTTTTCATTGTAATGGAGTAAATTAGGAAATACTGCATATCTAATAGCTGTTGCAAGGTAGATGGATGTGTTAAGGAATCTACAATTCATCTGGCTCGTACTCATCTGCACCATCTGAGCGTCGGAGCGTAAAACCACGTAGCTTGTGGGTGCAGTTCTGTCGCCATTCAGAAGCTGCCCGGTGCTCTGTGTTTGCCAGAGCTGCCCCTTGGGCTTGCACCAACACCTTCTCCTCGCAGGAGAATCGGGTGCTTTTCTAGCCAAGAGGAGTTGCTTTTTCTAGAAGGATAGTCCTCAGAATAAAAGCTAAAAATGGAAGTTCTTGCAAGGTAGGGGTGTGTGTACGTGTGTGCAAATGCAGCAATATAAACAACCTGCCGGGGAGAAATGTGAAGGTCTTGATTCAGCAGGGCTCTCCGTGTTCTCTCAAATTTGACATAAACTGAAATACTTAACTGGATTGTGGCCAGAATGTTCCTCCCACGGCAGCTTCGGGATCCTAAAGATGGCAGGACGGTTAAATAAGTGATTTCCCTTTCCCATCACAGGTTTGAATTTGTTATTTTTTCACAGGTATCTTGCAACTAATTATAACCCTCCTCTGCTAATCTGGAAGTCTTAAAACCCTATAGCAG
Organism: Psophia crepitans; assembly: GCA_013399095.1. NCBI lineage: Eukaryota > Metazoa > Chordata > Aves > Gruiformes > Psophiidae > Psophia > Psophia crepitans. Next base: position 98,813 of record VWZZ01008138.1, on the reverse strand, counting down.
CTTTTGAGCTTCATGTCCCCTTTCTTTTAAAAATAAGATGCTGTCCCCATACTCAGCAGCGATGTTTTGAGGAATCAACGCTTGCTTTTGTACCTGTTCGTACAGCCCAGGTCAGAGACTGCAGGTTGTTGCTGGACACCAGAGCTCACGGTGCCGATGGTGTCCATGTCCTTAGGCATGGCAGTGAAATAATTTTCTTCCCAGTACTAATCAGTTGTCTCACTTTTCCTTCCAGATTAGAAGAAAGTCTTGTGTGACCGGGGAACAGGACTTAGGAAGCAGTTGGTAAGAGCATCTCTGCAGGAGAGGGTCACCTGCACGTGGAAGGATGGGGCTCAGGCAGATATAAATAAAATTTTGCCACTGAGAAATGTTTTTTTTTTCATGGCTTTTATTTATAGAAATGAATTCACCCTCTTTTGGACTGAGTTATGAAAAGGAAGAGATGGTTTATGAGAGTTTTAAGCTCCTCCTTCTCCAAAATAAAGCCTTCCTGAACAGTCCTTTCATTCCTTCAGAGCTCTCCTCAAGCTATAACCCTGCCAGTAGTATTAAGTGCCTGTGCTGACGTGATTAGAAATACCACTTATCTAACTCAATTAAAAAGCCACCTGTTTACCTACTCAGGCGTAGCTGGTGGTATGGCTAGTTGTCTTTTTTCACTCCCACACCCTTGATTTTCGTGCCAAACTAGGCTGTACACAACCGTCCTACAGAAAGCTCGCGAGCAGGATTTGGTGATGCGTTGCTTTTCTGCGTGCTGATACGGTGACGAGGCTGGGGAGGGAGTCCCTGTGCGTCATGCCTTAGCTTCACTCGTACGGAGAGCAACCCTGTCCAAGAGCTGTCTCAGAGCTGTGTTCCCTCCGTGCTGTCATTGTGCTGGTCTTTTGATGGTTTCGTGTCTTTCATCTCTAGACCCAGCTACGCACAGAAAAATACGGAGAATGGCAGTGTTTTGAAACAGAGGTGCCTGAAGATGCCATGCAGGATTGGAATTATAGAATAGTTTGGATTGGAAGGGACCTTTAAAGGTCATTTAGTCCAACCCCCCTGCAGTAAGCAGGGATATCTTCAACTAGATCAGGTTGCGCAGGGCATGGTCCAACCTGACTTTGAATGTCTCCAGGGATGGGGCACCTCTCTGGGCAACCTGTTCCAATGTTTCACAAGCCTGGTAAAAAAATTCTTCCTTAGATCTAGTCTGAATCTACCCTCTTTTAGTTTAAAATCATTACCCTTTGTCCTATCGCTACAGGCCCTATGAAACAGTCTGTCCCCAAATCCCCAAATTTTGGGAAATTGCTGAGAACCATATTGTTCTGTAGGTCTTTGGGTTTAACTTCGTGTTTGTCATCTTGGAAACTCTTGCCAGGGTGACTAAAGCCTTGCTGGTCTCCAGTGCAGCGTGAAAGGTAAGCAGGGAAGTGCTGGTCCCATGCCACGCTCGTGGGATGAGCCTGCATCCCTTGGATGCTCACTGGTCCACTCCCAGGGGACTTGCTTATCTGCTCCAGCAACAGATTCACAAGCAGCAGCTCCATTCTTGGGCACGGTAGACAAAGCCAAGCTCTGTTGGCTTCTCCTGAGACTATTCTTTTTTTTTTTGTTTCTTTTTCTGGTTTGCCTCCACTTGGAAGTGTAGGGAGCTGCCATGGATTTACGTGACTCCTCCATGGTGTCCCTTGAGGCAGCAGCTCTGATTCATCACCTGCAAGGCTTGTTTTTGGGGAGAGAGCAGAGCTTTGTAATTTCCACATTACCTGCAGCTGAATCAGTGTGACGGGTGCCCCTTTTGATACGGGTGATGTTTCCCTGAATATCAGTGCTCGTTGCCCCTGGATCTCCTTGCAGCAGCACTGAGTAAAGAGCATTAGCGGTATTACTGCTGGCCTGAATAGTCCCCCAGCACTATGTTTGGCTGGAGAAAGATAACATAAATTGTCCTCCTACAAGGATCTGGGCTGAAAACTAGAGGATTTGGCTTTCAGTACAAGCTGGTTATGCCTTGAAACAAATTTTACTGAAGGCATCTTTTCTCAGCTTTATAGCTTTCCCTTTCCATTTCTTGCTTCGATGCGCAGTTTCCTCTTTGTGGCAGAGAGGACTGGTTGCATGGGAATATGGCCCCTGGGAGCTGCCTAGACCGATGGTTAGAAAGCTGTAGCCGACCAGAGTGTGAGGCAGACTGTTGTAGCAGTCAGGGAGGAAATAACTGTTGTGGCATCTCTATATCTCTGACCCGTCTTGCTCCTGCTGGACCTGGAGTCACGAGCCTGATGAAGGGCGTTGTTTGGTGGTGTGAATTACGAAGAACCCAAGCGTGATGAATGTGAAAATCCCATCGCGCTTTGAGAGATGTGTTGATGGTGTCAGCCAAGCCGGGGTCAAGATATTTATCTCTCACCAGCTGCCGTGGTGGTCTCTGACTGCGTTGACATCGTGTTGGCCCCCATTGATTTGTTGACCTGTGCAACTCTGTGGTGTCTTTGTGCTCTTGGACCGTTACTGATCGCCCTCTCCTCACTCGGTGTGTACCATGGGTCTGGTGCTTTGCCCACATGCTATGTGACAAGAAAAGTGGATGGGAATTGTTTGGGGAGAGTCACCCCAGCTGCAAGTTGGGCATGATGTGCTCTTGAAAGCCATGCTGTTTGGTAGTCACACATTGGCCCTTTGGGAGCAAAGCTGCAGAAGGACATCTCTTGCAGCAAAGAGGTTATATCTCTTTTCAGGTGTACTATTTTTCACCTCCTGATGCCTTTAAAGTCCAGGCAGCAGAGCTGTTTTGTAGCTCCTCAACTCTCCCCAACCAGGATCTACACCGAGCAAGCGCTGGTGAAGACACTTTTGGTGGAAGAGATGTACAGGGCGCAAGCACAGCATGCTCCCTGGCCCCAGCGTGCTTCATCCACGTGGCCAAGCATTTGCCAGAGGCTGCTGAGATCCAAAGAGGCCACTCCATGCTAAGTACGCCAGCAGGTCCTCCCTGAGGACATTGTTCAACTGGCCTGACCCATGCCTCAGCCACTCAGGCGAGACAAGTAGGAAGTTGACTGGAGCTAAGCCTGCGCCCAGATTCATGTCCAGGTGGGATCAGCAAGCATCAGTCCTGGTGCTCAAACATTTCTTGAGTGACCAAGTGTTTTTCTTTCTTCTTATATCTCACTGGTCATCTGTGCTTTCAGGTAGAGGAATGGTGATTGGAAAAATTGTGTTTATATCAGTGCATAAAAATACATATGCATGAGGACAACTGTATGTGGAAGATACCTTTATGTGCTAAAGCGAACAGAGTCATAAGGGAAGTTGGTTCCCTTACTGTGCTTAGGTCCTTGCTAGATCTTGTATTTCCTCCTTACGCCTGTCCTTCTGGTCTTTCAAGGGTCGGTTTTGAACATCATAAATGCTGTTTTCCATGTGGATACTGGTTTTGCCTTTAGGGGTGCTGAGGAATGGGCACGCTGTTTGTCCAAGGGCACGTACAAGGCTAGCGATGTGGACTCGCTAGTGAACTTGGGTTACTGTTGCTCCTCTCCCAGCGTGTTGCTCTGGATCCTCATCCTACGTGTGGTTCCTGGCTGTGATGTTGCTCTGTGGGATGCTCAGTAAAAGACTGGCTGGATGGCAGGACCCAGAGAGTTGTGATCAATGGAGTTAAATCCAGTTGGTGGCCGGTTACAATTGGCATTCCCCAGGGCTCGGTATTGGGGCGGGTTCTGCTTAATATCTTTATCAATGATTTGGACAAGGGGATGGAGTGCACCGTCAGTCAGTTTGCAGATGACACCATGTTGTGTGGAAGTGTTGATCTGCTTGAGGGCAGGAAGGCTCTGGAGAGGGATCTGGGCAGGATGGATTGATGGGCCGAGGCCAACTGTATAAGGTTCAATAAGGTTCAGTGCCGGTCCTGCACTTGGGTCATAACAACCCCAGACAGCGCTACAGGCTTGGGGCAAGGTGGCTGGAAAGCTGCCCAGTGGAAAAGAACCTGGGGGTGTTGGTCAATAGTTGACTGAATATGAGCCAGCAGTGTGCCCAGGTGGCCAAAGTGGCCAACAGCATCCTGGCTTGTATCAGGAATAGTGTGGCCAGGAGGACCAGGGCAGTGATTGTCCCGCTGTACTCAGCACTGGTGAGGCCGCACCTCGAGTGCTGTGTTCAGTTTTGGGCCCCTCACTACAAGAAGGACATTGAGGTGCTGGAGCATGTCCAGAGGAGGGCAACGAAGCTGGAGAAGGCTCTAAAGAACAGGTCTTTTGACAGACAGCTGAGGGAACTGGGATTGTTTAGCCTGGAGAAGAGGAGGCTCAGGGGAGACCTTATTGCTCTCTATAACTACCTGAAAGGAGGTTGTAGCCAGGTGGGTGTTGGTCTCTTCTCCCAAGTCACAAGCAATAGGACAAGAGGAAATGGCCTCAAATTACACCAGGGGAGGTTTAGATTGGGTATTGGGAAAAATTTCTTCACCCAAAGAAGTCAATCACTGGAACAGGCTGCCCAGGGAAGTGATTGAATCACCATCCCTGGAGGCATTGAAGAGATAGATGCATAGATGTGGTGCTTAGGGTCATGGTTTACTGGTTGGACTTGATGATCTCAAAGGTCTCTTCCAACCAAAGCGATTCTGTGATTGATTTTATGCTGTTGAGTGTGTGTGGAAGGATGAGGAGCCATTGTGCAACATCCTTGTGCAGCTGTCCTGGCTGTCAGTATGTGACCTAAATGAATTGGACCCAAAGCAAGCTGCTGACTGGATGGTGGGATAATTTGGTACGTACCCATGCCTGCCTTTGTATGTCCTGATGTTTAGCATGCAGTATGCCATTCACCCTACAGCAATGGGCACTGTCGTCAGGCTGGCAGCATGTTTTCTTGAGCCAGTTTCTTGGCCAATGTTTCAGCACTGGGATGATTTCTGGCCAGATTTCACCCATGTGGTGGTCCCTGCTCAGTAAGCAGAGCTGGCTTTTGTCTTCACAACGCCTGTGGCTCCTGTCTTGCTCCTTTTTCCCCTCCATCTCAATGCTTGCATTCATGCAGACAAACAAGATAACCGCCACATCGTTTCTGTAGCAAAACCTTCCTCGCAGTGACAACCGTGGGCAAAAGCATGTTGATGTGGTGTGTTGGGATTGCTGATTCGCTGGGCCATGGTTCTAATCTCTTTAGGGTTGAAAGAGATTGAAGAGCGTTGCCTCTCTGAGCTTCCTTGGTTGTCTTTCTCGAGAAATGAAGTCTCCAAGGAACCTGGGATCTGCACAAATTCCCCGGTCTTCCCCAAAAGAGTAGGAAGGCTTTCTCCCACATCAGCAATGTGTTCTTGGTTTGGCAGAGCAGAGCGTGCAACTAGAGGGAAAGCTTTCCGTGCTTGGATGCAAACGTTGCTGTCTGGCTGCGGGAGGTGTCTGCCATGCACCACGTGGGAAGAGGGTTTCTTGGGTTTTGGGAGTGCTCCTCAGATGGGGAAAACCTGGGTTTTAAGAAAGGATTTTTTTTTTTTTCTTGGAGATGCAGGGAAATACAGGGAAGTGAAATTCTAGTTATTGCAGTAGCTATTGCTAAGGACAACTCCTGGATGTCTGTCAGCTTCAAAAATGAGCTTAATCTCTATCACATATTAAGGGGCTGATGAGAGCTTTCCTGTACTGTGCAGGTGTTTGGACCAAGCACTGAAACCTAAAAATGCATGAACTATGGAAATCCAATGTTCTTCCCACTTCTCACCTTCCTGCAGCATCATGAGTCTGCTGGTGGCTGCCACCATCACCTATTTTCCAGCCTAGCAATGTCCTCTTTTGCAGCTGGAGTGGGATGGGGGAATGATGAGAGTGTCCTTGCCTCCCTCTATCAAAAAGCTACTAACTTCTGGTTGGGTTGGAGGCCACATCCCTGGAAAAGTTCAAGGCCAGGTTGGGTGAGGCATTGGGCAACCTGGTCTAGTGGAGGGTGTCCCTGCCCATGGCAGGGGGGTTGGAACTAGATGACTTTGAGGTCCCTTCCAACCCAAACCATTCTGTGATCCTGTAATTGATTTATTTTTAAAAAAAGTTAAATTTTTTCTATTTTGACCTGGAATTTACAGAAACTCAGGCTCCACAATCAAGAGTGGGTGCCTCCTTGTCATAAAAGCAGAGACATCTGTGCAACCACCTTAGTTTCTGCAGCGAGCTGCCGATGAATCTGTCCTGTGTCAGGCCAGGCTTTTTAGCTGCAGCCTGTCTTTTTCAGAGCACATCAGCATATTTTGAATTCTCTGCATCCCTGGGCCTTCCAACTTTTCTCTTCGCTCCCCGTTGCCAGCCTTGGATTTTTCTGTGTGTTTTAAAAACACCTCCTCCCCACACGGGCAGGTTTCTGTGCTGGTTTGGGACGGCAGCCAGCGTTTCTACAGCTGGTGCATGAAGCATTGCGCAAGGATTCTCCAAAAGAGGCACATCCAGATGTCTCACACACACCTCCTTTTTTTTTTGTGGGTTTTTTTTTGTTTGTTTGTTTGTTTTGGATTTTTTTTGTTTTTAGCAGTGAGGAAAAAGATGATGTGAGTTAATTCTGGTTTTAGAGATCCAAAAGTCCAAGTGTATCTGTCTTTCAGCTGAATGGGGTGACAGCTCTCCAGCCCACTTGCTGCACATTAAAGGTTATTTTGTGGAGCTGTGGTGAGGATCTTTCCTCTTTTTTCTTTTCTTCTTCTCTCACAGTATGCAAGGGTGGAGATCCTGTGTGGGGGGTGTTGTTAGAGCGCGTGCTCTGAGGGATGTGGCTCGCAAGGATGAAGAAGGGAGTGTAGGTTTGGAAGAGGATTTTCTTGGCAACTACAGAGCAGAGGGAAGGCAATCTGGCAGTGATTGCACAGGAATGGTCTCCAGAACCAAAAAAATACTCATATTGCATCAAATAGTAAGACAAGGAAATTCTTTGGCATTATCCAAATCTGTTGTTGTACTAATTCCCAAGGGAAAAGACATCGCTCCTTTCTGAAATGGCAATTTTTCTATGAAATTTGAAATGCTGGTCAAATACATCTCCCTTATGAGGAAAGGCTGAGGGAGCTGGGTCTCTTTAGCTTGGAGAAGAGGAGGCTGAGGGGTGACCTCATCAATGTTTTTAAACATGTTAAGAGTGAGTCTCGGGAAAATGGAGCCAGGCTCTTCTCGGCCTCACTAAGCGATAGGACAAGGGGCAACGGGTGCAAGCTGGAGCATAGGAGGTTCCGGGTTAACATAAGGAAAAACTTTTTCACCGTGAGGGTAACAGAGCACTGGGACAGGCTACCCAGAGAGGGTGTGGAGTCTCCTTCTCTGGAGACATTCANAAAATACTCATATTGCATCAAATAGTAAGACAAGGAAATTCTTTGGCGTTATCCAAATCTGTTGTTGTACTAATTCCCAAGGGAAAAGACATCGCTTCTTTCTAAAATGACAATTTTTCTATGAAATTTGAAATGCTGGTCAAATTCTTGGCGACTTCCTAACTCCTCTTCCCACCCTCATCTTCCAGCCAGGTACAACCCATAGCAGGGGAAGGAGAATTTGTGAAGTTAGGCAGGGCAAAGATAATGAAAAGGAAAGGCAAAGCCATGGTGCCTGTCACTGAGGGAGAGCATTTCTGCGTTTGAAGATAGTTTGAATCAGTGTTTGCTGTTTTAAGATGGTTCTGCAGGTTGGCTTGTGATCGGGCATTGGAAGGGGTTGCCCAGGGAGGTGGTGGAGCCACCGTCCCTGAGTGTGTTTAAAGAAAGGTTAGATGTGGTACTTAAGGACATGGTTTAGTGGGTAATAGGTGGTGGGGGGATGATTGGACTAGATGATCCTTGAGGTCTCTTCCAACCTTAATGATTCTATGATTCTGTGATCAGTCCTTGTCTCCTCAACAGTATAACTACCTGAGATCACCTGCTCTCACTCAAGCTGGCCAGATCTTGGTTTGGAAGCTTTTGAGTTAGAAGTATATTTTGAGTTAGAAAGAAATTCACTTTATATGTTTGAGAGCGCAACTGGGAAGCAGAGTGAAGAAATCCTTCAATTTTTAATGCTTTTTTAAAGGCACAAAAAAAAAAAAAGAATACATAAAATCAGAAAAAAAATAAAGAAAACCTGCAAACAAAGAGTTGAAAAACCTCGACTTCAGTGCTGTTGCATGTGAATATTATTCTGAAGCCCTTGTTAGCACCAAAGCATCTTTGCCGAATGCAAAATATTGTCGGTGCCCGCCAGCATTGCTGCTTCTTGACAAGGTGCCGTTGTTCAGTAAGTAGTTACAATTTTGGGGGAAAGTATCTAGAAGTGATTAAAAAGTAATTTAAAATATGTTTGCTTTCCCATTAAGCTTTTGCCAGTGGCATTAAACAGTCTGTTTTTTCTCCTGCGCTTATAACAAACCTGGTGTCACACTGTAGGCATTTTTATGATAAAAGAAACAACATCGTGTATCCACCAAAGCTCAGTTAACTAAGGCAAGCGGAAGACCTCCCTTGGCAAACAACAACCCGTGGCTGGGGATGTTGATTTCTCTAGGGATTAGTAAATTTGGCATATTAGTGTGTTTTTAAATAACTTCATACCCTCACCGTGCCAGTTAGGGGAAGGGTGCTATCGCCGTTCTTTCCTTGCCTCTTAAAATGGACCAGGAAAACCAGGCGTTAGATAGTTTTGTGTCTTCCAATTGCAACAGAGCAACAACAATAACTAAAAAATAAAGAAGGGGGGGCAAGGAACGGTTGAGGCAGACTGTGTTGAGGGGATATGAGCCAGCAGTGTGCCCAGGTGGCCAAGGTGGCCAACAGCATCCTGGTCTGTATCAGGAATAGTGTGGCCAG